>OZ023213.1:15559032-15616532 GCA_963995525.1 Escarpia spicata
ATATTGTCGGTGACCTATAGTTTGATCTTTTCTCGTTTCCACGGAAATGGACAAAACAAAGTAATTTTTGCATATAGTATGTGAACCACATATATATATATATATATATATACATATTTATATGTACACACATACATACATATATACATGGATGCATACATATACATACATATAAGTAGTAAAGGAGGTATCTTAGCAGGGACGCTTTCCGTTATCCGTTGAGGAAGAGCAAAAGTACCCGGATGTAGGTCAAGGTCAAGTACCCGAATCAAGGTCAAGGTCAAAGTTCAAATGGCCCCACTTGACGGATAGGTCATGAACTAAAATAGAGCCACCCGGCGGAATTTTTATAAACTAAAACAGCGTCAACTGTCGAACTAAATATATGCACCAAAGTTCAGTACTGCCAAAATTCGTGCGTCTTAGTTTGACAGGAAGCGTCACCTGGCGGACTTTTCGTGAACTAAATTGCCCCTAGCGGATATGCTATAAACTACAAGTGGTGCCACCTTCTGGATAACTTGTGAACTAAATGTTCGAGTACTGCCTTAATTGGTGCGTCTTATTCATAAAAAAAGTTGGCGCCCCTTGGTAGAAAGGTTACGAACTGAAAGAGAAGTACAAATAACTCCCCCTGACGGATGTCAGTGAACCAAATATCGATACTGCTTAAATTCGTGTCTCTTGTTTCTTTTTTCTCTTTTTACTATAAAAAATAGGTCAAAGACTTCATTAATTAGGTCAGTGACGGTGTTAAATAGCCCATTGCGCATGCGCATTGGTGTAGTTTCTTATGTGTTATAGGTTGTAGACCATTTTTTTTAGGTATAACGCCCTCCTAGCCTATACATTTACAACTTTAACATAGGTCCAAACCTGACGAATCGGTAGAGAACTAGTAAAATAAGTCAAATTATGGAATGTCTGGTTACCATACAGATCTACGACCATCCCATCACCCTCTTTGTAAATTTATCCCTATCAATGTATCTTATTACTAGCATACATCGACTGCTTCCTGTGTTTACAAAGACGTGTTTGTCAATTTTTGCGTACCTATATATGGTATTAATGGCAGACGTGAAGTGATTCCTGAACATGTAACATTCTTTGAGACATCTTTATCAACAAAATCAAGGTCTCAGAACATGTTTGTTTGTTGCGAGCGTGAGCGTGCGCACACTGTATGACGTCATTAAACTGCTATGCGCAGTAATTTTGTACGCGAGGTGAGTTGGTCAAACAGGTATCGCTTTGGTTAGCCATTGTTTTGAGTTTTCGCGCTTGAATATAATCCCATTATGTGACATCATCAACAGTGACGTCATGGTATGCGCTGTAATTCTATACGCGAGATGAGTTGGTTATACAGGTAGTGATTTGGATAGCCATCGTTTTGAACTTGTGCACTTGAATATAAGCCCATCATTTGATGTTATGGTCACAGACGTTGGGTTACAGCGAGTGGAAAATTCCCCGTAAAAGGTGATTCTAGAAGTTTCTTTGATACTTTTGTCAACACTCTACAAAACAGACGCTACTGTATGAGGTGAATTGGTAAAACAGGTAGTGATCTGATTGGCCATCGTTTTGGGCTCTCGTCACAAAAGAGTATTAGCTGTTATCATAGGTTAGAAATTTCGTGTTCGTTCGGCACGCCCACGTGACCTTTATGTTCTGTCGAAGTGTTATAAAAGGCCTGCATCTGTTTGTTGTGGTCATTATATCTTACATTTTAGAAGATGAACAACATGACTAGTGATAACGTCCGGCAAGGGATTTTGCTACCGAAGGCGCAGCCTTCTCCGGCTACGGGCCCACTCGAACTCTCGACCCCGATTTCGTCTCTGTCATCAGCTCCGGCAACCGAACCAACCACCAATGATCTACTCTACAGTATACACCTTTAATTTCTACTCCGAGGTCCGTGCTCGTTCGGCACGCCCACGTGACCTTTCGGCACATTCACTAACTATATAAGCGCGGTATTTTCCCAATCGGGCCATCATTCGTATTACGACGACAGCACGGCTAACATCATGTTGAAGACACCTTATTACCGACCTCGCAATGCAGCAGACTCGAGTGACGAGGACGAGCCGACGAGCCGACCCATCATGCAGGTGACCAACCGCCATTCCGTGCCGTCGGAATTAGACGCCGTGGACATCTCAACTCTAGAATCAACGGTAAGCCTCGACCCTGTTATCGAGGTCAGAGGTTTCCTTATCCACAAAGTACGCCAGCATACTCCCTTCTACATCGGGTGCAGATACTGCAAGAAGCGTATGAATGTCGACGATACGGGACATTTGCAATGCGAACGACACGGTTACGTGGCCTCTGACATGTATATTGTGGTTCGAACGAGCGCTGCCGATGAGGAGTCTCTACCGACTCCGAGACAACTACCACCATCGCAGAGACCCTTCACCTGCCCGGACTGTGGGTCGTCGTTCACACGGAAAAATAATAGCAAGCGCCACGTCACCAGCGGCAGTTGTGCCCGCCGGAAGGTGGCGGCCGAGGACGCCGAGCTGGACGCGCATGTGGTGAGTCATACTTTATATTGTTTTGCTATATACTTTCACCTAAAATCTCGTCCCTCGTGTCTATACTTTCCCTAAAATGGCGTCCCCATACCTTCCGTCAAAATGGCGTGCCTGTATATGTTTACTTCCGCTAAAACTTCGCCCCGTTTTATTATTTCCTATATGGTTGGACTCGTCTATTGCCTGTTAACACCCGGGTACATAATGTTCTGTTACGTCTTTGCTTCCAAGATTATGGCTTCTCCTACGTTGTCCTTCATATCAACAACTGGCAAAGTCTTAACTCCCTATATGTTTGCGCCCACGGGTAATTTTTGTCGAGAATTTATCTTTATGATCATACAACTTGTCACCTTACTTCCTATCACTTCTTTTCATTGTTTCTCATCGGTCCTTGTATCACCGTACTCTAACAACGGTGTACTATTCCCATGCAATCTTTAATATTTTTGAAATATTCTTGCAGAACTACATTGAAGGCCCGCTACCAGCAGAGCGGCAACGAATGGTCTTTGTGTCGACAGAGACGATTAACGACAACGGGACACCATCGACACCAACTTTCATTCCCAATGACGTCACAACTACCCACGCTATCAATGTTACAACTTCTACCCAGCCTGCCAACGTCACAACTTCCGCTCCTGACTTTGCTGGTCCGAACTTTACCATTGATTTCCCATTGATGACCGAAATGAAGAAGACGCTGGCACGACACATAGCAGGTGCCGTTGTTGAACTCTCAAGACGACAATGCCGTGTTTGCAAAGTAGACCATCATAGTAAATTTCATCACGCTTGTATGTTATCTGGTGACATTCAAATTTGCATGCACTTTGACGAGGCTGTCGAGACCATTAATTCAACTGCAGTGGTGAAAGACTGGTTGAGTGTTTTGTTAAATGCAGGTGTGAAGCAATCCGACGTGACAGTCGAACAGTTGTGAAATATCAATACTGGGTTGCAAGAATCCGTTTCGAAACAGTGGCGAAACACTATGAAACATATGGTTCTGACAGTAATGGAGGGTGTCCTGTAAAGAACTTTCTTTTGTCTTGTACACGATTAAAATTTGCAAGACCCTGTATCAATGTCTACTCTCTGGGTCTTGTAGTTATGGAGCGTGACATGTAAATACGTTTGTGTTGTTCACGAATAAACTGTGCAAACCTTATATTGTGTCTTTACTTAACCAAACTAAGACAATCGACTTCCACGAATCAAACTTTCACTAGCGAGATTCACGAACCAATCATTCAGACAAACTAGTCTGACAAACGAAACACCAAACACTTAGTTCAACGAGTGACAAGAAACAAACTTGTCGGACAAACGAAACACCAAACTTAACAGGTTACTGCGTGAAATTCCACCAAAACGAGGCAAATAGACGTGTTATCGCGTGAGATTTCATCAATTTGACGGAATTCCATCAGAATAGACGGGTTATCACGTGAGATTCCATCAATTTGACGGAATTACATCAGAATAGACGGGTTACCGCGTGAGATTCCATCAACTTGACGGAATTCCATCAGAATAGACGGGTTACCGCGTGAGATTCCATCAATTTGACGGAATTCCATCAGAATAGATGGGTTACCGCGTGAGATTCCATCAACTTGACGGAATTCCATCAGAATAAAAATATATAATTAGGTTAGATAGAGAAAACAAGTTGGCGTTAAGCTCGCAAAAATTTATACAACCACTTTGGTTTAAATTTTCGCGAGCTTAACCCCAACTTTTTTTCTCTATCTAACCTAATTATATATTTTTACCCTTTAGATGGCGCCATCATGTGACATAGTACTCCGATTATCCACTAGGGGGCGCTACGCCAGAAGTGACGTCGTACCGGAAGTTACTTGACTGTCATGGCAGCCTCTACTATGGACGCTACGTCGGAAGTGACGTCGCACCGGGAGTTACTTGACTGTCATGGCGGACTCTACGCTTCCGATATTCCCGGAAGTGTGTCGACGAGTATAGATCTATCATGGCCGGTAGATGGCAATACTCTGACTAATTACATTGGTGTCCGTTGAGTGGCGTCGGGAACCATGACGGTCACCTCTTTGAATGAAGTCCTGTCAGGTGGTTGTCCTTACATGTTATCGACATAGTCGTTTTCAGTCATAGCAGTTTTCAAATTCGCTTGCTATGGTAGTCTCTACTAGGGACGCTATGTCGGAAATGACTAGTTTTTGTGTTAAAGGAAGTCACGTGATGTACGTTCCGTCTGATTGTTTATGCAAATGAGATGACGCCGAAAACTAGTGTATATACCGTGCTTCCGACGATTCTGGTCTTTCCTTTTTCGACTCACGAGAAGGTCGTATCGTATCTGGTCGCTCGCACTATTTGAAAATATGGGATTGTTACGTTTTAAAGACGGCTGCTTCATATACATATGTTTTTCGTTAAAAGAAGCGATACCTCATACGAGTCCTATGGTCGCCTCGTTGGATATGAATCCGAACAGATGAACGTCTCTTGACATGAAAGTATGTGATGTTTGGCACCTCAAACTCAAAATGTCGTCGTATGCCTTTACGATACATCGAGTTGACGTTTAACATGAAGAAAATGGCCTATCCTTTAACATGGAGAAAATGCCCTATCCTTTAACATGGAACATCCTCCTACCTTTTAACATGGAGAAAAAGACCTATCCTTTAACAAGGAGAAACTTCCTATCCTTTAACATTGGGTTTTTAGCACCTATCCTTTAACATGGGGACAACCTCCTATGTTCTAACATTCAATTCGTGCAACGTGTTGGGCTAAGTTTAGTGTATCTTTTGTGCCACTTTGTTTTCAGTGAAATGAGGAAAAATTACTTGTGTCTTGATGACTATGAAAACTAAAATCAAACAAACACACTCATCCATAGCATAAACAAGATTTTATTTGAATATTCTCCATATGATCTCTCTTGAAAACTGTTCCTGTGGATTGTATGTCCCACGCGAACCTGTTTTTGTCGTAAATCGGTAACACTAATATGGTTCCCAACGTGTGATTTGCAAAGGTGTCACCGAATGAGCTGCGCGCCGCGAGGATGCAGGTCGTCTACGATGCCGACGACGACCACTGTCAAACAGAATGCTGGTTTCCTTTGATATGTCATCGTCCACTGATGCTGTCTGCATGTAAATCCAACGATCTGGGTTTCCAACTAAATCCATTGGCGTGTTGTCATCCTTGCGACCAGGAGCAAAGTTTTCCCATCCCACCGGTTCAAACGACTTCCGTTTTCTCAACACGTCATTCACAAGGTCCACGATATGACTTCCGGGAACCGCGTTGTTTATGTACATCATCTCGCCACGATCGTTCCAACTTACGGCACCTTTCATTTTATCTAGGAGTCGCCGTGCTTTCTGCTTCATAGTTTTTGGAACGCTGTCGACGATTTCATTTTGGATGTTCTTATTTTCGATGATTTCATTTTCGTTAGCAGGTTGTACTTTGTTTTTCTCTTCACTTGGACATTTTTCGGGTTCTTGGATACGTTTGTCGGAAAGATCGTTGTACCGACTCAATACCTGGTTATACAACACAACTTTTTCCCTCTCGTGTATATCGCTTCGTTCTAATATGTCTAGAATTTCATTGTCGAGTCGTTGCAAGACCCTTTCGATAGGGTTAGCAGGAGAAGGACGCTATGATTGAATATTTTCCAAAATACGGGGATCGACCAGCGCCATCTTCTTGGTATGCTCCATGGTCACCTTAGATGGAGACAAGAATGTCTAGCTTGTTGCTGAGGCCGGAAACGTGGGTGTCGTTGTGGGCGCCGGGACAAGTGAATTGAACAACGTAGTGTTTGTCGACGTAGTGTTTGTGATGACCTACAGCGACTGTGGGCAATGTGTTGTTTCCAGCTATCTTTTCGTGTGAAATGTATCTTACAATCAGGGCACTGGAAGGCCGCCCGTGATACTGGTGTAGGCTTGTTGGCAGCTGGTAGACGAGTCGATAAGCTCATGGTGTACGTGTTTACTGTTCAAAGGTAAAGAACGGAATGGCTCTTGGAACTCGTCGGTCTAAGTTTGGTTTGTACAACTCGTTTTATACCTGACTATTGCAGTGGACTCAGTCGAATTTCACGCGATAAACCGTCTATTCTGGTGGAATTCCGTCAAATTGATGGAATCTCATGCAGTAACCCGTCTATTCTGATGGAATTCCGTCAAATTGATGGAATTTCATGCGGTAACCCGTCTATTCTGATGGTATTCCGTCAAATTGATAGAATCTCACGCGGTAACCCGTCTATTCTGATGGAATTCCGTCAAATTGATAAAATCTCACGCGATAACCCGTCTATTCTAAAGGAATTCCGTCAAATTGATGGAATCTCACGCGATAACCCGTTTATTTGCCTCGTTTTGGTGGAATTTGACGCAGTAACCTGTAAAGTTTGGTGTGTCGTTTGTCCGTCAAGTTTGGTTCTTGTCGCTCGCTAGTCAAAGTTTAGTGTTTTGTTTGTCGACAAGTTTGTTTCTTGTCACTCGTTGATCTAAGTCGTTGGTGTTTCGTTTGTCAGAATAGTTTGTTTGAATGATTGGTTCGTGCATCTCGCTAGTGAAAGTTTGATTCGTGGAAGTCGTTTGTCTTAGTTTGGTTAAGTAAATACACAAGATAAGGTTTGCACAGTTTATTCGTGAAAAAGACAAAGGTATTTACATGTCACGCTCTATAACTACAAGAACCAGAGACTAGACATTGATACAGGGTCTTGCAAAGTTTAATCGTGTACAAGACAAAAGAAAGTTCTTCACAGGTCACCCTCCATTACTGTCAGAACCATATGTTTCATAGGGTTTCGCCACTGTTTCGAAACGGATTCTTGCAACCCTGTATTGATATTATACAACTGTTCGACTGTCACGTCGGAATGCTTCACACCTGCGTCTAACAAAACATTCAAACAGTCTTTCACCACTGCAGTTGAATTAATGGTCTCGACAGCCTCGTCAAAGTGCATGCAAATTTGAATGTAATCAGATAACATACAATCGTGATGAAATATACTACGATGGTCTATCATGCAACCACGGCATTGTCGTCTTGAGAGTTCAACAACGGCACCTGCTAAGTGTCGTGCCAGCGTCTTCTTCATTTCGGTCACAGGGAAATCAATGGTAAAGTTCGGACCAGCAAAGTCAGGAGCGGAAGTTGTGACGTTGGCAGGCTGGGTAGAAGTTGTAATATTGATAGCGTGGGTAGTTGTGACGTCATTGGGAACGGAAGTTGGTATCGATGGTGTCCCGTTGTCGTTAATCGTCTCTGTCGACACAGAGACCATTCGTTGCCGCTTTACTGGTAGCGGGCCTTCAATGTAGTTCTGCAAGAATATTTCAATAATAATAAAGATTGCTTGGGAAAAGTACACCGTTGTTAGAGTACGGTAATACAAAGACCGAAGGGAAACAATGACAAGAAGTTATAGGAAGTAAGGTGACAAGTTGTATGATCATAAAGATAAATTGTCGACAAAAATTACCCGTGGGCGCAACCATATAGGGAGTTAAGACTTTGCCAGATGTTGATATGAAGGACAACGTAAGAGAAGACATAATCTTGGAAGCAAAGACGTAACAGAACATTATGTACCCGGGTGTTAACAGGCAATAGACGAGTCCAACCATATAGGAAATAATAAAACGGGGCGAAGTTTTAGCGGAAGTAAACATATACAGGCACGCCATTTTGACGGAAGGTATGGGGACGCCATTTTAGGGAAAGTATAGATACGAGGGACGAGATTTTAGGTGAAAGTATATAGTAAAACAATATAAAGTATGACGCACCACAAGCGCGTCCAGCTCGGCGTCCTCGGCCGCCATCTTCCGGCGGGCACAACTGCCGCTGGTGAAGTGGCGCTTGCTATTATTTTTCCGTGTGAACGACGACCCACAGTCCGGACAGGTGAAGGGTCTCTGCGATGGTGGTAGTTGTCTCGGAGTCGGTAGAGACTCCTCATCGGCAGCGCTCGTTCGAACCACAATATACATGTCAGAGGCCACATAACCGTGTAGTTCGCATTGTAAATGTCCCGTATCGTCGACATTCATACGCTTCTTGCAGTATCTGCACCCGATGTAGAAGGGAGTATGCTTGCGTACATTGTCGATAAGGAAACCTCTGACCTCGATAACAGGGTCGGGGCATACCGTTGATTCTAGAGTTGAGATGTCCACGGCGTCTAATTCCGACGGCACGGAAGGGCGGTTGGTCACCGGCATGATGGGTCGGCTCGTCGGCTCGTCCTCGTCACTCGAGTCTGCTGCATTGCGAGGTCGGTAATAAGGTGTCTTCAACATGATGTTAGCCGTGCTGTCGTCGTAATACGAATGATGGCCCGATTGGGAAAATACCGCGCTTATATAGTTTGTGAATGTGCCGAAAGGTCACGTGGGCGTGCCGAACGAGCACGGACTTCGGAGTGGAAATTAAAGGTGTAGACTGTAGAGTAGATCATTGATGGACGGTTCGGTTGCCGGAGCTGATGACAGAGACGAAATTGTTTTGGCCGTCGAACTGGTCGTTGAACTGGTCGTTGGCTGTTGGTCCGGGTTGATTGTCGGGGTCGAGAGGTCGAGTGGGCCCGTAGCCGGCGAAGGCTGCGCCTTCGGTAGCAAAATCCCTTGCCGGACGTTATCACTAGTCATGTTGTTCATCTTCCAAAATGTAAGATATAATGACCACAAAAAACAGACGCAGACCTTTTATAACAGTTCGATAGAACATAAAGGTCACGTAGGCGTGTCGAACGTACACGAAATTTCTAACCTATGAGAATAGCTAATACTCTTTTGTGACGAGAGCTCAAAACGATGGCTAACCAGATCACTACCTGTTTGACCAACTCACCTCAAACAGTAGCGTCTGTTTTGTAGTGTGTTGACAAAAGTATCAAAGAAACTTCTAGAATCATCTTTTACGGGGAATTTTCCACTCGCTGTAACACAACGTCACTGACCATAGCATCACATGATGGGCTTATATCCAAGTGCACAAGTTCAAAACGATGGCTATCCAAATTACTACCTGTATAACCAACTCACCTCGCGTATAGAATTACAGCGCATACAATGACGTCATTGTTGATGATGTCACATAATGGGATTATATTCAAGCGCGAAAACTCAAAACAATGGCTAACCAAAGCAATACCTGTTTGACCAACTCACCTCGCGTACAAAATTACTGCGCATAGCACTTTAATGACGTCATACAGGGTGCTGACGATTACGCTCGCAACAAACAAACATATCCTGAGACCTTGATTTTGTTGATAAAGATGTCTCAAAGAATGTTACATATTCAGGAATCACTTCACGTCTGCCATTAATACCATACATAGGTACGCAAAAATTGACAAACACGTCTTTGTAAACACAGGAAGCAGTCGATGTATGCTAGTAATAAGAGACATTGATAGGAAATTTTTTACAAAGAGGGTGATGGGAAGGTCGTAGATCTGCATGGTAACCAGATATGCCATAATTTGACTTATTTTACTAGTTCTCTAACGATTCGTCAGGTTTGGACCTATGTTAAAGTTGTAAATGTATACGCTAGGATGGCGTTATACCTCAATAAATGGTCCACAACCTATAACATATAAGAAACGACACCATTGCGCATGCGCAATGGGCTATTTAACACCGTCACTGACCTATTTAATGACGTCTTTGACCTATTTTTATAGTAAAAAGATAAAAAAGAAACAACAGACACGAATTTAAGAAGTATCGATATTTGATTCACTGACATCCGTCAGGGGGAGTTATTTGTACTTCTCTTTCAGATCGTAACCTTTCTACCAAGGGGCGCCAATTTTCATAAATAAGACGCACCAATTATGGCAGTAAACGAACATTTAGTTCACAACTTATCCACAAGGTGGCACCACTTGTAGTTCATAACCTATCCGCTAGAGGCAATTTAGTTCACGAAAAGTCCGCCAGGTTACGCTACTGGTCAAACTAAGACGCACGAATTTTGGTCAATATATTTAGTTTATAAATGTTTTAGTTCATATAAATTCCGCCATATGGCGCTGTTTTAGTTCGTGACATATCCGCCAGGTGGCGCCATTTGACCGTTGTCCTTGACCTACATTTGGGTAATTGACCTTGACCTACATCCGGGTACTTTTGCTTTTGCTCAACGGAAAGCGTCCCCACTAAGGGACCTCCTTTACTACTCATATACATACATTCATTTATACATGCAAACACACATACATATACACACATACATATACACACATACACATGCAAACATATAAAATATGGTTTAGTCATGAATCACGATCATTGCAAAACATTATATTGCCTGTGAGCGGGAGTTGTGTTCCATATTAACAAATGACTCTCGTAAATAATACAATGATAGGGTTCTAATGAATCAAATCCAACTGCTATGCGTGCTCACGGTATAAGCATCATCCATTTTCTGATCCTAACATTTTAAAAACAAAATGACAAAATGTATCATCTTTCTGGTGACGTCGATAGAACTACTTTCTTCTGTGTGACAAATATATGTATTCACCATTGAAAAACTGTACGTGTAGCTAAGTGTTTTGCTTAAAGCGACATCGATAGATTTTACTAAGTTTTACGCTGGATTGACGTCATAAGAAACGAGGTCTTGAACACGAAGTATGAAGAATAATGACTAAAAAGGCATGTCGCACAAAAGGACACAATAAAAAGGCTCCTAATAAATTAAGTAGCTGTCACAGCATACGTGAAATATACAAGATATGACAGAACACAGAAATATAGTTTAGAGTACCACGGCATATTATTAATGTTGTTTCGAGGTACAACGTGTTGACTGAACCATAATTGCGGTGTGACAAGTAAGCACGATTTTTTGTCGTTTATCAAGCTTATCAATTACCCTAATAAAATTACTTCGAATTTATTGTAGTTTGTGTTACTAATTTAGAAAATTCCTTTTCTGTATCAACCTTTTCAAAAGATGCCTGCCGTTTTCAACAAAATATCAGTTTGTCAAATAAACAATTATCAACTAGACAAGTGTTGACATAGAGTTTTTAAAATATCCAGTTTGCAACACAAAATGCACTGAAGTATCATTTGTTCAGTTACTATAGGATCTCTGTGCGTGCGTGCGTGCGTGCGTGCGTGCGTGCGTGCGTGCGTGCGTGCGTGCGTGCGTGGGTGCGTGCTAAAAGTCTACAGAGCGATTGTCACAGCATCATTTCTCTATGTGTGCCATTTCTCGCTGTGCCAAGAGATTAAACCACTAAGACGCAGGACAAAGTACCAGACACTGAGGTGCTAGCCCAGGCTGGCTTACTAAGTGTAAACATCATGTTGAATCAGGCACAGTTGAGATGGGCTGGCCACGTGCTCAGAAAGCCAGACAAGTATGCCAAAGAAGTTGTTCTCCTGTTAGCTGTCAATCGGAACACGCTCTCGTTCAGAAAAAAGAAACGATATAATCACAAACAGAAGACATCTATCAAGAACTGTAATATAGACCATGGCTGTTGGGAGAGGACAGCTTATAATCAACCAACTTGACGAAACGAAACCACAGCCGCTGCTGTGTCCTTTGAACACTGTCATGTTGCTGAGGCCAAGAGGAGACAAAGCAAGAGAAAGTCTCGACACAGTGACAATTGACGATGATAAAAATATTGTCTTCTTCGCTTCGCGAAGGGCGTCATCTCCAGTGATTACAATGTTTATTGATTTGTATGCGCGATTTGCCGACAGCTTATGACGTTGTTTATACGATCATTGTCAAAATGTAATTTGTAAAATTGCATTCCCCAAATCATTTTGCTAGTGCTTCCGTGCTGACTAGCGTGTTAGAAGACACAAAAGAGCCGCTGTCCGACCACACATTCGTGTATGTCATACAACTGTTTCCAAGAAAATACGACTCAAACATTTCTACTTTTTCATGGCTTTAACTTCTGTGAAGTATTCGGGTTTTTGGTGACAACTGAACGAACGGGTTTTAGTCATTAGGTTACTAAATTACAAAAACACAAACACACACACACATATACTACTACATACACGTATACTTTCATACATATGTACATACATACATACGTACATACATAGTACATACGTATGTACGTGTTGATGTGTGTATGTATGTATGTAAGTATATGTGTACGTGGAACGCAGTAGTGCAGCTGTAAGAGCTCCGGCTTCTCGACTGAGAGAACGCGGATTCGAATATCACGTGCGGCGGATTCAAACCTTGGGCATGTTCATTAACTCTACATTGCTTCAGTTCACTCAGCTGTATGAATGAGTACCTGGCAGTAGACAGTGGTGGTTATTTATGTACGAATAATTGCAGCGTAACTTAATGCTTCTTACAGAAGTTGAGATGTTATTTTGTTTGAACAGGTCTGCTAGGGAATATAGAGTAAAGCGCTTTGAACTGTCCTGAGGACTGGATACAGCGGTATATAAGAACTTACTTTTACTTTTACGTATGTATGTACGTATGTATGTGGGTAAATATATGTGTATGTATGTATATATATATGTATGTATGTATGTATGTATATATGTAAGTATGTATGTATGTATGTATGTATGTGTGTGTGTGTGTGTGTGTGTGTGTGTGTGTGTGTGTGTGTGTGTGTGTGTGTGTGTGTGTGTGTGTGTGTGTGTGTGTGTGTGTGTGTCTGTGTGTGTGTGTGTGTGTGTGTGTGTGTGTGTGTGTGTGTGTGTGTGTGTGTGTGTGTGTGTGTGTGTGTGTGTGTGTGTGTGTGTGTGTGTGTGTGTGTGTGTGTGTGTGTGTGTGTGTGTGTGTGTGTGTGTGTGTGTGTGTGTGTGTGTGTGTGTGTGAGTATGTGTGTGTGTGTGTGTATGTATGTACATATGTATTTAAGTATGTATGTATGTATGCATGTATGCATGTATGCATGTATGCATGTATGCATGTATGCATGTATGCATGTATGCATGTATGCATGTGTGTGTATGTATGTATGTATGTATGTATGTATGTATGTATGTATGTATGTAGGAAGGTAGGTAGGTAGGTAGGTAGGTATGTATATAGTTCATCACCTGATTTCGATTTACCCTCAATGCCCCAAATTTGATATGTTCACGTTACCACCTAATAGAAACATAAACCAATCAAGTTGTCACGATGTGGGGTTTAGTACTTAACATAGGTTGGTAGTGTATATAAAAGATTACAGTTGGGGTTACCCTGTACGGCTACTGACGGCTGGCTAGTGCCTACGCAATAATGTGAATGCTCTGGGGAGGTAGCATAGGGTCAGATTTCAAATGACTGAGGAAACTGTACATTATAGTTAGGGTAGACAGGTAGGAAAATAGAATGTAACGTGTAATAATTATAGAAAGGGTAGGCAGCTGTATATGTATAGTAACTGTGGTACTGGTGGAAATTTAGAGGGTATAATTTTATAGCGTATAGGAATGTCGAAATAATAAAAATCTATGTACATATTGAATTATTGTATTACCTATTGAGCGGTGAAATTATTGGTGTGCTACCGCATTAGCAGAGTTCACATAACAGATTCAAAGATATGGTTAATTAACTGAGGTTAGGCAAGGATAGAACACAGCAGTCAGCAGACAGACAGGACGATATAACCTGGTCTTCTCTGTAATGATAAATTATTACTGTGTGGTTATAAAACCCAGACCTCGAAGCCATTCTGAGCGGTTGCTTAGACAATGATATATTGCGTTCATGTATAGTATAGAAGAGATCACAGGAGTGTCGGGTCGGTGCGACGGCCAGCTATACTTCAAGCTCGTTCGTGCGAACGATGGGCCTTTTGCGCAACAGCCAACGCCTAGATGGTACCCGAGGTCAGGCTAAATTCACGCGGGAAAAAAGAAATTCAGTTGGTCGGAAATGCATTGACACCCGAACGTAGCGAACCGTCGGAGGATCGTAGTGTTGACTGCCGTGACGACCAAGGGTATTGTTGAACCCAAACATTGTGCAGTTATATTTATTATATGACGAAATAGCATCTTATAGAGAATTCGATATGTAACAGCGCTCTTATAACCTCACAGGGTTGATAGCGGAAGAGGGTCTTTACTTTGTTATTATTTTTTTATGTTAGACAGTGTGATAGAACGTCGCAGTAAACGGATGATTGGAAACATGGAGGCTTATGTTCCCGGGAATTCCCGTTATAGATTAAGAGTGTGTGGGAGGCTGACAAGCCTTCCTCTAGAAATTTTGTATATTACTAGTTTTGTTATATGGTGTGGGATGAATACATTTTGAAATTGGTACCTTGTATAAATGTGTTATTGAATTCCACTATCCCTGAACCAAAAATCTATTACAAGTTCGTCTCACCTGGCGGATCTTCACATTTGTATAGGGCGTATATATTGCGGACTAGGTATATACTTTATTATCAAATGTATATGTTGTGGTATTTCACTTGATGATTAGTTATAATAATGAAATTAGTGTACGATGTATGCCAAAAGTGAAAACATGCAGGATGTAGCACACTAGTATCTACGCATTGTAAAATGTTTATTTAAAATTGGATTCGACAACCCGGTCACTTTGATCGTTTTTTTAACGATTCCGTGCTGCAAGATATAAAGACCTGCTTAACGATCAGTGTGTGTCATACAACTGTATCTGATATCAATTAGTGTAACATTTCTATCATTTTTTTTGGTGGCTTTAACTTCTCTTATGTCGACGAGTTTTTTCACGGTAAAATTGAAAAGGTTTTTTTTTACTCGTGTAGTTTCTAAAACACAACATTATTTGTTTGGCGCAACCTTTTCAGGTGCCTTGGCTGTGCTGGCATATCACGAAAAGATCAGTTAGTCAAAACATCAATTCACCTAGTCTAGATGTGCCATATAGTTATGGAAAAGAGCACATTTGCAAAATGGCACATGCATTAAAATTATCACTCAGAAGGTTCAAGGAACTAGGATTTGTAGCTAGTGTGTGTGTGCGTGTGTGTGTGTGTGTGTGTGTGTGCGTGTGCGTGTGTGTGTGCGTGTGTGTGTGCGTGTGTGTGTGCGTGTGCGTGTGTGTGTGTGCGTGTATGCGTGGGTGCGTGGATGCGTGGGTGCGTGGATGCGTGGATGCGTGTATACGTGGATGCGTGTATGTGAAATTCCTTTTGAAAATTAGTTATAATAATTCAATTTGGGTACGACGTATGCAAAAAATGTTAAAATGTTGGATGGATTACACTGGTATCAAGGCATTGTAAAATGAGTACTTAAAATTGCGTTCAGTAACCCTTTCACATTGATCGTTTTGTTAACGATTCCGTGCTGAGGAGCGTGCAAAAAGAGATGAAAGACCCGCTTAATACACCACATCGCACCGGGCCTAAAGAAAGTGCAGTGGCTTCCCGTGAAGCAACGCATTCATTACGCAATTCTGCTACTGACGTTTCGTGCTCAACACGGACTGGCACCAGCTTACATCACCGACCTACTCCATGAACAAAGAGCTACTCGAGTATTGCGTTCGGCTACAAACAATGACTTGTATGTGCCACCATCTCGCAGCCGATATAGCGACACAACTTTCTCGGTATCTGCTCCACGACTGTGGAATTCACTTCCAAATGAGATGTTGCCTTGTGACTTTCAAAAGATTTGTACATGTTTTATACTACTATTACACAATGTCTTTACTTATTTATTATCATTATACCGTTACTGATTATCTTTGTATAACTTATTTTTTAATTTGTTTATATATTATTATTATTACTTATTTTTAACTAATTTAAATGTAATTAATGTTATGTAACTTATTAATGTTTTGCATTAACATTCTTTTTCTGCGACAAACTTTTGAAAAGGTGATTGGTAGTGCTGGCATATCACGAAAAGATCAGCTAATCAAAACATCCATGCATCTAGTCTAGAGGTGGCATGGAGTTAGAGAAAAGAGCACATTTGCAAAATAACACATGCATTAAAATTATCACTCAGAAGGTTCATGGTACTGGGACTAATAGCTGACCTATGAATGTATGTATATATGTATGTATGCATGTATGCATGCATGTATGTATGTACGTACTTACTTATGTACGTACGCATGTATGTATGTATGTGTGTGTGTACGTGTGTACGTATGTATGTATATATACATGTGTAGCAGGTACTATAGTTAAACACTATAGTTGTCATAGAGCTGCCACACTGTGGCAGGTATTTTGTAAAAGGGTATACTTGACACATCAGCCATCAAGAGATTGAAGCGTCAACCTGGGCAGAATCCTGGCACTGGCTGGTAAAGCCACATGTTTTTACATAGACCCTGCTATTAACAGCATTACACCTTTTACAGGTAGGTTACATTATCTACCTTTCTGTTATTGTAAACTAAAAGTGCATAGTCTACTTATATGTTATTTGGAAATACATGTGGCGTTTAATTGTTACTCTGCTATTACTCCTTTGACCAGGTGTGGAGTTGTAGCGATTCTCTCGAACAACCGAGCTGAGCAGACCGCGAGACATGCATGGACGTATGTGGGTATGCGTGTGCATGTAGGCGTATATGCATGCAGGTATGCATGTTGGTCATTGCCACGTTTTTGTATAGTTTCAGTGTCCAAAATGTTTGATTTGTTCACGTTGCCACGAAATATAAAAACAATCAACTGTTTGCACATAATTCATTTTGCGAACCATATATACATTTAGGTCGTTACGAAACTGAAATTAGATCATCACATATGCCTAAATGGCCTAATGCAGGATGGATTACGCCGATACTAAGGCAAGCAAGCATCGTGACATCAGCAAATGAACTAGTTATACACATTATGAAGCACATCATGCGACTCCTTCTTGGAAACGCAATTTACATCAATTGTAATCTTTCAAATGTGTTATTTAAGAGAGCAACGATATATGACAACATGTTGATATTTTATGGTCATACTAACGTTCTTAGAAATTAAATATGCAATTAGTCAATTTGTAAATTATTCCAAATGCACCGTTTTGACAAACCGAACATATTTTACATTTTTTCTAAACAAAAATACGTCAACTGAGAACCACAATACAACTCAATATTGCTATTTGGCAACCATTAATCTATATCATGTGGAAAATACAAATGCATGCACAATGAACAATGTTAATCGGGTGTCTTACAGTATGATATATGCAACTATTATTTACCAAATATTTCCCACAAGAACAACAAAGGATTTATTTGTATTCATCTGCGGTGATTATCGTTTGCTTAAAGAAATGTGTTTCTGGTGTTTGTCGACGACTAGTAACTTCGTTTGAACAAGACATCTAGAAGTACTATATTCTTTTATTTTCTAAATGTCTTATGTCTTATCGTGTTATGTTACAGCTTGATAAGTTTACTCAATTATTATTAAGAATGTGCAGTTAGGACTGTTATTAGATTGCTGTCAAAATGCAGGTTGCAGTTTAACATAGCATTCCCTAATTCAATCACATAGATCGTTTTCTTAACGCCTTCGTCATTGCGAGCGCCATAAACAAGAAGAAAGACCAGCTTATAGATCATGCCACAAAAAAGACATAGACATGTCAAATCTTTTTCACACACCCACAAAGACATAGATATGTCAAGTCTTTTTCGTGGTTTACCTGTATGAAGTATTACTGTTTTCCATGACAAACAGCAGCACTATTTTCATGCCAGGAGATAATGACGTAAAAGGAAAGAAACCTAGTCAAAACACTGATAGTAAACTAACCTATTGGTGTAATGTAGTTAGAAAAAAATCACGCTTGCAAAATTCAAACACACTTAAATTATCTCTCAGTTGGTACAACGGCATTGGGTCCATGTTGACATTAGCACACGGCGGCCAACGCTAAGCCATTCCCAAGAAGAGAAATGATGTTCATAAATGATAGAGCTACATTTAGTTAACTATATATACATCGCGTTAGCGCACACGCATGCACGCACGCACACACACATTACACATATGTACACACACGTCAATGTAGATGTATTGTGAGAATCATATCTGGAGGAACCAACTCTAAATAAGTGTATGCAAATTATAGAGGCATAGGGGAGATCCAGTGTAACAGTGAATCAGTGGCTATTTATAGAAATTTGTACCTGGGAATCCCAGAATGATGCTGTTAATTTATATCTCTAGGCAATCCCCATCTAAATTACTGCGTTCATTCGAGACAGATTTCGCAAGTGGCTAATAGCAACGTACGTTATGTTTTTTATGTTTTTACTATCAAAACTAAAATGTTATTACTCTATTGTTTTGTGATTTAGTGCGAATCATCCAGAAATAGGAAACCAAGCACCTGCTACTAAATGTAGGGATGTATCATGAATTTAACGAACATGTGCTCTCTCCGCGGCAGACGGCCATTTGTAGAAAACAGTCACGTGTGTTTTGAGTACATTCGGGGTACAGTGATTTGGGGAACACTGGCTAAATTTGCGAGCCATGCTAATTATGTTACCATTGTAATCGTTCAATCTTTACAATCCCGGACATCATTATATAGTATTACGTTGTTTTGTAATGTACACAAGTTTGCTTAATACTCGTTAATTAAATTATTTGTTTCTCGATGTTTGCCTACAGCCATTAGACACAGCCTGCTATTGTAATGTAAGCATCATATTACAATAATTATAACCCAGAGTATCATGTTTCTAATGCATATTTTATGTGACAGTTCACGAATGAACTTATTTCAGACAATTAAATACAATATTTGATAATAATCATTTAGAATATAATGTTTGATTCACAATGCTACGATTTGATTCACTGTGCCCAAGGCGGTGATCCACTTTTCTCTCGTACTGGGGCTCAGTGAATCAAGACTTTTTTTGTCATTGTCAACCCCCTTCAACAAAATATGGTGGCAATTGGTGGGATATGGAGAAACGTCTTCTACAGACAATAAGTTCATATATCAATTCCACAATATAAATGAACCGGGCTATCACTAAGCTGGGAAAAATACTTCAAAATAAACTGTCCGATTCACTATGCCTCGGTCTCCCCTACACAGAGTATATTTCCACAAACTATTCCCCGATAAAGTCAAAAAACTCAGTGTGAATAATTACAACAAATCGTAAAGCGTGGTGGGAATCGTTAACGTGGGTTACGTTCCCAAGCTTTTGTGTGTGCAATATTCAGCGTCCAGAGTGACTATGTTTGTTTACATGTTTATAATATTACATATATATATATATATATATGTGTGTGTGTGTGTGTGTGTGTATGTATGTATATATACGCCCCCAAAGACGGGCATGCTCGGTTACACGACTTACTTTAAGGTTTGGTTAGTATCCCCATCATATGGTAAAATTAGCTGATCAATTTCGAAAGGAGGTATTGCACAAAGGGGGTTCTCGCACAACGCCTGGTCCCCCTTGGCTACGGCCCTACGTATATATCAATTTCAGTTGCAATGTTGATTATATCTTTAACTGGCTCACTGGTGTGTAAAAGTGCGGTTGTTTGCGTGCCCTTTCGTGTAGTCCGCTGAAGCCGTTATTCGTAACAATCTTTTTTCAACATAACAAACTTGTCGACATGTCAGGAGGTGCGCCGTTAAACCAGCGCGACACATTGTACTCTACACTATGGCGTAGTTCGATTGCACGCAACGATTTTACTCGGAACGTTTCTTGCAAGTGTTAACACATACAAACATAAAACGCTAGAACTTGATACAATCTACGTCATGCAAAACATGAGATATATATTATACCTGAGTAACCCCTGGATTGCACGGCGAGAGAAATTACATATGTTGGTATTGTCTGTTGAGGGATCGTTCACAGTTGTTGAAATGTGTCTGTTCGTACACGTAGCTGACCGCAGACACCAACATGTGTTAGTGTTATTGGTGCGCAGAGGGTGGAGGATTTGATGACAATGGCCTGCGATTTAGACCGGTTGAGTATTAGCCCATTGTCGCAGAGCCAGACGTTGACATCTATCAGACACGCCTCCGTACGCGCGAGTGCTTCTGCGTGATCGGTTGGTGGAAAGTCGACGTACATTTGAGTGTCGTCAGCGTATACTGTAGATGATGTTGTGTACCATGTTGTAGGAGAATTTTCGCTATTGACGCAATGTAAACATTAAATAGTATCGGTCCAAGGACCGACCCTTGTGGAACACCGGTCTTCAGGACACTGATCTCCGATGTTTCTTTTTTGACGCGTACCACAGACGTTCGGCCGTGCAGGTAAGACGCTAGCCAAGCATGTGCTGCACCACAGATGCCATAGATGTGCAGGCGTCGCAACAGAATAGCGTGGTCAAGTGTGTCGAATGCAGCAGAAAGGTCAAGTAGCACCAGAAGTACACCTGGACTTGCATCAGTCGACAACGCCACATCGTTGTGGATGCGCAGAAGCGCTCTCTCGGCGCTATGACGTGGGCGATATGCGCTCTGGTAGACTGGATATACGCTGTTTCCCTCGAGGCTGGCATACTTAGTGTAATGCTGAATCAGGCACAGTAGAGATTGGCTGCCCGCGTGCTCAGAAAGCCAGACATACGTGTGCCAAAGAAGTTGTTCTCCTGTTAGCCGTCAGTCGGAACCCGCTCTCGTGCAGGGAAAAGAAACGATATAATCACAAACAGAAGACATCCATCAAGAACTGTAATATGGACCCTGGCTGTTGGGAGAGGACAGCATATGATCGACCAACTTGACGCAACGAAACCACAGCCGCTGCTGTGTCCTTTGAATATTGTCGCGTTGCAGAGGCCACGAGGACACACACACAAGCACGCACGCACGCACGCACGTACGCACACACACACATACATGCATGCATAGATACATATATATATATATATATATATATATATATATATATATTCATACATGCAAACACACACACATACATACGTACACACACATGCAAACATAGAAAATATGGTTTAGTCATGAATCACGAATGTTGCAAAACACTATATATAGCATGTGAGCTGGAGTTGTGTTCCACATTTACAAATGACTCTCGTAAATAATACAATGATAGATTTCTAATGAATCAAATGCAATTGCTGTACGTGCTCACGATATAAGCATCAACCGTTTTCTGTTCATAACATTTTTTTTTAAAAATGACAAAATATATCATCTTTCTGGTGACATCGACAGAACCACTTTCTTCCGTGTCCCAACTATATGTATTCGCCATTGAAAAACTGTACGTGTAGCTAAGTGTTTTGCTTAAAGCGACATCGATAGTTTTTACTAAGTTTTACGCTGGATTGACGTCATAATTCTTCGAGGTCTTGAACACGAAGTCTGAAGAATAATGACTAAAAAGACATGTCGCACAGAAAAACACAATAGAAAGACACCTAATAAATTAAGTAACTGTCACAGCATACGTAAAATGTACAAGTAAGAAAGAACACGGAAATATAGTACAGATTACCACGGCATATTATTAATGTTGTGTCGAGGTACAACGTATTGACTGAACCATAATTGCGGTGTAACAGGTAAGTACGATTTTGTGTCGTTTATCAAGCTAATCAATTAGCCTAATAAAATTACTTCGAATATTTATTCTAGTTTGTGTTGTCACTAATTAAAATAAAATTTATGTGTAGTTTTCGGGTTTTTCATGACAACTGAACGAATGGGTTTAATCATTTAGTTACTAATTTAGAAAATTCCTTTTCTGCATCAACCTTTTCAAAAGAGGCCTGCCGTTTTCAACAAAAAGATCAGTTTATCAAATAATCAATTAACAACTAGACAAGTGTTGACATAAAGTTTGGAAAAATGTCCAAGTTTCAACACAAAATGCACTGAAATATTATTTTTTCAGTTGGTGTAGGGTCTCTGTGCGTGCGTGCGTGCTTGCGTGCTTGCGTGCGTGCGTGCGTGCGTGCGTGCGTGCTCAAAGTCTACAGAGCGATTGTCACAACATCACTGCTCTACGCGGGTTAGAAAAGGACCGTGTACCAGCGCTGTGCCAAGAGATTAAACTACTTCCACACGAGCTGTCTACGAAAGTTGCTGAAGATTAAGACGCAGGACAAAGTACCAGACACTAAGGTGCTCGACCAGGCTGGCTTACTAAGTGTAAACACCATGTTGAATCAGGCACAGTAGAGATTGGCTGCCCACGTGCTCAGAAAGCCAGACATACGTGTGCCAAAGAAGTTGTTCTCCTGTTAGCCGTCAGTAGGAACCCGCTCTCGTGCAGTGAAAAATATGGTTTAGTCATGAATCACGAATGTTGCAAAACACTATATATTGCCTGTGAGCTGGAGTTGTGTTCCATATTTACAAATGACTCTCGTAAATAATACAATGAGAAGTTTCTAATGAATTAAATGCAATTGCTGTACGTGCTCACGATATAAGCATCATCCGTTTTCTGTTCATAACATTTTAAAAACAAAATTACAACATATATCATCTTTCTGGTGACATCGACAGAACCACTTTCTTTAGTGTCCCAACTGTATGTATTTGTCATTGAAAAACTGTACGTGTAGCTAAGTGTTTTGTTTAAAGCGACATCGATAGCTTGATTAAGTTTTACGCTGGATTGACGTAATAATTACTCGAGGTCTTGAACAGGAAGAATAATGACTAAAAAGACATTTCGCACAGAAGGACACAATAGAAAGACACCTAATAAATTAAGTAGCTGTCACAGCATACGTGAAATATACAAGTGAGAAAGAACACGGAAATATAATATAGATTACCACGGCATATTATATCAATGTTGTTTCGAGATACAACGTATTGACTGAACCATAATTGCGGTGTAACAGGGAAGTACGATTTTGTCTCGTTTATCAAGCTTATCAATTAGCCTAATAGAACTACTTCGAATTTATTCTAGTTTGCGTTGTCGCTGATTAAAATAAAATGTATGTGTAGTTTTCGTGTTTTTCATGACAACTGGACGAATGTGTTTTAGTCATTTAGTTACTAAATTAGAACATTATTTGTTTGCGTCGACCTTTTCAAAAGATGCCGCTGTCGACAAAAAGATCATTTTGTCAAATTATCCATTAACAACTAGACAAGTGGTGACATGAAGTTTGGAAAGGTTCTAATTTGCAACACAAAATGCACTGAAATAGTATCTCTCATTTGGTTACAGTCTATGTGTGTGTGAATGCATGCGTGCATGCGCGCGCGTGTGGGTTTGCGTGCGTGTGTGCATGTGCATGAATGTATGTATAGGTATGGATGTACGTATGTGTGTATGTATGTGCGTATGTATATATGTATGTATGTATGTATGTATGTGTGTATGTATGTATGCATGCATGCATACATACATACATCCTGAAAGATCATAACATCCACGTGGTAACCAGGTGATTCTCTCAGTGTTCTTGAGGATACTAGCTGGGTGTAAAGTCAAAGAGTTCTTTTTTGATTCCATATACGTAGAGAGAGCAACTGACGAAGCTATTGCTCATGCTAGCATGGACATCCTGAAAGATAATAACATCGACATCATTAAAGTCAGGGGTCAGGCTTTGTATGTCCACTGCAACAGTCATGTCCTCAACTTGAGCTTCGCCAAAGCATGTAGACTCCCTGCCATCCGGAACATGTTTGACACCATTAATTGTGTATTATTTGTTTTTGAGACATCCCTCAAACGATAATGATTCTTGGAACTAATCATATACAAACTTTTGCCAAATATAAAGAAAAAGACGCTTGTTGTACTGTGTAAGATCAGGTGGGTAGAACGTCACACATGCTACGACGCGTTTCGCGACATGTACGAGTTATTGTATGAATGTTTGGAAGCCACACTGAATCGAACAGAATTTAGTGACATCGTCGAGGAGGCTTCATGGACTGGCAGTTGGGACCAGGAGACTAGGACGAAGGCGCAAGGGCTGCTAACAAGCCTCGCGTCTTCATATGCGATAATTACATTGATGGTCATCAAGAATGTATTGGAGAATGTCAGGCTCATGGCTTCCATGCTCCAAAAGAGATGGAGATATAGCTATGGTTGACCAAACCAAGGAACGACTGTCACAAATATTATGATGAGACACCAAGAGATAGAAGAAGAGTACAGTGTGTGATATAAAGATGCTACACGTTTAGGCACACTTCTTCGTCCAACCATCTCAGCACCAAGGACACCCCGATCGTTCCGGCAGATCCAGAGAGCCATCGTCCCACGCACAACCCCACGGGAGCACTACCTGCACAATCTAACCATTCCGATCTGTGACCACCTGCCTGCCGAAATCCACAATCGATTTAACTTAGAAAACAGGAAATGTACAGATATCCTTGCTCTACTCTGTTCTGGGAGTCAGACATGCCAAACGTATATTCACAGCGAGCAGAGGTGACGGAATGACAGCGCTAGTGGAGAACAACGGAGCCCGCAAATTGATCGTCTTCGCCTAACCTTGCTGAATGGCTCATGCTCGTAGATGAAGACACCTTCTCGAACATCCGCACGAGGATGGGTTGCACTCTTCCAGTTGGAAGTTGTGAGGTCCAACGTTCATTCTCCTGCCTACGACGGGTCAAATCCTACCTTCGCAACAGGATGGGGGAAGATCGGCTTTCTGGGCTCACCTGATGAACATGAACCACGGCGTGGATTTTGATATGGAAAAAGTTTATAATATGCTCATAGAAAGGAACAACGAAAAATAGTATCAAGTTACATGTTGTATCAATAATCAACTGACTCAAATCAGGTGTGCAAATATTAACATGTCCATAATTTTCCGGATGGCAGATAATCAACAGGCATTGGCGATGCTCCAATTTGGAAATCAGTGGGTACATTGTAGTGGAGTCTGAGTAATAATTAACATGTCTGCTCATCAACAGAAGTTACTGAAACACAGCTCATGTAAACAGAGTTTCTAGTATCAACTTATTGCCAACACCCAGCAACAATCTAATAACTGACTATATTCTGTATATATTATGATTAAGATACGGAGGTAGTTTGAAGTCTTTCAACTATAGTAATATTTTTATCAGAATGTTATTACAAACCGATATCAATGATATTTAACATCCCAAGTTGAGATGGGACCGATATTTACGTGATCTCCGAGTCACAAGAGGTACACAGCCCCGAAGTTGAGAGCCAGGTATAATCACGAAATGTACCATGTCCGGTCTGCGTCTTGAATTCAGAACTTTGGCATGAAAGGCGGATGTACAATTCACTACATCTACGTATTGTGTTTGTTATCATCACTATCAGGATAAGCTATTCAATACAGTTTTGTATTAATAGATAAGCTGAATAACATAGAAAATGCGTATAGCATTAATAGTTATAAGGGCCCGGCTGACCCCGTGCATCAGTCAAAGATCAAAGGAACATCAAAGGATTTCGGTGCAGTAGCGCAATAGCACCTCACTTGCCTTCTTTATTTAAAAAAAAAAAGATTAATGACCTGTCATAAAAATCTACTTCTAAAAAATCTCTTATCTTAATTGGTTTTTGACAGCTTTACTTATAAAAAAAGTTTGATTGATGACCGTGCCGCCGACCCACCGCGGAACGCCGCCTGTTCTTCTAAGTACATTAGAGCTGCCCTCTAGTGGTTATACTTGCTATGATAACGTAGAGAAGGTAGCGCCTCTAGTGTAAGAATGAGTAATCAGTCATTTATGCGTAAAGAGAGTATATAGTGGTTATACAAGAGGTGTAGTCAGTAGTGTCTCTAGATCAGCGGTATGGCGCCTATACGTTTCGGTGGTTCGGTGTCGTTCCTGTCGAATTTTTATCCGTGTCGAGTCACTGCATACGGTCGGAAATTCAGATCAGTCGAGCATGCTTATCAGTTTAGAAAAGCTATGTTTAACGAAGACGAAGAAAACGCGTAGTACATCAAACAGTCGTGGTCGGCCTATCTAGCGAAGCGACGAAGTTACGGAATCAAGAAAAAGAGAACAGGAGCCGAATGGGATGCCATTAGGGTCGAGTGTATGAAGAGCCTGTTGATGAGCATGTTCCAAGGGACAGCAAAGTTGAAAGACGCCCGATTGGCTACCGGGGAAGCCGAATTGGTGGAGTGGGTACCGCCAAAAGAAGCCTTCTGGGGAAGCGTCCACGGAGACAAAGAAGGTCAAAATATGCTCGG
Organism: Escarpia spicata; assembly: GCA_963995525.1. Lineage (NCBI taxonomy): Eukaryota > Metazoa > Annelida > Polychaeta > Sabellida > Siboglinidae > Escarpia > Escarpia spicata. Next base: position 15,585,751 of record OZ023213.1, read on the forward strand.
TAAATTATTGATGCGCCTCTAGTGGCTATCCGCGTAAGGAGGTTATATAGTGGTTATTCACGAGGGCTAATGTAGAAGTGCTATAATTAGGTACATGTGTTGTGAGCTGGTTGTTTATTCTTTCGCTTACCCGTACAAACCTGTAGTCGGCGATTACAACGGCGGCTGCTGGTGTCGTTAATGTTGACCTATGACTTCAACACCGTCGGTGCCTAGCTGTAAGCGGGCGTGTACAAATGATGACGATATTGGTGATCTATGACCTCGACGCCGTCGGTGCCCTAGTTAAGCCTAGCTGAAAGCGATATGCCGTGAGGGCCGTGAGACGGAACGCTAAGAGCCGATTTTGTTGACCTGTGACTTCGATGTCGTCGGTGCCTAGTTAAGCGTAGCTGTAAGCGATTGTCGTGAGGCAGAACGCGCTAAGCGCTAAAAAAAATATAGACTAACGCTGACTGGGGAACACTACTGATTCATACCGTAACCTAGGTAGAAATAAGACTGGTTTCTAATAAGGGTGCTGTATTTTTAAGCTGAAGTTGACTTTATAGTGGATTATTATGAACGCGTAGTTGGAATATTACGAAGAGGACTATATTGTGAACATAGGAAAGGAGACGGTAAGAGATATATTTTATTAATGCTTTTTACATTGTTTAATATCCTCCATAGTCCATAGGAGCTCCGCCACCATACGATGATCGAGGGGGTCCTGTGTATGGGGGAAAGCCACCCCGACGAGGTGGTGTTTGAGAGGGCGCCGCGCCAAGGCCGAGCATTTCTAGTTCGGCTCCACGACCGAGCATTCGCTGTTGTATCAGCTGACGTTGTATGCCCGCCACCGTAGCCGTGGGGCGGTGTTTCACTTGATGGTGATGTAACGGGGGCGACCAACAGCGTCATCGTTCTCCGGTGCGCACGATGACGCACCCCGAGGCGGCGACGCGCTCCGGTCGACAGCAGCGTCGCCACTCTGCCAAGAACAAAAGAACGCCCTTCCCCTGCCGATTCGACGAATCCTTGCGTATGGCACAACAACGCCACTCGGTGTAAATGTAATGACACGCGAATCCTCTGTTTCCTTCGTGGATCTAGTAGGCGGGGGTAGTCCAAACCTATTTCGGGGTAAAAAAATTCGATATGTAATACATATAGAATTCTAGTTATAAAAGTATACAAATAGTAGAATTAGTAAATTATAGGGAGTGAATATTAAAACAAAAGATAGGTGATGTAGTGACGTATCGATCATGGTCGCGACTCTCTTTTTCTACATAGTGGTCCGGATCTTTGTAGGAAACGTGTTGCTCCATAGCTTTCGTTTAACGGTATGTCATAGGTGTTGTTTACGATGTTCGCTGTAGGAACTCTTACGAACGCTTACGAACGCTTGACGCTTGGCACGTAGGCACCGTCACATAGGCCTTTCGTAATTTTCTAAATTCTTAGTAAAAGCTTAAATGTGTAAAATAAACGGTCTATAATATGAAGCAAGGACTACAGAATCTTATATTAAATTTATAGTTGAAAATAACGCTGTATAAAAGCGACGCGAAGTTTATGCACTAACATGACCGCTCGTTTTTTGTATTTTCAATATCCTTGTTAGACTCGGCTGTTTTGTGGTATACGTGTTCGAGCGCCCGTAGGCCATTCACTAGGCTCTTATAAATACATAGGCTAAAAAGACCTCTGTATTCACACATTTTCGGTGTGTTAACGTCGTTTATAGATACAGACATAGACAAGTACATAGATACATACATAGATACACACATAGATACATACATAGAGACATAAATATATACATACTAAGAGACAAACATAGATACACACATAGAGACAACCATAAATGCATACATAGAGCAGACATAGAAATATACATAGATACATACATAGAGATATACATAGATACATAGGTATAGACAGACATAGATACATACACAGAGACAGACATAGAGACATACATAGATACATACATAGAGACAGAAATAGATACATACTAAGAGACGAAAATAGATACAGATATAGATACACACATAGAGACAACCATAGATGCATACATAGCACAGCAGACTTAGAAATATACATAGATACATACATAGAGATATACATAGATACATACGTAGAGACAGACGTAGATACATACACAGAGACAGACATAGAGACATACATAGATACATACATACATAGAGATAGACATAGATACATACATAGAGAAGATACATACATAGAGAGAGACATAGAAACATACATAGAATCATACATTGATACATACATAAATACATACATAGACACATACATAGAGACGTACATAGATACATAGAGACAGACATAGATACATACTAAGAGACACACGTAGATACAGACATAGACAAATACATAGAAACATACATAGATACATACATAGGTACATACATAGAGACAGAAATAGATACATACTATGAGACAAACATAGATACAGACATAGATAGACATATAGAGACAGCCATAGATGCATACATAGAGCAGACATAGATATATACATAGCTACATACATACATAGAGACATACATAGATATATACATAGAGACAGACATAGAGACATACATATATACATACATAGATACATACATACATAGAGATAGACATAGATACATACATAGAGAAGATACATACATAGAGACAGACATTGAGACATGCATACATTGATACATACATAGATACATACATAGACACATACATAGATACACACTAAGAGACAGAAATAGATACAGACATAGATACACACATAGAGACAGACATAGATACATACATAGATACATACATAGAGACATACATAGATACATACATAGAGACATACATAGATACATATTAAGAGACAGACATAGATACATACATAGATACAGACATAGATACAGACATATATACACACATAGAGGCAGATATAGAGTTATACATAGATAGATACCTACATAGAGACCGACATACATACATACACAGAGACAGACATAGATACATACTAAGAGACAGACATAGATACAGACATAGACAAATACATAGACATATACATAGATACATATATAGAGACAGATATAGATACATACTAAGAGACAAACATAGATACAGACATGGGCGGCGGCGAGGGCGGATCGGGACGGCGACGGTGGGTGGGTGAATGGGTGCGAGCATGTGTGCAAGACTAGAACTCACTAACATTAGACAGTTGAACATAGAGTAAGAAGGTAGAGAGCGATATGCAAGCGGCAGATGCAGAAGGTATGTGGACAGTTGAAGATACAGTAAGAAGGTAGAGAGCGACATGCAAGCGGCAGATGCAGAAGGTATGTGGACAGTTGAAGATACAGTAGGGAGGTACAGTGCAAGATGCAAGAGGGAGATGCAGACGGTATGTGGACAGTTGAAGATACATTAAGGAGGTACTGAGCGAACTGCTAGCGGCATATGCAGAAGGTATGTGGACAGTTGAAGATACAGTAAGGAGGTAGAGTGCGACATGCAAGCGGGAGATGCAGAAGGTATGTGGACAGTTGAAGATACAGTAAGGAGGTACAGAGCAAGATGCAAGCGGGAGATGCAGAAGGTATGTGGACAGATGAAGATACAATTAGAAGGCATAGAGCGAGCTGCAAGTGGGAAATGCCGAAGGTATGTGGACAGTTGAGGATACAGTAAGGAGGAACAGGGCGACATGCCAGTTTGAGATGCAGAAGGTATGTGGACAGTTGAAGATACAATAAGGAGGTAGAGAGCGACATGCAAGCAGGAGATTCAGATGGTATGTGGACAGTTGAAGATAGAGTAAGGAGGTAGAGAGCGACATGCAAGTGGGAGATGCAGAAGGTATGTGGACAGTTGAAGAAACAGTAAGGAGGTAGAGAGTGACATGCAAGCGGGAGATGCGGAAGGTATGTGGACAGTTGATGATACAATAAGGAGGTAGAGAGCGATATGCCAGTGGGAGATGCGGAAGGTATGTGGAAAGTTTAAGATACAGTAAGGAGGTAAAGAGCGACATGCAAGCGGCAGATGCAGAAGGTATGAGGACAGTTGAAGATACAGTAAGGAGGTACAGAGCGACATGCAAGCGGGAAATGAAGAAGATATGTGGACAGTTGAAGATACTGTAAGGAGGTAGAGAGCGTCACTTAGTATGTATCTATTTCTGTCTCTATGTATATATCTATGTATGTATGTATCTATGTATTTGTCTATGTCTGTATCTATGTCTGTTTCTTAGTATGTATCTATGTCTGTCTCTCTGTCTGTCCCTATGTATGTGTGTATGTTTGTCTCTATGTAGGTATCTATGTATAACTCTATATCTGCCTCTACGTGTGTATCTATGTCTGTATCTATGTATGTCTCTTACTATGCATCTATGTCTGTCTCTATGTATGTATCTATGTATGTCTCTATGTATGTATCTATGTATGTCTCTATGTCTGTCTCTATGTATGTATCTTCTCTGTGTATGTATCTATGTCTATATCTATGTATGTATATTTCTATGTATGTATCTAGGTATGTTTCTATGTCTGTCTCTATGTATGTATTTATGTTTGTCTCTGTATATGTATCTATGTATGTCTCTTAGTATGTATCTATGTCTGTCTCTATGTCTGTCTCTATGTACGTATGCATGTCTGTCTCTATGTAGGTATCTATGTATGTGTATCTCTATATCTGCCTCTATGTGTGTATCTACGTCTGTATCTATGTCTGTATCTATGTCTGTCTCTATGTATGTGTCTATGTCTGTCTCTATGTGTGTATCTATGTATGTATCTATATATGTCTCTTAGTATGTATCTATGTATGTGTCTATGTATGTCTCTAAGTGTTTATCTATGTATGTATCTTCTCTATATATGTATCTATGTCTATCTATATGTATGTATGTATCTATGTATGTATCTATGTATGTATCTATGTCTGTCACTATGTATATATGTATTTATATATATCTCTATGTCTGCTCTATGTATGCATCTATGGCTGTCTCTATGTGTGTATATATGTCTGTATCTATGTTTGTCTCTTAGTATGTATCTATTTCTGTCTCTATGTATGTACCTATGTATGTATTTATATATATATCAATATATGTATCTATGTATGTTTCTATATCTGTCTCTATGTATGTATCTTCTCTACGTATGTATCTATGTCTATCTCTGCGTATGTATGTATATATGTATGTATCTATGTATGTATCTATGTATGTATCTATGTATGTATCTATGTCGATCTCTATGTATGTATCTATGTATGTTTCTATATATGTATCTATGTCTATCTCTATGTATGTATGTATATATGTATGTATCTATGTATGTCTCTATGTCTGTCTCTATGTATGTATCTATGTCTGTATCTATGTATGTATGTATGTATATCTCTATGTATGGATCTATGTATATCTCTATATCTGCTCTATGTATGCATCTATGGCTGTCTCTATGTCTTGATGTATGTCTGCATCTACGTTTGTCTCTTAGTATGTATCTATTTTTGTCTCTATGTATGTATCTATGTATGTATATATGTATTTGTCTATGTATTTGTCTATGTATTTGTCTATGTATTTGTCTATGTCTGTATCTATGTCTGACTCTTAGTATGTAGCTATGTCTGTCTCTATATATGTATATTTGTATGTATCTATGTATATATCTATGTATGTCACTATGTCTGTCTCTATGTATGTGTGTATCTATGTATGCATCTATGTATGCATCTATGGCTGTCTGTATGTGTGTATCTATGTCTTTATCTATGTTTGTCTCTTAGTGTGTATCTATTTTTGTCTCTACGTATGTATCTATGTATGTATCTATGTATATGTCTATGTCTGTATCTATGTCTGTCTCTTAGTATGTATCTATATCTGTCTCTATGTCTGTCTCTATGTATGTATGTATGTATGTATGTCTCTATGTAGGTATCAACTATGTATATCTCTATATCTGCCTCTATGTGTGTATCATCTATGTCTGTATATATGTATATATCTATGTATGTCTCTATGTATGTTTCTATGTCTGCTCTATATATGTATTTATGTCTGTCTCTAAGTGTGTAACTATGTATGTATCTATGTCTGTCTCTTAGTATATATCTATGTATGTGTCTAGTTATGTATCTATGTATGTATCAATGTATGTATGTCTCTATGTATGTATTTATATATATCTCTATATATGTATGTATGTATGTATGTATGTATGTATATATGTATGTATCTATGTCTGTCTCTATGTATGTATTTATCTATGTATATCTCTATGTCTGCTTTATGTATGCATCTATGGCTGTCTCTATGTGTGTATCTATATATGTATCTATGTTTATCTATTAGTATGTATCTATTTCTGTCTCCATGTATGTACCTATGTATGTATCTATGTATGTATCTACGTATGTTTCTATGTATTTGCCTATGTATGTATCTATGTATGTTTCTTAGTATGTATCTATATATGTCTCTATGTATCTATGTATATCTCTATGAATGTGTCTATGTATGTATTTATGTATGTATCAATGTATGTATCTATGTATGTTTCTATGTCTGTCTCTATATATGTATCTTATATATGTATGTGTCTATGTCTATCTCCATGTATGTATATATATATATATGTTTGTATCTACGTATATCTCTATGTCTGTGTCTATGTATGTATCTATGTATATATCTATGTCTGCTCTATGTATGCGTCTATTGTTGTCTCTATGTTTGTATCTAGGTTTGTCTCTTAGTATGTATCTATTTCTGTCTCTATGTATGTATCTATGTATGTATCTATGTTTTTGTCTATGTCTGTTTCTATAAACGACGTTAACACACCGAAAACGAGTTAATACAGAGGCTTTTTAGCCAATGTATTTATAAGAGCCTAGTGAATGGCGTACGGGCGCTCGAACACGTATACCACAAAACAGCCGAGTCTAACAAGGATATTGAAAATACAAAAAACGAGCGGTCTTTTTAGTGCACAAACTTCGCGTCGCTTTTATAGAACGTTAGTTTCAACTATAAGTTTACCATAAGAGTCTGCTGTCCTTGCTTCATATTATAGACCGTTTATTTTACACATTTAAGCTTTTATTAAGAATTTAGAAAATTACGCAACCCAGTCGGGTAAAGGCCTACGTGACGGTGCCTACGTGCCAAGCGTCAGGCGTTCGTAAGCGTTCCTACAGCGAACAGCGTAAACAACATCTGTGACATACCGTTAAACGAAAGCTATGGAGCAACACATTTCCTACAAAGATCCGGACCACTATGTAGAAAGAGACCGTCGCGACCATGATCGGTACGTCACAACATCCCCTATCTTTTGTTTTAATATTCACTCCCTATAATTTACTAATTCTACTATTTGTTACCTTTAATAACTAGAATTCTATATGTTTTACATATCGAAATTTTTTACCTCGAAATAGGTTTGGACTACCCCCGCCTACTAGATCCAAGAAGGAAACAGAGGATTCGCGTGTCATTACATTTACACCGAGTGGCGTTGTTGTGCCATACGCAAGGATTCGTCGAATCGGCAGGGGAAGGGCGTTCTTTTGTTCTTGGCACAGTGGCGACGCTGCTGTCTACCAAAGCGCGTCGCCGCCTCGGGATGCGTCATCGTGCGCACCGGAGAACGATGACGCTGTTGGCTGCCACCGTTACTTCAGCATCAAGTGACACACCACCCCACGGCTACGGTGGCGGGCATACAACGTTAGCCGATACAACAGCGAATGCTCGGTCTTGGAGCTAGGCACCGACGGTGTTGAAGTCATAGGTCAACATTAACGACACCAGCAGCCGCCGTTGTAATCGCCGACTACAGGTTTGTACGGGTAAGCGAAAGAATAAACAACCAGCTCACAACACATGCACGTAATAAAAGCACTTCTACTTTAGCCCTCGTGTATAACCACTGTATAACCTCCTTACGCGGATAGCCACTAGAGGCGCATCAATAATTTACCGAGCATATTTTGACCTTCTTTGTATCCGTGGGCGCTACCCCAGAAGGCTTCTTTTGACGGTACCCACTCCACCAATTCGGCTTCCCCGGTAGCCAATAGGGCGTCTTTCAACTTTGGTGTCCCTTAGAACTTGCTCATCAACAGGCTCTTCATACACTCGACCCTAATGGCATCCCATTCGGCTCCTGTTCTCTTTTTCTTGATTTCGTAAATTCGTCGCTTCGCTATATAGACAGACCACGACTGTTTAATGTACTCCGCGTTTTCTTCGTCTTCGTTAAACATAGCTTTTCTAAACTCATAAGCATGCTCGACTGATTTGAATTTCCGACCGTATTCATTGACTCGACACGGATAAAAATTCGACACGAACGACACCGAACTACCGAAACGTATAGGCGCCATACCGCTGATCTAGAGACACTATTGACTACACCTCGTGTATAACCACTATATACTCTCCTTACGCATAAATCACTGATTACTCATTCCTACACTAGAGGCGCTATCTTCTCTACGTTATCATAGCAAGTATAACCACTAGAGGGCAGCTCTAATGTACTTAGAAGAACAGGCGGCGTTCCGCGGTGGTCGACGGCACGGTCATCAATCACACTTTTTTATAAGTAAAGCTGTCAAAAACCAATTAAGATAAGATATTTTTTATAGGTAGATTTTTATGACAGTTCATTAATCTTTTTTTTATAAATAAAGAAGGCAAGTGAGGTGCTACTGCGCTACTGCACCGAAATCCTTTGATGTTCCTTTGATCTTTGACTCATGCACGGGGCCATCTGGGCCCTTATAACTACTAGCATTGTTTTACTCAAAGCTATGTTAGTCTCTTTCTGTGCAAAGAGATTGTGATTGAGATGTACACTTTGTCATACGAGTAAATATATATTATTACTACGTAGTACACTAACCTGCCTCTCTAGTTTGTAATGATGCCGATACAGAATTAAGACGATCAGTTATGTCGCTACAGATAACAAAGTAAGACTTTGCTTACATAGGATTCACGAAAGCTTTTTAAGGCATCGGTTATTGTTGTGTTATTGTTGCATTACTATATGTGTACATATTTTCAGAAGAAAACCAGACATCATGGCAAAGTTCTTCATCGCGGTGTTGGTGCTCGCTGCTGCATATGCAGCTGAAGGTAAGCTACAAAAATATATAATTCTAATAAGTTTTGTTAATGTTCATTTCACGCAGGCTGACATCATGGTAACACACGCACCAAAGCTCGCGTACACATTTACACACCATACACCATACATCGTTGAGGTAGACCGTTTTAAAGAGGATAGTCTTGTTGTTTTATGTGCTTACTTAGCATAAATGTAAGGATATTCTGACATTAAATGACATGGAATTAATTACACTTCCTCTTGAAACAATATGGAACGCCAGAGAATAAAATATAATAGATAGTATGTCAACATGGTGGGAATGGAGGACAACAATGCGCTACAAACTACAAACGACCGCGCGGTTTGGAGTGTCGTGATCGCCAATGTCTGTGACACACGCGGTACATAGAAGGAAAGAAAATATGTTGGACTATTGACAAACCAACGGCTTTCATGTCCACTTGCCATCTGGTGTTTAGGTTCTGGATGACAATTGTTTTTACTCTTGTTAAACCTTGTAGCGGAAAATATTTAAATATGAGCTTCGTAATGTAACTGTAGGCTTGTCTCAGATCTAAAACAGACGCACTTCATATATGTTCTACTTTTTATTTCTAAATGACTAATTAAAAAAAAATTAAATTGACGATGTGATTTTTATGTTTAAAGGTCATGCAGCGATGCCAGTAACTACTCTCGAAGTGCGTACGACTATTCATCGTCCTACTTCTACGGTTGCTACTTCTACCGATACAACAAAGGCATCGGGCACTAACGCTCATGTGGCCTGAATCAGTCGTACTACCCGGAAATCGGTCGTTGTGGTTCGTATCTACTGTGTTATTCTCAATATAGTGATGACCTTCATATATATTTAGCGAAATGCTTAAAACGTGTGCGGCAACCCGATTTATATCTCACGGCGCCAATAGCTTGAACGATATTGTCACTATGAAATCTATATTAAAATATTCGTGAGCTATGGTTTTGCATAACATCCAAATGGTTCTGGCGTGTATACAATATGATACATTAGAATATGCTTTGGAGTATTAAGGGGGTTATTGCTTACCAAAACCCTCTAACCTCCTTCATGGTTCACCAAAACAAAACTTCCAACCACACCCCTATCCAGGCTCACTTTAAACACCGACTGCGACCCCTGAGGCTCACCAAAATCTCAAACTGTGCCCCTTCACATAGCATTGGGGGCTAAACATATATCCAGCCCTCCAACCCAAATACCCCCAATAGAAGTCCCCCCCCCCCCCCCGATTTCGTCGTCTATGAATAGGAATACGAATGGTGCATAATGCACAAATTTCATGAAGCGGTGGGCCTCTTGATAGAATGCAAAGCCCGTGGTAATAATATATGGCAGCATATAAGCGCAACGTTTGTCGCAGGCTGCAGAGAGAACTATTGTGAGAGGTACAGCGGCTGGCAGTCGAATGTTAAAAACAATTCCCATATTGCTACAAACACCAACAAAGTAAATACTACATTTCCCTTGTGTGCGGTGTCCTAGACTACGGAGCTAATGATCTATATCATCGGAGGGGGGGTATTGATCAGAACGTGTCCAACACCGCGCCGCTCGCTTCATTCCTGGCGACTACCACTCCAAGGATTCTTTACAACCGTGTTAGCCAGCTGTAAACTCAATACCCTAGAAAGCAGACGTCGATACCTACGACTCAAATTCTTGTATCGAGTGGTTAACGAATCTATCCCCGCCATTCAAACAGAAACGTTTTTCCGGCCCAAAAGAGTAAATAAAAGATGCATACCACCAAAACATTTCCCAGACCATCTATTCTCAAACTTTGTACAACACCCAACAACCAACAATACAAGGTGATAGAGTTCCTACTGCCCACACCGACCAATTTCAAAACTCGGATTTTGTAAAGATAAATAGTAGACTGGAACAAACTAAGCGAGTCGCAAGTTCAGGCTAAAACCATAAACGATTTCAGCCGCTTATCCTGCGGCACAAACACTCAATAACATGCATACATACCAGCCCCCGTCATATACATAAACCATCGCCATGGCTGGTTACGACGTAACCATTCAGATTCTGACATTAACACCGATATTTACCTAAAACGTTTCCAACACTTGTTGCATTGCCACGACATGGCGCAGTATGTCGAATAACCAACACGTCAAGAAGGCCACATATTATACCTTGTCATAGCCCGTACTAACTCATATATGGTTGACACGGTGGTCGCCGATCTTATTTCCGATCACCGCGCTGTGCATTGCCGTCTCGCGATGGGGTTTTCCAGATTGACAATCGACAGGAAAATTATCATCAACCAGAGAAAGCGAGTGAAGATATTGTACACAGCAAGATCCACATTTTATGCCAACAAAATCAACGAACAGGCTCGCAACCATGAAACACTGTTCCGGATAGTTGTTTCTTTGCTGCATACAAAACACCTGCCAGCATTCCCCGGCAACCACCTCGGGAAATTGCTTTAAAATTTCAACAAAATTTGGACCAAATTTACATTATTAGAAGTGATCTTGATACGACAGACACGCGTCGGTGTATCCGGACGAGCCCTACGCTCCGCCGACGCTCACCTGCTGAAGGTCCCGCGCTGTAAGATTTGTAGTGAAGGCGACAAAGCTCTTTCACATGCAGTGCCATGTCTTTGGAACAACCTGCCTCTTGTTAGGCGCGCTGCTGGCCGCCTCAAAATGTTCAAGAATTAATTGAAAACACTTTTTTGCTTTAAATGAAATGTGTGCGCGGTGACGAACTCTGAACGTTTTAGTATCTACCTCTAACTTGTATTATTATTCTTTCTTTACTTGTTGGTTTAACTAATATTTATTTTATTTTATTACTATCCTTATCTATTTACACACACATGCACGCACACACACACACACACATAAAATGTGACAAGTAAAAATGGTTGACTCGGAGGTAATGAAGAGCAAGGTGTTTACGATCGATCAAGTTTTGTTGAAATGAGGCCGCTAAAAAATGTACAATTACACGGTGTTTGGTTCAGTTTGTATTATTGTGATTTGTTTAGATTTTAATTGTTTGTATGAATGCATTATATGACCAGTTAAGGTTACATTTGTTAGGAAAGCTTGATTTCAGTAAATACAAATCATGATTTAAAATAATCAAATAAAGCATTTATATTTTATTTGATCCACTGTTTAATATTTGGCCTTATGTTACAAATCAATTTTCCTAATCCATTTAGCCTACATAATTCATATTTTATTACAATTAAATTACATGTTCAATATGTCAAGCTAATCTGTCTAGTATCTGTTCCCCAAATACGCAATCGATTGTGACATAATTTCCTCCATTTTTTAAATCGACTACATACACACGCACACACCACGCATGGGCGTGTTATCTTGAAGATGTTTGCTGAATTTCAGCACCACTCCGCTTTCACGTTGTCGCGCTGTCGGTCATGACATCGGAAGGCGTGACGGGTGTGCTGTTACTTTGTTATAAGTTATGCAATAAAACCTCTATAATATATGTTAAACATTGAAACATATAGGGCCTACATCAGGATTATTCCTATCTTGCAAAACCAATTGGGCCAATGAAGTACCAATTAAACTTACAAAGGCGGACCCAGGGTGCCTGGGGGCATGTGCCCCTTAGACGTTTGAAATTTGGCCGTGCTATGCCTGCGCTAAAGTGGCGTATCCTCCATATATTTTGAGTGTGCCCCTAATACGGGCCCCCTAGACCTGAATGTGCCCCCTTTTAGGTGAGTCTCAAGAGGGGATGCAATTGGAGGTTTCTGGAGAGTTTCCGAACAGCATCCCCCGGCCATAATAAGAAGTCGTGATCCGACACCGCGACGGCGGAGTAGTGGTGACCAATCAATCGTGCTGAAGCTCCGGGTCTGTCCTTTCCAATATGAGTTTGGTTCCGACGTTAGTAGAGATTTTTTGCGAGACTCAGGTAGGGGTGCAATTGAAGGTTTTTGCTGGACCCGCTCCTGACTTATGCAGTAGCTATCATTGGCCAATTCATGTATTGCTAGGTGGATTTGGGGAATATTCAGACAAAACAAATATGCTCAGGTATTTGTGTGTGTTCCTGGCCTTCGTGGGCCCTAAGCACGCGCCTATTGTGCCTATTGGTTAATCCGCTACTGACGAGCCGATGTATCGATTTGACTTACGCAGAGATGACTTTGCCGTATCGATGTTGGCTTTAGTACAGATAGGCCTTGACTTACTGCTTACTATCGTTTGCCAATCTGCACTGGCCAGTCTAATACAGGATAAACCTCTTCTTGAAATGCTACTGGTACTGACAGCTACGAATAAAATAAAATAAATTGACAAATGCAGGAAATAAATCAAGATTCAGGTTGGTCTACACCAGGGGTCGGCCCTTAGCCCTTTACTTTTTATCATTATCCTGAACGTGATTACAGAAGAGATCAAGGAGCAGACACCCTGGGTTATGTTATTAGCGATATCCTTAGCCCAGCATTGTTTATATGTGCCCTAGACTCGGTATTTCGATGTGTTGCTGAAGAAGGGGGCGGTGTATCTGCCTATCTTTATCGAACGTACGCTATGCATGCAATGTCGCACTTTTCGATTAAGACGAAAATATGTCAAATAACAAGCTCGAATGGCTGAATGCCAACAAAAAACTGGCAACCATAGAGATAAACACAAACTAAATATCACAGTGGGTAAACGGGCAGGTGAAAGTCTCCGAAACAACTGGAGCAGAAGTAAAACACCTATAACTGAAATATAAATGTTCTAACTGAACTTGATCCATTTTCAACAATACTACTAAAAGCATGTTTCGATATATTAATTGGACCTATAACAAATATTATAAATGCGTCACTTTGCTCTGGCTGTTTTCCTGATGATTTCAAATACTCCAGTGTCACTCCCCTTCTTATGAAGTCATCTCTGCCTAAACAAAACACTTGAAAAAGTTGTAGCAAGTCGTATAATGTATCGCGTTAGCACAACTGTCTTAATTAATGTGTCACAATCAGCATATAAACAGTTTCATTCAACAGAGACTGCCCTCCTAAAGGTTCACAAAGACATTACCTTGAACATTACTAATGGTAAAGCACTTACCTTACTAGGTCTCTCTGCCTCTTTTGACACGATTGGTCACAACATTCCCACTGAACGCTTATTAAAGTGGTGTGTGTGTGTGTGTGTGTGTGTGTGTGTGTGTGTGTGTGTGTGTGTGTGTGTGTGTGTGTGTGTGTGTGTGTGTGTGTGTGTGTGTGTGTGTGTGTGTGTGTGTGTGTGTGTGTGTGTGTGTGTGTGTGTGTGTGTGTGTGTGTGTGTGTGTGTGTGTGTGTGTGTGTGTGTGTGTGTGTGTGTGTGTGTGTGTGTGTGTGTGTGTGTGTGTGTGTGTGTGTGTGTGTGTGTGTGTGTGTGTAAATAGACAAGGATAGTAATAAAACATTAATATTAGTTAAACCAACAAATAAAGAAAGAATAATAATAAAATCACTAATAAAAGTTAGAGGTAGATACTAAAATATTCAGAGTTCATTACTGCTCACACATTTCATTTAAAGCTAAAAAACACGTTGAAAAAGAAGTGTTTTAAATTACATCTTGAACATTTTGAGGTGGTCAGCAGCGCGCCTAACAAGAGGCAGGTTGTTCCAGAGGCATGGCGCTGCGTGTTAAAGCGCTTTGTTTCCTTAAGTACAAATCTTACAGCGAGGGACCTCCAGCAGGTGAGCGTCGGCGGAGCGTAGCGTGAGGGTGAGCTAGTGGTGGTCAGGTATGACGGAGACAGGAACGATGATAGATGTGAAGAGATAACACACTGCTCGTCCAGGCACACCGATGCGTATTTGTTGTATCAGGATCGCTTCTAATAATGTCAGTTTTGTCCGTGAAGTAATTTTTGAAATTGTCAAGCAATTGTCCGAGGTGGTTGTCGGGCAATGGTGACAGGTGTTTTGTATGGAACAAAGAACTAACTATCCGGAACAGAGCTTCATGTTTGCCAGCCTGTTCTTTGATTTGTTGGCATAAAATGTGGATCTGGCTTTGTAAAACGTCTTCACTCACTTTCTCCGGTTGATGAAGACATTCCTGTCGATTGTCAATCTGGAAAGCCCCATCGTGAGACGGCAATGCACAGCGCGGTGATCGGAAACAAGATCGGCGACCACCGTGTCAACAATACATGAATTAATACGAGCTATGACAAGGTATAAAATGTGTCCTTCCAAATGTGTTGGTTGTTCGACATACTGCGTCATGTCGTGGCAGTGCAACATACGATAGAAACGTTTCAGATAAATATCGGTGTTAATGTCAGAATCTGATTGTTGTAAGAAGCCATGGCTATGGTTTACGACGGGGTGTGTGCGTGTGCGTGAGCGTGAGCGTGTGCGGGTGCATGTGCGTGTTCGTGTGCATGTTATTGAGTGTTTGTGCAGCGAGTTAAGCGGCTCAAATCCTTTATGGTTTTAGCCAGAACTCGCGACTCTACTATGGTCTTTACAAAATCCGAGTTTTTAAATTGGTCGGTGTGGGCAGTAGGAACTATATCACCTTGTATTGTTGGTTGTTAGGTGTTGTACAAAGTTTGACAATACACGGTCTAAAAAATGTTTTCGTTGTGTGCAACTTTTATGTACTCTTTGGGGTCGGAAAAACTTGTTGTTGCAACGGCTGGAATAGATTCGTTAACCACTTGATACATGAATTTGAGTCGTAGGTCTCGCCGTCTGCGTTCTGGGGTATTGAGTTTAAGGTTGGCTAACATGGTATGAAGGATCCTTGCAGTCTGGAATGATAGTCGCCAGTAATGAAGCGAGCGGCGCGGTATTGGACACGTTCAGATCTATAAATACCCCCTTCGATGATATGGATCCCACACAATACCTCCGTAGTCTAGGGCAGCGCACACAAGGCAAATGTAGTATTGCTTTTTTGGTTTTTGTAGCTATATGGGGATACCACTTTAGGTCGTCAGCGAGATGCCAATATACGAGTTGCTGTTTCCGCGTTCTATGGTTTCGTTTATTAAGGCGGTAGAAATAATCAGTTATGTTCTTTACGCTAAGTATGTTTGTTTTGAATATTATTTCCCAGTCTTTGTCCACTTTTCTTGTTGTTTCAGGTCATTTTAGAGTGCCATGTAATATCGCAATTTCTTTATTTCTCGTGTTAGTAAGCAGTCATCTGTGAACAGGCGGAATTTTGTATTTGACTGATGTTGGTAAATAATTTATACGGCACAGAAACTATAACAAGTTCATCAGGCAGTGTTGCATATTTGTCAACAATTTATCTGCGAAGTCATTGATGAAGTCGACAACCGACGATCCAAACTTGTTAGCTAGTGGTGGTCCATAGCAGACAAACAAGATTATACTTGTCCCATGTAATTAATTTAGCGCTCATCGTTTCGAAAGACCGAATGTCGTTGAATGTTTTCACAGCTTTTGCTTTAATGGAATATTTATGCAATATCACAATGCCGCCACAGCGACGACTGGGCCTTGGATATTGATTGAGGTTACATCCAGGTAGTGTGAGAGCTCTGGTGACCGGGAGGTCAGAGTCTTTATTACAAAGCCAGGTTTCGGTAATGGCCACAACATCGATATCGTGTATACGTGGACGTGGTCTAAAGTGTCGGTCGTTTTGTTGCGAACATATCTTGATTTGATAAGGCACAAGGAGACGTGTGTGGTGGGACAGGATAGCGGATTTAGGGATAGAGTCAAGGTAATCAGGTTGCCATGTGCTTGTGAAGATGTGCGCACGTAGTGGTTGGGTGGTCGAAGGCCGATGAATGTGGAGATAGGTTGTTGTTGGTTGGAAGAGAAAGAAGGTACAAAAAAGAGAGAAAAGAACACACCAATCAACAAAGCTAGCTGTTCCTCGGTGGAAAGAAAATCGAAAACGTGTACAACTTTGACTATCTCAGCAGCCTGATGACGCCGCCAGTATATTCTTTGCAGACTTAGAAAAGAGAGTTTTCATTGCCACAGAGAAATCCAATACGCTCTCGAATATAACACACATAGTCTAACAAGGAGGCATTTTGATCTGGCACGGACATCTATATTTTACGCTTCGGACCGATACTCTTGATATATTGACATAATCAAATCAATATTTATAAACTTTCATCTGAGATGAGTGGAGGCCGAGGCCAGAGGATAGTAACTTAGTTTCATATTGGACATCAACGTTCTGACATCATCCCTAAAGATCATACATTTTGAAGATAGAACCTACGATCGAATTCCTGCGCGGCAGCTTGTCGGGACTGACATTAGTACTCTGACACAGATCATTGCAAAGCAAAAACTTTATTTTAGTGTAATTTTCACATAGTCGTGCAGGTCACAAGCGAATGTGCTGAGATTTGTTCGGAGAACAATCTATCTGCACGTGTCCCCTTCGTCAGTTCATGTTCGAAGAGCGACAGAGACCAGTGAAAGCCACTGCAAACAACCAGACAAAGGAATTATGTCACTGATGATGATATCACCGAACAATAACAACATACAGATACATGTATTTATTGTGGTATAGGTTCACACGGCAATTGTACTATGCTATATGCTCTTGCAAGATATAGAAGCACGCTTAGAATGAGTTTAAGACAATAACGGTTTTAAGACATGCACTATGGTTTTAAGACATGCACTATTTTAAACGATGGTGATGTCAGCCGTATTATTACGGAAATTATTATATTTTAAAGAATGTACAGTTGCCTTTTTCAATGTGCGAACGTAAATATTTGATTTATTGTTATTACTTACAAAAGTTTAAAAAAATATATAAAATAGTATTGAATACATCATTGAATAGAAAATTCATTGTGTGACGATGATAAATACGCATCATCACCACTATCATCATCCTCAAATTGAACCACCTAAATTGTGGAAGTTACAACAGACGACGACGACGACGACGACGACGAAGACAACCAGTAATACATTTAAATTACCTTCTTGTTGTCTGCTTATCGGTAGCCACAGCAGTTCTTGCACCTGTTGACACAACGGTGACTATTACAGTCGTAGTGACGTCTGCTATAGGGGCATCTCCTGTAGCGAATGGGACGTCCATATTTGCAGTAGACGTAGCTTCCGCATCCGTTGCAAACAGTCGACTGCCAGCCGCTGTACTTCTCACAATAATTCTCTCTGCAGCCTGCAATAAACGTTGCGCTGATATGGTGCTATATATTATTACCACCGGCTTTGCATTCAATCAAGAGGCCCATCGCTTCATGAAATATTTGCATTATGCACCTTGCGTATTCCTATTCATAGACGACGAAATCGGGGGGGGGGACTTCTATTGGGGGTATTTGGGTGGGAGGGCTGGAAATATGATTAGCCCCCAATGCTATGTCAAGGGGCATAGTTTGAGATTTTGGTGAGCCTCGGGAGTCGCAGTCGATGTTTAAAGTGAGCCTGGTTAGGGGTGTAGTTGGAAGTTTTGTTTTGGTGAACCGTCAAGGAGGTTGGAGGGTTTTGGTAAGCAATAACCCCCTTAATACTCCAAATCACATTCTAATGTATCATATTGTATACACGCCAGAACCATTTGGATGTTATACAAAATTACAGCGCACGAGTATGTTATTATATATCTCACAGTGACAATCACGTTCAAGGTATTACCGCCATGAGGTATAAATCGGGTTGCAGCACACGTTTTCAGCATTTCGCAAAATATATATGAAGGTCATTACTATATTGAGAAGAAGTAGATACGAACCACAACGACCGGTTCCCGGGTAGTACGACTGCTTCTGGCCACATGAGCGGTAGTGCCCAATGCCTTTGTTGCATTGGTAGTAGTAGCGACCGTTGAAGTAGGACGATGAATAGTCGTACGTACTTTTGGAGTACCTACAGGCATCGTTGCATGACCCTTAAACATAAAAATCACATCGCCAATTTAATTTGTTTTTTTAATTAGTCATTTGAAAATTAAATGTAGAACATATATGAAGCGCGTCAGTGTGGGATCTGAGACAAGCCTACAGTTACATAGGTAGCTCATATTTTAATCTTCCGCTACAAGGTTTAACAAGAGTAAAAAAAGATTGCCATCCAGAACCTAAACACCAGATGGCAAGTGGACATGAAAGCCGTTGGTTTGTCAATAGTCCAACATATTTTGTCTTTCCTTCTATGTACAAGCTCTGTCACAGGCGTTGGCGATCACGACCCCTCAAAACCACGCGGTCGTTTGTAGTTTGTAGAGCATTGTTTTCCTCCTTTCCCACCATCTTCACAAACTATCTATTATTTCTTTATTCTCTGGCGTACCATATTGTTTCAAAAAGGTTGATATTTTAAAGACTTGGACACCAAATTGTGTTGACCTGTGTCATCCTCGCAGTACTTACCACAAGTTCCATACTTATTGACGCACTGATAGGAACTGCAACGGCCGTACACAACTCTCTTGTTGAGACAGCGGTAGTAGTAGGGGAATGGCTTCGACAAAGACGGGTAGTATTTGTTGGACTGACGATTCCTGCAGCAATCGTAGTTGTAGCCGTTCCAACATCCATCGTAACGGTAGTGCGCTGAAAGGAAAACACGACAACATTTGAATTATTCTTTTTAGACTCAAATTCCCTGACACGTGAACGCGCAAGCACACATACGCACACACGCATGCGCACACATACGTTCACATACACGCGCACGCATAATGCTCTATGTTGTGCACCCAGTAGTATGGTGAAAGTGAAGTGTATGTTTTCTTTCATAATTGATGAAGTTATCTTGATGACTTGAAGAATAAACAAATTCATTTATGTACAAAACGTAATTACTTCCATGTCATTTAATGCGTCGGTTGTCAGTACACTGTATATTCTTACTTTAATGATAAGTAAGCACATAAAACACGATGGCTATCCTCTTTAAATCGGTGTACCTCAACGATGTGTGGTGCACGCGCGCTCGTGCGTGAGTGCGTGTGGTGTGTTCGAGTGTATCAATAGTGCGTACGTGCATGTGTACGCGAGTTTGTATGCGTGTGTTACCTTGATGTCAGCCTACGTGAAATGAACATTAACAAAACGTATTAGCATTATCTATTTTTGTATCTTACCTTCAGCTGCATATACAGCAGCGAGCACCAGCAACGCGATGAAGAACTTCGCCATGATGTCTGGTTATCTTCTGAAAATATGTACACATGTAGTATTGCAACAATAATGCAACAATAACCGATACTTTAAAAAACGTTCGTGAATTCTATGTAAGCAAAGTCTTACTTTGCTATCTATAGCGACATGTTCTATATTAGATAGAATCAATATTGACAAATGCCGTATCATTTAAAGTTCAATTTGTTTTCATAATTTGGAGTTTATGTTAAACCAACAACTCCACCTTTACCTTTTGTGAATTCACCTGTTGTTTGTGACACTGGTCTATAGTCAATGCTGATACAATGTGCTGGATTTTCTGCAGGACAAAATGCCCATTCACGATTGTCCATATTCTGTGAGACGTGTTTAGTTAGAACATATCGCTGGCGTGTACTGGGAGCTAACAGCCACAATTTTTTTGGTCAATAGCGAAGAACGAGATTGTTAGTCGTATGGTTACTCGAAGTTACCACAATTCTAGAAAAGAAGCACCGGAAACTTCTTATTTACCGTGCAGACAACGAGGTGACCCACAGATCTTCGTCTCTGAAGCCAATGGTGCTCTAGTCTGGAAATGTCTCTGTATTTATACAGATGTGTCTCAATCAATTATCTGTCATTACACGCCCCGTTATTTTTTATGAACAACCGTCAGGTTTCACGGATTAGAGCACACAGGGGCGTGGGTGTGGCATCTATGAAACATCGGACACATTAAATTTTGTAGTACGATGAGTTTTTGTGTATGGATGTTCTTAAGCAAGCTTCAATCCAAACTCGAATTTTATCAAAGCAATTTTACCAGGCTGTATGTGATAAACAGACAAAAACGCGCTTACCCGAATCACCTCAAATATGTGTTCCTTTGCTCCGCTCGCTAACCGCTAGAGAACACGCGATTTGTTAACAACGAGGTGTTAACACAGAGGCGTGAATCCATGTATTACAACTTAACAAAGACGTCTTAAGTGCGTTACTGACATGCTGACAACAAAACATATGCAAACACTCATACATTTAACGCTATATTCAGGAAACAAGTACCTCGAACAACATGAAAACCAAACTGATACGAACAACAATATTTACCTTGACTGTTGGGTAGCAAGTAACGAGCTCTATGAATACGTGGTTACTTCGGGAAAAGTTACACTGGAAGATTGCATGTGAAACCGTCGGTGTTTGTATGTATCATTCGTGTTGTGTTTTGAGGATACACAGAGTGCTCCATGCAATCGTCTTGTTTAGTATCTACCCAATTGGTCCTGCATACGATTGTTGATCGCTCAAGTAATACACCTTAATAAATTACTGTTTCAAACACTTGATCTTAAAAACGCGGACAGGCACGCTTACACACATCGTCAAATTTGTCTTAGTGTGCCAACGTAACATATGTATATATTCGTATTAATTTCATTAAACCAAAATATACCAATAAGGCACACCGCACGTCGTCGTGACCTTTTAGTAGGGGCACGGTTACATCTGTGGAAAACCATCGATACATTGTACGTGCGTCGAGGTGAACATATAATAAACTGTCGCGTAGTGAACGGGGATATATCAGTTTATGTTTGCAACTCCAAAGAAACTGACTATAATCATAAAATATGTTCAAATGTTAATACATTCAAATTTAACGAATATTATTTTTGGTAAAGAGTAGATTGGACAGCGCGCACACGCACATATGCACACCCGCACATACCCACCGACGAACACACACACACACACACATACACACACACACACACACACACACACACACACACACACAAACACGCAGGCACGCCTACCACAATACAAACAGCAAGTAGACGTTACTTTTCGATCATTTGTTTGTGAACAAGTTCATCTTTTCGATGCACAACTATACTAGTTTTTATGGGATTCTGTTGTTTATCTGATCTGTTTGTGATATTCCAACATTGTGGTTTGCTTATGAAAAGTTCACTACAGACCAAACATTTTCTGTTGTATGCTAATAAATAAACGAGTAAAACACTCCTGTTCTGTGTGTCATGGAAAACCCAAATACATCAAAGAAGTTAGTCATCAAAAAGAAGTGCCATGTCTATGTCGATTGTTCGCAAATAGTTGTATGAAAAACACGAACTCGGCCGGTAAGCGGGTTTTTCATATCGTTTAGCACTCACGTTAGCACGAAAGCATTGTCAAAATTCAAACGTATTTATAACTTTTAAATGTCAACTCAAGAGATTTTTACAAGTAAATATATTAGTGACTTTTATAATTAACATTCATTTGTTCTATTTTAATGAAAACGTCACATGCACGCACACACACACACACACACACACACACACACACACACACACACACAAAGACCGTACACCAACTGAGAGATAACATTTCAGTGCATTTTGTGTTGCAAAGTGGAACTTTTCCAAAATCCATATCACAACTTGTCTAGTTGTTAATGTATAATTTAACAAATTCATCTCTTTGTCGACAACGACAGGCACCTTTTGAAAAGGTTGACGCAGACAAAGAATTTTTTAATTTAGTAACTAATGCCTTTTTAGTCATTATTCTTCACACTTCGTGTTCAAGACCTCGAATCATGATGACGTCAATGCAGCATAAAACTTAGTAAAAATTATCAATTTCGCTCATGCAAAACATTTAGTTATACGTACTGTTTTTCAATGGTGAATAAATACAGTTGTGACACGGAAGAAAGTGTTTCTGTCGATGTCACCAGAAAGATGATATATTTTGTCATTTTGTTTTTAAAATGTTATGAACAGAAAACGGATAATGCTTATATCGTGAGCACGTACAGCAATTGCATTTGATTCATTAGAAACCTATCATTGTATCATTTCTTATTTTTATATTATTTTGAGTCATTTGTAAATATGGAACACAACGTCAGCTCACAGAAAATATAATGTTTTGCAACGTTCGTGATTCATGACTAAACCATATTGTCTATGTTTACATGTGTGTGTGTATGTATTTGTGCGTGTTTGAAGTATGAATAAATGTATGTATATGTATGTATGCATATATGTACGTATGTATGTATGTACATATAAATATGTATATACATATACACATACATACACAAATACATACTCGCATACCCACATTCATGCAACATGCACACACGAGCACTCGCACACACGCGCACGCACAACTGAGGGATAATAGTGTGTATGTATGTACGTATACATGCGTGCATGCATACACACACACATAGATACATATATACATACATACATACGCGCGCACACAAACACACATACATACATACATACGTACATTCGTACATTCATACATACATACATACATACATACATACATACATATACATACATACTCACATACCCATATACATGCATATATACATACGCACACGCATATACACGCACGCACACCCACACGCGCGCGCCAGTACGCATGCATACACGCATGCATACACACAGACCGTACACCAACTGAGATATAATATTTCAGTACATTTTGTGTTACAAATTGGAACTTTTCCAAACTTCATGTCACTTGTCTAGTTGTTAATGGATATTTTGACAAACTGATCTTTTTGTCGCCAGCGGCGGGCACCTTTTGACTGAGTTGATGCAGATAAATAATTGTATATTTGAGTAACTATATGACAAAATTCGTTCAGTTGTCATGAATAACCCGAATACTACACAGATGTTAAAGCAATGTAAAGATATAAATTTTTGTGTCGTATTTTGTCGGAAACAGTTATATGACATACACGAATTTGTGGTCGGTAAGCGGATCTTTCTTTTCTTCTGACAGGATCGTCAGTACAGAAGCACTGGCAAAACGGGTTAGGAAATGCAATACTATCAATTCCATTTTGACAATGATCGTACAAACAAACCATAAGTTGTCATCAAACCGCGCATGCAAATCACTAAACATTGTAATTACTGCATACGACGACCTTCGCGAAGCGAAGAAGACAATATATTTATCATCGTCTATTGTCACTGTGTCGGGACTTTATCTTGCTTTGTGTTCTCGTGGCCTCTGCATCGCGACTGTGTCGAAAGGACACAGTAGCGGCTATCGTTTCGTTGCGTCAAGTTGGTCGATTATATGATGTACTCTCCCAATAGCTAGGGTCCATATTACAGTTCTTGTTGGATGCCGTCTGTTTGTGTTGATATCGTTTCTTTTCATACATACAACAAAAACAATATTATCTCTCAGTTGTGATTTCGCGATTGTGCATGAACGAATTTGATATACGTGTGTATGTCTGTATGTATTTGGTGTACATGTGTATGTAGGCATGTATGTATGTATGTATGTATGTATGTATGTATGTATAGGTGTACATGTGTACGTGTCTACGAGTGTATGTGTGTACGTGTGTACGTGTGTACGTGTGTACGTGTGTACGTGTGTACGTGTGTACGTGTGTACGTGTGTACGTGTGTACGTGTGTACGTGTGTACGTGTGTACGTGTGTACGTGTGTACGTGTGCACGTGTGTACGTGTGTACGTGTGTACGTGTGTGTATGTACGTGTGTGTATGTATGTGTGTGTAAGTATGTATGTATGTATGTATGTACGTATGTACGTATGTACGAATGTACGTATGTACGTATGTACGTATGCACGTATGTATGTATGTATGCATGTATGTATGTATGTATGTATGTATGTATGTATGTATGTATGTATGTATGTATGTATTATTGTATGTATGTATGTATGTATGAATGGATGTATGTATGTATGTATGTATGTATGTATGTATGCATGTATGTATGTATGTATGTATAGGTGTACGTATGTACGTGTGTGCGTGTATGCGAGTGTACGTGTGTGCGAGTGTACGTATGTACGTGTGTATGTACGTGTGTATATGTATGTGTGTGTAAATATGCATGTATGTATGTATGTACGTGACCTACATCCGGGTACTTTTGCTCTTCCTCAACGGAAAACAGAAAGCGTCCCCGCTAAGGGACCTCCTTTACTACTTATATGTATG
This sequence comes from Escarpia spicata, assembly GCA_963995525.1. Lineage (NCBI taxonomy): Eukaryota > Metazoa > Annelida > Polychaeta > Sabellida > Siboglinidae > Escarpia > Escarpia spicata. Next base: position 15,611,061 of record OZ023213.1, read on the forward strand.
TATATGTATGCATCCATGTATATATGTATGTATGTGTGTACATATAAATATGTATATATATATATATATATATATATATATGTGGTTCACATACTATATGCAAAAATTACTTTGTTTTGTCCATTTCCGTGGAAACGAGAAAAGATCATACTTTAGGTCACCGACAATATAACGACATTAGATAATGACCAACACGTACATACATACTTGAATGCCTACGTACTTGCACGCATACACACATACACACGTACACACATACATACATACATACATACATACATACATACATACATACATACATACATACATACATACATACATACATACATACAAACATACATACATACATAAATACATACATACAAACATACATACATAAATACATACATACATACATACATACATACATACATACATACATACACACACACATACATACATACACGTACACACTTTCGCACGTACATAAGCACATACGTACATACGTACACCTATACATACATACATACATACATATATAATATATGTGTATGTACGTATGAGTGTACGTACGAATGTGTATATTATACACATTCATACGTACACTCATAAATACATACATACATACATACATGCCTACATACAAACGTACATCACATACATACAGACATACATACGTATATCAAATTCGTGTATGCACACACGCGCGCGCACGCACAACTGAGAGATAATAGTGTGTTTGTATGTATGTATGAAAAGAAACGATGTCAGCACAAACAAGAACTGTAATATTGACCCTGGCTGTTGGGAGAGAACAGCATATAATCGACCAACTTGACGCATCGAAACGATAGCCGCTACTGTGTCCTTTCGACACAGTCGCGATGCAGAGGCCACGAGAACACAAAGCAAGATAAAGTCCCGACACAGTGACATTAGTCGATGATAAATATATTGTCTTCTTCGCTTCACGAAGGTCGTCGTATGCAGTAATTACAATGTTTAGTGATTTGTTTGCGCGGTTTGGTGACAACTTATGTTTTGTTTGTACGATCATTGTCAAAATGTAATTTGTAATATTGCATTTCCTAACTCGTTTTGCCAGTGCTTCCGTGTTGACGATCCTGTCAGAAGAAAAGAAAGAGCCGCTTACCGACCACAAATTCGTGTATGTCATACAACTGTTTCCGACAAAATACGACACAAACATTTATATATTTTCATTGCTTTAACATCTGTGTAGTATTCGGGTTATTCATGACAACTGAACGAATGGGTTTTTGTCATATAGTTACTCAAGTAGACAATTATTTGTCTGCATCAAATCAGTCAAAAGGTGCCCTCCGCTGGCGACAAAAAGATCAGTTTGTCAAATTATCCATTAACAACTAGACAAGTGATGACATGAAGTTTGGAAAAGTTCAAATTTGCAACACAAAATGCACTGAAATATTATATCTCAGTTGGTGTACGGTCTGTGGTAATGCATGCGTACTGGCGCGCGCGTGTGGGTGTGCGTGCGTGTATGTGCGTGTGCATGAACGTATGTATATATGCATGTATATGGGTATGTGAGTATGTGAGTATGTGAGTATGTATGACATATGTATATGTATGTATGTATGAATGTATGAATGTATGAATGTATGAATGTATGAATGTATGAATGTATGAATGTATGAATGTATGAATGTATGAATGTATGAATGTATGAATGTATGAATGTATGAATGTATGAATGTATGAATGTATGAATGTATGTATGTATGTATGTATGAATGGATGTATGTATGTATGTATGTATGTATGTATGTGTGTATGCATGCAAGTACGTCGGCATGCAAGTATGTATGTACGTGTGGGTCATTTTCAAATGTCATTATACTGTCGGTGACCTATAGTTTGATCTTTTCTCGTTTCCACGGAAATGGACAAAACAAAGTAATCTTTGCATATAGTATGTGAACCACATATATACATATATAAATATATATATACATATTTATATGTACACACTTAGATACATACATACATAGATGCATACATATACATACATGCAAACACACACGCATACACACACATGCAAACATATAAAATATGGTTTAGGCATTAATCACGAACGTTGCAAAACATTATATTTCCTGTGAGCGAGAGTTGTGTTTGATATTTTAAAATGATTCTCGTAAATAATACAATGATAGGTTTCTAATGAATCAAATCCAATTGCTATGTGTGCTCACGATATAAGCATTATCCATTTTCTGATCCTAACATTTTAAAAACAAAATGACAAAATATATAAATTTTCTGGTGACGTCGATAGAACCATTTTCTTCTGTGTGACAAATATATGTATTCACCTTTGAAAAACTGAACGTGTAGCTAAGTGTTTTGCTTAAAGCGACATCGATAGTTTTTTCTAAGTTTTACGCTGGATTGACGTCATATAAAACGAGGTCTGGAACACGAAGTCTGAAGAATAATGACTAAAAAGGCATGTCGCACAGAAGGACACAATGAAAAGGCTCCTAATAAATTAAGTAGCTGTCACAGCATATACAAGATATGACAGAACACAGAACTATAGTATAGAGTATCACGGCATATTATTAATGTTGTTTCGAGGTACAACGTGGTGAGTGAACCATAATTGCGGAGTGACAAGTAAGTACGATTTTTTTGTAGTTTATCAAGCTTATCAATTAGCCTAATAAAATTGCTTCGAATTTATTCTAGTTTGTGTTGTCGCAGATTAAAATAAAATGTATTTGTAGTTTTCGGGTTTTTCATGACAACTAAACGAATGGGTTTTAGTCATTTAGTTACTAATTTTGAAAATTCCTTTTCTGCGTCAACCTTTTCAAAAGATGCCTGCCGTTTTCAACAAAATATCAGTTTGTCAAATAAACAATTAACAACTAGACAAGTGTTGACATAAAATTAAAAAAAATATCCAATTTGCAACACAAAATGCACTGAAGTATCATTTGTTCAGTTAGTGTAGGGTATCTATGCTGCGTGCGTGCGTGCGGGCGTGCGTACGGGCGTGGGTGCGAGCGTAGGTGCGTGCTAAAGGTCTACAGAGCGATTGTCACAACATCATTTCTCTACGCGAGTGAGAAATGGACCGTGTACCAGCGCTGTGCCAAGAGATTAAACCACTAAGACGCAGGACAAAGTACCAGACACTGAGGTGCTAGCCCAGGCTGGCTTACTAAGTGTAAACATCATGTTGAATCAGGCACAGTTAAGATGGGCTGGCCACGTGCTCAGAATGCCAGACACCTATGCCAAAGAAGTTGTTCTCCTGTTAGCTGTCAATCGGAACACGCTCTCTTTCAGAAAAAAGAAACGATATAATCACAAACAGAAGACATCCATCAAGAACTGTAATATGGACCCTGGCTGTTGGGAGAGGACAGCATATAATCGACCAACTTGACGCACCGAAACCATAGCCGCTGCTGTGTCTTTTGAACACTGTCATGTTACTGAGGCCAAGAGGAGACGAAGCAAGAGAAAGTGTCGACAAAGTGAAAATTGACGATGATAAAAATATTGTCTTCTTCGCTTCGCGAATGGCGTCATCTCCAGTGATTACAATGTTTATTGATTTGTATGCACGATTTGCCGACAGCTTATAACGTTGGTTATACGATCATTGTCAAAATGTAATTTGTAAAATTGCATTCCCCAAACCATTTTGCTAGTGCTTCCGTGCTGACTAGCGTGCTAGAAGACACAAAAGAGCCGCTTTCCGACCACACATTCGTGTATGTCATACAACTGTTTCCAACAAAATATGACTCAAACATTTCTACTTTTTCATGGCTTTAACTTCTGTGAAGTATTCGGGTTTTTGGTGACAAGTGGACGAACGGGATTTCGTCATTAGGTTACTAAATTACTAACACACACACACACACACACTTCACACATATACTACTACATACACGTATACTTTCATACATACATACATACGTACATACATAGTACATACGTATGTATGTGTTGGTGTGTGTATGTATGTATGTAAGTATATGTGTACGTGGAGCGCAGTAGTGCAGCTGTAAGAGCTCCGGCTTCTCGACTGAGAGAACGCGGGTTCGAATCATATGCGGCGGTTTCAAACCTTGGGCATGTTCATTAACTTTACATTGCTTGAGTTCACTCAGCTGTATGAATGAGTAACTGGCAGTAGACAGTGGTGGTTATTTATATACGAATAATTGCAGCGTAACTTAATACTTGTCACAGAAATCGAGATGTTGTTTTGTTTGAAAAGGTCTGCTAGGGAGTATAGTGTAAAGCGCTTTGAACTGTTCTGAGGACTGGATACTCCGGTATATAAGAACTTACTTTTACTTTTACGTATGTATGTACGTATGTATGTGTGTAAATATATGTGTATTTATGTATGTATGTATGTATGTATGTATGTATGTGTGTGTGTGTGTGTGTGTGTGTGTGTGTGTGTGTGTGTGTGTGTGTGTGTGTGTGTGTGTGTGTGTGTGTGTGTGTGTGTGTGTGTGTGTGTGTGTGTGTGTGTGTGTGTGTGTGTGTGTGTGTGTGTGTGTGTGTGTGTGTGTGTGTGTGTGTGTGTGTGTGTGTGTGTGTGTGTGTGTTTATGTTTATGTGTATGTATATGTATATGTATGTATGTATGTATATATGTGTGTATGTATGTATGTATGTATGTATGAATGTATGTATGTATGTATGCATGTATGCATGTATACAAGTATGCATGTATGCATGTATGCATGTATGCATGTATGCATGTATGCATGTATGCATGTATGCATGTATGCATGTATGCATGTATGTATGTATGTGTGTGTGTATGTATGTATTCATGAATGTATGTATGTATGTATGCGTATATGTGTGTATGTATGTGTGTATGTATGTATGTATGTATATATGTATGTATGTATGTATGTATGTATGTATGTATTTATGTATGTATTTATGTATGTATGTATGTATGTATTTGGTGTACGTACGTATGTAGGTATGTATGAATGTATGTGTGTATGAATGTATGTATGTATATATGTATGTATGTAAGTAGGTAGGAATGTATATAGTGCATAACCAGATTTCGATTTACCCTCAATGCCCCAAATTTGATATGTTCACGTTACCACCGAATAGAAACATAAACCAATCAAGTTGTCACGATGTGGTGTTTAGTACTTAACATGGGTTGGTAGTGTATATGAAAGATTACAGTTGGGGTTACCCTGTACGGCTACTGACGGCTGGCTAGTGCCTACGCAATAATGTGAATGCTCTGGGGAGGTAGCATAGGTTCAGATTTCAAATGACTGAGGAAACTGTACATTATAGGTAGGGTAGACAGGTAGGAAAATAGAATCTATAGAAGTATGTATGTATGTAAATATATGTGTATGTATGTATGTTTGTACGTATGTACGTATATGTGTATGTACGTACGTACGTACGTATGTATGAATGTATTTGTGTATG
>OZ023213.1:15621532-15671532 GCA_963995525.1 Escarpia spicata
AATGTGTATAATATACACATTCGTACGTACACTCATACGTACATACACATATATTATATATGTATGTATGTATGTATAGGTGTACGTATGTACGTATGTGCTTATGTACGTGCGAACGTGTGTACGTGTATGTATGTATGTGTGTGTATGTATGTATGTATGTATGTATGTATGTATGTATGTATGTATGTATGTATTTATGTATGTATGTATGTATGTATGTATGTATGTATGTATGTATGTATGTGTGTACGTGTGTATGTGTGTATGCGTGCAAGTACGTAGGCATTCAAGTATGTATGTACGTGTTGGTCATTATCTAATGTCGTTATATTGTCGGCGACCTAAAGTATGATCTTTTCTCGTTTCCACGGAAATGGACAAAACAAAGTAATTTTTGCATATAGTATGTGAACCACATATATATATATATATATACATATTTATATGTACACACATACATATATATATACATGGATGCATACATATACATACATATAAGTAGTAAAGGAGGTCCCTTAGCGGGGACGCTTTCCGTTTTCCGTTGAGGAAGAGCAAAAGTACCCGGATGTAGGTCAAGGTCAAGTACCCGAATCTAGGTCAAGGTGAAAGGTCAAGTGGCCCCACTTGACGGATAGGTCATGAACTAAAATAGAGCCACCCGGCGGAATTTTTATCAACTAAAACAGCGTCAACTGGCGATTTTTTTACGGACTAAACAGCGCCACCTAGCGGATTTTTTACGAACTAAATATATGCACCAAAGTTCAGTACTTTCAAAATTCGTGCGTCTTATTTTGACCAGAAGCGTCACCTGGCGGACTTTTCGTGATCTAAATAGCCCCTAGCGGATAGGTTATAAACTACAAGTGGTGCCACCTTGTGGATAACTTGTGAACTAAATGTTCGAGTACTGCCATAATTGGTGCGTCTTATATATATAAAAAGTGGCCTTCTCCGGCTACGGGCCCACTCGACCTCTCGACCCCGATTTCGTCTCTGTCATCAGCTCCGGCAACCGAACCAACCACCAATGATCTACTCTACTGTATACACCTTTAATTCCTACTCCGAGGTCCGTGCTCGTTCGGCACGCCCACCTGACCTTTCGGCACATTCACTAACTATATAAGCGCGGTATTTTCCCAATCGGGCCATCATTCGTATTACGACGACAGCACGGCTAACATCATGTTGAAGACACCTTATTACCGACCTCGCAATGCAGCAGACTCGAGTGACGAGGACGAGCCGACGAGCCGACCCATCATGCCGGTGACCAACCGCCCTTCCGTGCCGTCGGAATTAGACGCCGTGGACATCTCAACTCTAGAATCAACGGTATGCCCCGACCCTGTTATCGAGGTCAGAGGTTTCCTTATCGACAATGTACGCAAGCATACTCCCTTCTACATCGGGTGCAGATACTGCAAGAAGCGTATGAATGTCGACGATACGGGACATTTACAATGCGAACTACACGGTTATGTGGCCTCTGACATGTATATTGTGGTTCGAACGAGCGCTGCCGATGAGGAGTCTCTACCGACTCCGAGACAACTACCACCATCGCAGAGACCCTTCACCTGTCCGGACTGTGGGTCGTCGTTCACACGGAAAAATAATAGCAAGCGCCACGTCACCAGCGGCAGTTGTGCCCGCCGGAAGGTGGCGGCCGAGGACGCCGAGCTGGACGCGCATGTGGTGAGTCATACTTTATATTGTTTTACTATATACTTTCACCTAAAATCTCGTCCCTCGTATCTATACTTTCCCTAAAATGGCGTCCCCATACCTTCCGTCAAAATGGCGTGCCTGTATATGTTTACTTCCGCTAAAACTTCGCCCCGTTTTATTATTTCCTATATGGTTGGACTCGTCTATTGCCTGTTAACACCCGGGTACATAATGTTCTGTTACGTCTTTGCTTCCAAGATTATGTCTTCTCTTACGTTGTCCTTCATATCAACATCTGGCAAAGTCTTAACTCCCTATATGGTTGCGCCCACGGGTAATTTTTGTCGACAATTTATCTTTATGATCATACAACTTGTCACCTTACTTCCTATCACTTCTTTTCATTGTTTCTCATCGGTCCTTGTATCACCGTACTCTAACAAAGGTGTACTATTCCCATGCAATCTTTAATATTTTTGAAATATTCTTGTAGAACTACATTGAAGGCCCGCTACCAGCATAGCGGCAACGAATGGTCTTTGTGTCGACAGAGACGATTAACGACAACGGGACACAATCGACACCAACTTTCATTCCCAATGACGTCACACCTACCCACGCTATCAATGTTACAACTTCTACCCAGCCTGCCAACGTCACAACTTCCGCTCCTGACTTTGCTGGTCCGAACTTTACCATTGATTTCCCTGTGACCGAAATGAAGAAGACGCTGGCACGACACATAGCAGGTGCCGTTGTTGAACTCTCAAGACGACAATGCCGTGGTTCCAAGATAGACCATCATAGTAAATTTCATCACGCTTGTATGTTATCTGGTAACATTCAAATTTGCATGCACATTGACGAGGCTGTCGAGACCATTAATTCAACTGCAGTGGTGAAAGACTGTTTGAGTGTTTTGTTAGACGCAGGTGTGAAGCTATCTGACATGACAGTCGAACAGTTGTGTAATATCAATACTGGGTTGCAAGAATCCGTTTCGAAACAGTGGCGAAACACTATGAAACATATGGTTCTGACAGTAATGGAGGGTGACCTGTAAAGAACTTTCTTTTGTCTTGTACACGATTAAAATTTGCCAGACCCTGTATCAATGTCTAGTCTCTGGGTCTTGTAGTTATGGAGCGTGACATGTAAATACGTTTGTGTTGTTCACGAATAAACTGTGCAAACCTTATATTGTGTCTTTACTTAACCAAACTAAGACAATCGACTTCCACGAATCAAACTTTCACTAGCGAGATTCACGAACCAATCATTCAGACAAACTAGTCTGACAAACGAAACACCAAACACTTAGATCAACGAGTGACAAGAAACAAACTTGTCGGACAAACGAAACACTAAACTTTGACTAGCGAGCGACAAGAACCAAACTTGTAGGACAAACGAAACACCAAACTTAACAGGTTACTGCGCCAAATTCCACCAAAACGAGGCAAATAGACGGGTTATCGCGTGAGATTCCATCAATTTGACGGAATTACATCAGAATAGACGGGTTACCGCGTGAGATTCCATCAAGTTGACGGAATTCCATCAGAATAGACGGGTTACCGCGTGAGATTCCATCAATTTGACGGAATTCCATCAGAATAGACGGGTTACCGCGTGAGATTCCATCAACTTGACGGAATTCCATCAGAATAAAAATATATAATTAGGGTAGATAGAGAAAAAAAGTTGGCGTTAAGCTCGCAAAAATTTATACAACCACTTTGGTGGTTGTTTAAATTTTCGCGAGCTTAACCCCAACGTTTTTTCTCTATCTAACCTAATTATATATTTTTACCCGTTAGATGGCGCCATCATGTGACATATTACTCCGATTATCCACTAGGGGGCGCTACGACAGAAGTGACGTCGTACCGGAAGTTACTTGACTGTCATGGCAGCCTCTACTATGGACGCTACGTCGGAAGTGACGTCGCACCGGGAGTTACTTGACTGTCATGGTGGACTCTACGCTTCCGATATTCCCAGAAGTGTGTCGACGAGTATAGATCTATCATGGCCGGTAGATGGCAATACTCTGATTAATTACATTGGTGTCCGTTGAGTGGCGTCGGGAACCATGACGGTCACCTCTTTGAATGAAGTCCTGTCAGGTGGTTGTCCTTACATGTTATCGACATAGTCGTTTTCAGTCATAGCAGTTTTCAAATTCGCTTGCATTGGTAGCCTCTACTAGGGACGCTACGTCGGAAATGACGACACATCGGAAGTTACTTTACTGTCATTGCGACCTGTCATGGCGGCCTCTACGGTTTCACCATTTCCGGAATTGTGTCGACGAATAGAGATATGTCATGGTCGGTAGATGGCGTTGTTCTGACTAGTTACATTACTACCCGTTGAGGCCATCGGATGTTGCCTCTCTCATGAACGTGGATAGTTTTTGTGTTAAGGGAAGTCACGTTCGGTCTGATTGGTTATGCAAATGAGATTACGCCGAAAACTATTGTATATACCGTGCTTCCGACGATTCTGGTCTTTCCTTTTTCGACTCTCGAGAAGGTCGTATCGTATCTGGTCGCTCGCACTATTTGAAAATATGGGATTGTTACGTTGTAAAGACGGCTGCTTCATATACATATGTTTTTCGTTAAAAGAAGCGATACCTCATACGAGTCCTATGGTCGCCTCGTTAGATATGAATCCGAACAGATGAACGTCTCTTGACATGAAAGTATGTGATGTTTGGCACCTCAAACTCAAAATGTCGTCGTATGCCTTTACGATACATCGAGTTGATGTTTAACATGAAGAAAATGGCCTATCCTTTAACATGGAGAAAATGCCCTATCCTTTAACATGGAACAACCTCCTACCTTTTAACATGGAGAAAAAGACCTATCCTTTAACAAGGGGAAACTTCCTATCCTTTAACATTGGGTTTTTAGCACCTATCCTTTAACATGGGGACAACCTCCTATGTTCTAACATTCAATTCGTGCAACGTGTTGGGCTAAGTTTAGTGGTTCGTTTGTGCAACTTTGTTTTCAGTGAAATGAGGAAAAGTTACTTGTGTCTTGATGACTATGAAAACTAAAATCAAACAAACACACTCATCCATAGCATAAACAAGATTTTATTTGAATATTCTCCATATGATCTCTCTTGAAAACAGTTCCTGTGGATTGTATGACCCACGCGAACCTGTTTTTGTCGTAAATCGGTAACACTAATATGGTTCCCAACGTGTGATTTGCAAAGGTGTCACCGAATGAGCTGCGCGCCGCGATGATGCAGGTCGTCTACGATGCCGACGACGACCACTGTCAAACGGAATGCTGGTTTCCTTTGATATGTCATCGTCCACTGATGCTGTCTGCATGTAAATCCAACGATCTGGGTTTCCAACTAAATCCATTGGCGTGTTGTCGTCCTTGCGACCAGGAGCAAAGTTTTCCCATCCCACCGGTTCAAACGACTTCCGTTTTCTCAACACGTCATTCACAAGGTCCACGATATTACTTCCGGGAACCGCCTTGTTTCTGTACATCATCTCGCCACGATCGTTCCAACTTACGGCACCTTTCATTTTATCTAGGAGTCGCCGTGCTTTCTGCTTCATAGTTTTTGGAACGCTGTCGACGATTTCATTTTGGATGTTCTTATTTTTGATGATTTCATTTTCGTTAGCAGGTTGTACTTTGTTTTTCTCTTCACTTGGATATTTTTCGGGTTCTTGGATACGTTTGTCGGAAAGATCGTTGTACCGACTCAATACCTGGTTATACAACACAACTTTTTCCCTCTCGTGTATATCGCTTCGTTCTAATATGTCTAGAATTTCATTGTCGAGTCGTTGCAAGACCCTTTCGATAGGGTTAGCAGGAGAAGGACGCTGTGATTGAATATTTTCCAAAATACGGGGATCGACCAGTGCCATCTTCTTGGTATGCTCCATGGTCATCTGAGATGGAGACAAGAATGTCTAGCTTGTTGCTGAGGCCGGAAACGTGGGTGTCGTTGTGGGCGCCGGGACAAGTGAATTGAACAACGTAGTGCTTATCGACGTAGTGTTTGTGATGACCTACAGCGACTGTGGGCAATGTGTTGTTTCTAGCTATCTTTTCATGTGAAATGTCTCTTACAATCAGGGCACTGGAAGGCCGACCGTGATACTGGTGTAGGCTTGTTGGCAGCTGGTAGACGTGTCGATAAGCTCATGGTGTACGTGTTTACTGTTCAAAGGTAAATAACGGAATGGCTCTTGGAACTCGTCGGTCTAAGTTTGGTTTGTACAACTCGTTTTATACCTGACTATTGCAGTGGACTCAGTCGAATTTCACGCGATAAACCGTCTATTCTGGTGGAATTCCGTCAAATTGATGGAATCTCATGCAGTAACCCGTCTATTCTGATGGAATTCCGTCAAATTGATGGAATTTCATGCGGTAACCCGTCTATTCTGATGGTATTCCGTCAAATTGATAGAATCTCACGCGATAACCCGTCTATTCTGATGGAATTCCGTCAAATTGATGGAATCTCACGCGATAACCCTTTTATTTGCCTCGTTTTGGTGGAATTTGACGTAGTAACCTGTTAAGTTTGGTGTGTCGTTTGTCCGTCAAGTTTGGTTCTTGTCGCTCGCTAGTCAAAGTTTAGTGTTTTGTTTGTCGACAAGTTTGTTTCTTGTCACTCGTTGATCTAAGTCGTTGGTGTTTCGTTTGTCAGAATAGTTTGTTTGAATGATTGGTTCGTGCATCTCGCTAGTGAAAGTTTGATTCGTGTAAGTCGTTTGTCTTAGTTTGGTTAAGTAAAGACACAAGATAAGGTTTGCACAGTTTATTCGTGAAAAAGACAAACGTATTTACATGTCACGCTCTATAACTACAAGAACCAGAGACTAGACATTGATACAGGGTCTTGCAAAGTTTAATCGTGTACAAGACAAAAGAAAGTTCTTCACAGGTCACCCTCCATTACTGTCAGAACCATATGTTTCATAGGGTTTCGCCACTGTTTCGAAACGGATTCTTGCAACCCTGTATTGATATTATACAACTGTTCGACTGTCACGTCGGAATGCTTCACACCTGCGTCTAACAAAACATTCAAACAGTCTTTCACCACTGCAGTTGAATTAATGGTCTCGACAGCCTCGTCAAAGTGCATGCAAATTTGAATGTCATCAGATAACATACAATCGTGATGAAATTAACTACGATGGTCTATCATGCAACCACGGCATTGTCGTCTTAAGAGTTCAACAACGGCACCTGCTAAGTGTCGTGCCAGCGTCTTCTTCATTTCGGTCACAGGGAAATCAATGGTAAAGTTCGGACCAGCAAAGTCAGGAGCGGAAGTTGTGACGTTGGCAGGCTGGGTAGAAGTTGTAATATCGATAGCGTGGGTAGTTGTGACGTCATTGGGAACAGAAGTTGGTATCGATGGTGTCCCGTTGTCGTTAATCGTCTCTGTCGACACAGAGACCATTCGTTGCCGCTTTACTGGTAGCGGGCCTTCAATGTAGTTCTGCAAGAATATTTCAATAATAATAAAGATTGCTTGGGAAAAATACACCGTTGTTAGAGTACGGTAATACAAAGACCGAAGGGAAACAATGACAAGAAGTGATAGGAAGTAAGGTGACAAGTTGTATGATCATAAAGGTAAATTGTGACAAAAATTACCCGTGGGCGCAACCATATAGGGAGTTAAGACGTTGCCAGATGTTGATATGAGGGACAGCGTAGGAGAAGCCATAATCTTGGAAGCAAAGACGTAACAGAATATTATGTACCCGGATGTTAACAGGCAATAGACGAGTCTAACCATATAGGAAATAATAAAACGGGGCGAAGTTTTAGCGGAAGTAAACATATACAGGCACGCCATTTTGACGGAAGGTATGGGGACGCCATTTTAGGGAAAGTATAGACACGAGGGACGAGATTTTAGGTGAAAGTATATAGCAAAACAATATAAAGTATGACGCACCACAAGCGCGTCCAGCTCGGCGTCCTCGGCCGCCACCTTCCTGCGGGCACAACTGCCGCTGGTGAAGTGGCGCTTGCTATTATTTTTCCGTGTGAACGACGACCCACAGTCCGGGCAGGTGAAGGGTCTCTGCGATGGTGGTAGTTGTCTCGGAGTCGGTAGAGACTCCTCATCGGCAGCGCTCGTTCGAACCATAATATACATGTCAGAGGCCACGTAACCGTGTCGTTCGCACTGCAAATATCCTGTATCGTCGACATTCATACGCTTCTCGCAGTATCTGCACCCGATGTAGAAGGGAGTATGCTTGCGTACTTTGTCGATAAGGAAACCTCTGACCTCGATAACAGGGTTGGGGCTTACCGTTGATTCTAGAGTTGAGATGGCCACGACGTCTGGTTCCGACGGCACGGAAGGGCGGTTGGTCACCGGCATGATGGGTCGGCTCGTCGGCTCGTCGGCTCGTCATCGTCATTCGAGTCTGTTGCATTGCGAGGTCGGTAATAAGGTGTCTTCAACATGATGTTAGCCGTGCTGTCGTCGTAATACGAATGATGGCCCGATTGGAAAAATACCGCGCTTATATAGTTAGTGAATGTGCCGAAAGGTCACGTGGGCGTGCCGAACGAGCACGGACTTCGGAGTAGAAATTAAAGGTGTAGACTGTAGAGTAGATCATTGAAGGACGGTTCGGTTGCCGGAGCTGATGACAGAGACGAAATTGTTTTGGTCGTCGAACTGGTCGTTGAACTGGTCGTTGGCTGTTGGTCCGGGTTGATTGTCGGGGTCGAGAGGTCGAGAGGTCGAGAGGTCGAGTGGGCCCGTAGCCGGAGAAGGCTGCGCCTTCGGTAGCAAAATCCTTTGCCGGACGTTATCACTAGTCATGTTGTTCATCTTCCAAAATGTAAGATATAATGACCACAAAAAACAGACGCAGACCTTTTATAACAGTTCGATAGAACATAAAGGTCACGTAGGCGTGTCGAACGTACACGAAATTTCTAACCTATGAGAATAGCTAATACTCTTTTGTGACGAGAGCTCAAAACGATGGCTAACCAGATCACTACCTGTTTGACCAACTCACCTCACACAGTAGCGTCTGTTTTGTAGTGTGTTGACAAAAGTATCAAAGAAACTTCTAGAATCATTTTCCACTCACTGTAACACAACGTCACTGACCATAGCATCACATGATGGGCTTATATCCAAGTGCACGAGTTCAAAACGATGGCTATCCAAATCACTATCTGTATAACCAACTCACCTCGCGTATAGAATTACAGCGCATACCATGACGTCACTGTTGATGATGTCCCATAATGGGATTATATTCAAGCGCGAAAACTCAAAGCAATGGCTAACCAAAGCAATAACTGTTTGACCAACTCACCTCGCGTACAAAATTACTGAGCATAGCAGTTTAATGACGTCATACAAGGTGCGGACGATCACGCTCGCAACAAACAAACATGTCCTGAGACCTTGATTTTGTTGATAAAGATGTCTCAAAGAATGTTACATGTACAGGAATCACTTCACGTCTGCCATTAATACCATACATAGGTACGCAAAAATTGACAAACACGTCTTTGTAAACACAGGAAGCAGTCGATGTATCCTGGTAATAAGAGACATTGATAGGAAACAATTTACAAAGAGGGTGATGGGAAGGTCGTAGATATGTATGGTAACCAGATATGTCATAATTTGACTTATTTTAATAGTTCTCTACCGATTCGTCAGGTTTGGACCTATGTTAAAGTTGTAAATGTATAGGCTAGGAGGGCGTTATACCTCAATAAATGGTCCACAACCTATAACATATAAGAAACGACACCATTGCGCATGCGCAATGGGCTATTTAACACCGTCACTGACCTATTTGATGACGTCTTTGACCTATTTTTATAGTAAAAAGATAAAAAAGAAACAAGAGACACGAATTTAAGAAGTATCGATATTTGATTCACTGACATCCGTCAGGGGGAGTTATTTGTACTTCTCTTTCAGATCGTAACCTTTCTACCAAGGGGCGCAAATTTTCATCAATAAGACGCACCAATTTTGGCAGTACTCGAACATTTAGTTCACAACTTATCCACAAGGTGGCACCACTTGTAGTTCATAACCTATCCGCTAGAGGCAATTTAGTTCACGAAAAGTCCGCCAGGTGACGCTACTGGTCAAACCAAGACACGAATTTTTGTAAATATATTTAGTTCTAAAAATTTCGCCAGGTGGCGCTGTTTCAGTTCATATAAATTCCGCCGTATGGCGTTATTTTAGTTCGTGACATATCCGCCAGGTGGCGCCACTCGACCTTTGTCCTTGACATACATCCGGGTACTTGACCTGCATCCGGGTGCTTTTCCTTTTGCTCAACGGAAACCGGAAACCGGAAAGCGTCCCCACTAAGGGACCTCCTTTACTACTCATATACATACATTCATTTATACATGCAAACACACACGCTTACATACATATACACACACACACATGCAAACATATAAAATATGGTTTAGTCATGAATCATGATCATTGCAAAACATTATATTGCCTGTGAGCGTGAGTTGTGTTCCATATTAACAAATGACTCTCGTAAATAATACAATGATAGGGTTCTTATCAATCAAATCCAACTGATATGCGTGCTCACGGTATAAGCATCATCCATTTTCTGATCCTAACATTTAAAAAACAAAATGACAAAATGTATCATCTTTCTGGTGACGTCGATAGAACTACTTTCTTCTGTGTGACAAATATATGTATTCACCATTGAAAAACTGTACGTGTAGCTAAGTGTTTTGCTTAAAGCGACATCGATAGATTTTACTAAGTTTTACGCTGGATTGACGTCATAAGAAACGAGGTCTTGAACACGAAGTATGAAGAATAATTACTAAAAAGGCATGTCGCACAAAAGGACACAATAAAAAGGTTCCTAATAAATTAAGTAGCTGTCACAGCATACGTGAAATATACAAGATATGACAGAACACAGAAATATAGTTTAGAGTACCACGGCATATTATTAATGTTGTTTCGAGGTACAACGTGTTGACTGAACCATAATTGCGGTGTGACAAGTAAGCACGATTTTGTGTCGTTTATCAATCTTATCAATTACCCTAATACAATTACTTCGAATTTATTGTAGTTTGTGTTACTAATTTAGAAAATTCCTTTTCTGTATCAACCTTTTCAAAAGATGCCTGCCGTTTTCAACAAAATATCAGTTTGTCAAATAAACAATTATCAACTAGACAAGTGTTGACATAGAGTTTTAAAAATATCCAATTTGCAACACAAAATGCACTGAAGTATCATTTTTTCAGTTAGTAGAGGGTCTCTGTGCGTGCGTGCGTGCGTGCGTGCGTGGGTGCGTGCGTGCTAAAAGTCTACAGAGCGATTGTCACAGCATCATTTCTCTATGTGTGCCATTTCTCGCTGTGCCAAGAGATTAAACCACTAAGACGCAGGACAAAGTACCAGACACTGAGGTGCTAGCCCAGGATGGTTTACTAAGTGTAAACATCATGTTGAATCAGGCACAGTTGAGATGGGCTGGCCACGTGCTCAGAAAGCCAGACAAGTATGCCAAAGAAGTTGTTCTCCTGTTAGCTGTCAATCGGAACACGCTCTCGTTCAGAAAAAAGAAACGATATAATCACAAAGAGAAGACATCCATCAAGAACTGTAATATAGACCATGGCTGTTGGGAGAGGACAGCTTATAATCAACCAACTTGACGAAACGAAACCACAGCCGCTGCTGTGTCTTTTGAACACTGTCATGTTGCTGAGGCCAAGAGGAGACGAAGCAAGAGAAAGTCTCGACACAGTGACAATTGACGATGATAAAAATATTGTCTTCTTCGCTTCGCGAAGGGCGTCATCTGCAGTGATTACAATGTTTATTGATTTGTATGCGCGATTTGCCGACAGCTTATGACGTTGTTTATACGATCATTGTCAAAATGTAATTTGTAAAATTGCATTCCCCAAACCATTTTGCTAGTGCTTCCGTGCTGACTAGCGTGCTAGAAGACACAAAAGAGCCGCTTTCCGACCACACATTCGTGTATGTCATACAACTGTTTCCAACAAAATACGACTCAAACATTTCTACTTTTTCATGGCTTTAACTTCTGTGAAGTATTCGGGTTTTTGATGACAACTGAACGAACGGGTTTAGGTTACTAAATTACAAACACACACACACATATATACTACTACATACACGTATACTTTCATACATACATACGTACATACATAGTACATACGTATGTATGTGTTGGTGTGTGTATGTATGTATGTAAGTATATGTGTACGTGGAACGCAATAGTGCAGCTGTAAGAGCTCCGGCTTCTCGACTGAGAGAACGCGGATTCGAATATCACGTGCGGCTGATTCTAACCTTGGGCATGTTCATTAAATCTACATTGCTTCAGTTCACTCAGCTGTATGAATGAGTACCTGGCAGTAGACAGTGGTGGTTATTTATGTACGAATAATTGCAGCGTAACTTAATGCTTCTTACAGAAGTCGAGATGTCATTTTGTTTGAACAGGTCTGCTAGGGAGTATAGAGTAAAGCTCTTTGAACTGTCCTGGGGACTGGATATGTATGTACGTATGTATGTGGGTAAATATATGTGTATGTATGTATATATATATATATATACATACATACACATATATTTACCCACATATATATGTGTGTGTGTGTGTGTGTGTGTGTGTGTGTGTGTGTGTGTGTGTGTGTGTGTGTGTGTGTGTGTGTGTGTGTGTGTGTGTGTGTGTGTGTGTGTGTGTGTGTGTGTGTGTGTGTTTGTTTGTGTGTGTGTATGTATGTATGTATGTATTTAAGTATGTATGTATGTATGTATTCATGTATGCATGTATGCATGTATGCATGTATGCGTGTGTGTATGTATGTATGTATGTATGTAGGTAGGTAGGTAGGTAGGTAAGTATGTATATAGTTCATCACCTGATTTCGATTTACCCTCAATGCCCCAAATTTGATATGTTCACGTTACCACCTAATAGAAACATAAACCAATCAAGTTGTCACGATGTGGGGTTTAGTACTTAACATAGGTTGGTATATAAAATATTATAGTTGCGGTTACCCTGTACGGCTACTGACGGCTGGCTAGTGCCTACGCAATAATGTGAATGCTCTGGAGAGGTAGCATAGGGTCAGATTTCAAATGACTGAGGAAACTGTACATTATAGTTAGGGTAGACAGGTAGGAAAATAGAATGTAACGTGTAATAATTATAGAAAGGGTAGGCAGCTGTATATGTATAGTAACTGTGGTACGGGTGGAAATTTAGAGGATATAATTTTATAGCGTATAGGAATGTCGAAATAATAAAAATCTATGTACATGTTGAATTATTGTATTACTTATTGAGCGGTGAAATTATTGATGTGCTGCCGCATTAGCAGAGTTCACATAACAGATTCAAAGATATGGTTAATTAACTGAGGTTAGGCAAGGATAGAACACAGCAGTCCAGAGTGATCCACAGACAGGACGATATAACCTGGTCTTCTCTGTAATGAGAAATTATTACTGTGTGGTTATAAAATCCAGACCTCGAAGCCATTCTGAGCGGTTGCTTAGACGATGATATATTGCGTTCATGTATAGTATAGAAGAGATCACAGGAGTGTCGGGTCGGTGCGACGGCCAGCTATACTTCAAGCTCGTTCGTTCGAACGATGGGCCTTTTGCGTAACAGCCAACGCCTAGATAGTACGCGAGGTCAGGCTAAATTCACGCGGGAAAAAAGAAATTCAGTTGGTCGGAAATGCATTGACACCCGAACGTAGCGAACCGTCGGAGGATCGTAGTGTTGACTGCCGTGACGACCAAGGGTATTGTTGAACCCAAACATTGTGCAGTTATATTTATTATATGACGAAAGAGCATCTTATAGAGAATTCGATATGTAACAGCGCTCTTATAACCTCACAGGGTTGATAGCAGAAGAGGGTCTTTACTTTATTTTATTTTTTTAATGTTAGACAGTGTGATAGAACGTCGCAGTAAACGGATGATTGGAAACATGGATGCTTATGTTCCCGGGAATTCCCGTTATAGATTAAGAGTGTGTGGGAGGCTGACAAGCCTTACTCTAGAAATTTTGTATATTACTAGTTTTGTTATTTGGTGTGGGATGAATACATTTTGAAATTGGTACCTTGTATAAATGTGTTATTGAATTCCACTATCCCTGAACCCAAAATCTATTACAAGTTCGTCTCACCTGGCGGATCTTCACATTTGTATAGGGCGTATATGTTGCGGACTAGGTATATACTTTATTATCAAATGTATCTGTTGTGGTATTTCACTTGATAAGTAGTTATAATAATGAAATTAGGGTACGATGTATGCCAAAAGTGAAAACATGCAGGATGTAGCACACTAGTATCTACTCATTGTAAAATGTTTATTTAAAATTGCATTCGACAACCCGGTCACTTTGATCGTTTTTTTAACGATTCCGTGCTGCAAGATATAAAGACCTGCTTAACGATCAGTGTGTGTCATAAAACTGTATCTGATATCAATTAGTGTAACATTTCTATCATTTTTTTTGGTGGCTTTAACTTCTCTTATGTCGACGAGTTTTTTCACGGTAAAATTGAAAAGGTTTTTTTTTACTCGTGTAGTTTCTAAAACACAACATTATTTGTTTGGCGCAACCTTTTCAGGTGCCTTGGCTGTGCTGGCATATCACGAAAAGATCAGTTAGTCAAAACATCCATTCACCTAGTCTAGATGTGCCATATAGTTATGGAAAAGAGCACATTTGTAAAATGGCACATGCATTAAAATTTTCACTCAGAAGGTTCAAGGAACTAGGATTTGTAGCTAGTGTGTGTGTACGTGTGTGTGTGTGTGTGTGTGCGTGTGCGTGTGTGTGTGTGCGTGTATGCGTGGGTGCGTGGATGCGTGGGTGCGTGGATGCGTGGATGCGTGTATACGTGGATGCGTGTATGTGAAATTCCTTTTGAAAATTAGTTATAATAATTCAATTTGGGTACGACGTATGCCAAAAATGTTAAAATGTTGGATGGATTACACTGGTATCAAGGCATTGTAAAATGAGTACTTAAAATTGCGTTCAGTAACCCTTTTACATTGATCGTTTTGTTAACGATTCCGTGCTGAGGAGCGTGCAAAAAGAGATGAAAGACCCGCTTAATACACCACATCGCACCGGTCCTAAAGAAAGTGCAGTGGCTTCCCGTGAAGCAACGCATTCATTACGCAATTCTGCTACTGACGTTTGGTGCTCAACACGGACTGGCACCAGCTTACATCACCGACCTACTCCATGAACAAAGAACTACTCGAGTATTGCGTTCGGCTACAAACAATGACTTGTATGTGCCACCATCTCGCAGCCGATATAGCGACACAACTTTCTCGGTATCTGCTCCACGACTGTGGAATTCACTTCCAAATGAGATGTTGCCTTGTGACTTTCAAAAGATTTGTACATGTTTTATACTACTATTACACAATGTCTTTACTTATTTATTATCATTATACCTTTACTGATTATCTTTGTATAACTTATTTTTTAATTTGTTTATATATTATTATTATTACTTATTTTTAACTAATTTAAATGTAATTAATGTTATGTAACTTATTAATGTTTTGCATTAACATTCTTTTTCTGCGACAAACTTTTGAAAAGGTGATTGGTAGTGCTGGCATATCACGAAAAGATCAGCTAATCAAAACATCCATGCATCTAGTCTAGAGGTGGCATGGAGTTAGAGAAAAGAGCACATTTGCAAAATAACACATGCATTAAAATTATCACTCAGAAGGTTCATGGTACTGGGACTAATAGCTGACCTATGAATGTATGTATATATGTATGTATGCATGTATGCATGCATGAATGTATGTACATACTTACTTATGTATGTACGCATGTATGTATGTATGTGTGTGTGTACGTGTGGACGTATGTATGTATGTATACATGTGTAGTAGGTACTATAGTTAAACACTATAGTTGTCATAGAGCTGCCACACTGTGGCAGGTATTTTGTAAAAGGGTATACTTGACACATCAGCCATCAAGAGATTGAAGCGTCAACCTGGGCAGAATCCTGGCACTGGCTGGTAAAGCCACATGTTTTTACATAGACCCTGCTATTAACAGCATTACACCTTTTACAGGTAGGTTACATTATCTACCTTTCTGTTATTGTAAACTAAAAGTGCATAGTCTACTTATATGTTATTTTGAAATACAGGTGGCGTTTAATTGTTACTCTGCTATTACTCCTTTGACCAGGTGTGGAGTTGTAGCGATTCTCTCGAACAACCGAGCTGAGCAGACCGCGAGACATGCATGGACGTATGTGGGTATGCGTGAGCATGTAGGCGTATATGCATGCAGGTATGCATGTTGGTCATTGCCACGTTTTTGTATAGTTTCAGTGTCCAAAATGTTTGATTTGTTCACGTTGCCACGAAATATAAAAACAATCAACTGTTTGCACATAATTCATTTTGCGAACCATATATACATTTAGGTAGTTACGAAACTGAAATTAGATCATCACATATGCCTAAATGGCCTAATGCAGGATGGATTACGCCGATACTAAGGCAAGCAAGCATCGTGACAACAGCAAATGAACTAGTTATACACATTATGAAGCACATCATGCGAATCCTTCTTGGAAACGCAATTTACATCAATTGTAATCTTTCAAATGTGTTATTTAAGAGAGCAACGATATATGACAACATGTTGATATTTTATGGTCATACTAACGTTCTTAGAAATTAAATATGCAATTAGTCAATTTGTAAATTATTCCAACTGCACCGTTGTGACAAACCGAACATATTTTACATTTTTTCTAAACAAAATACGTCAACTGAGAACCACAATACAACTCAATATTGCTATTTGGCAACCATTAATCTATATCATGTGGAAAATACAAATGCATGCACAATGAACACTCTTAATCGGGTGTCTTACAGTATGATATATGCAACTATTATTTACCAAATATTTCCCACAAGAATAACAAAGGATTTATTTGTATTCATCTGCGGTGATTATCGTTTGCTTAAAGAAATGTGTTTCTGGTGTTTGTCGACGACTAGTAACTTCGTTTGAACAAGACATCTAGAAGTACTATATTCTTTTATTTTCTAAATGTCTTATGTGATTTATATATCGTGTTATGTTACAGCTTGATAAGTTTACTCAATTATTATTAAGAATGTGCAGTTAGGACTGTTATTAGATTGCTGTCAAAATGCAGGTTGCAGTTTAACATAGCATTCCCTAATTCAATCACATAGATCGTTTTCTTAACGCCTTCGTCATTGCGAGCGCCATAAACAAGAAGAAAGACCAGCTTATAGATCATGCCACAAAAAAGACATAGACATGTCAAATCTTTTTCACACACCCACAAAGACATAGATATGTCAAGTCTTTTTCGTGGTTTACCTGTATGAAGTATTACTGTTTTCCATGACAAACAGCAGCACTATTTTCATGCCAGGAGATGATGACGTAAATGGAAAGAAACCTAGTCAAAACACTGATAGTAAACTAACCTAGTGGTGTAATGTAGTTAGAAAAAAATCACGCTTGCAAAATTCAAACACACTTAAATTATCTCTCAGTTGGTACAACGGCATTGGGTCCATGTTGACATTAGCACACGGCGGCCAACGCTAAGCCATTCCCAAGAAGAGAAATGATGTTCATAAATGATAGAGCTACATTTAGTTAACTATATATACATCGCGTTAGCGCACACGCATGCACGCACGCACACACACATTACACATATGTACACACACGTCAATGTAGATGTATTGTGAGAATCATATCTGGAGGAACCAACTCTAAATAAGTGTATGCAAATTATAGAGGCATAGGGGAGATCCAGTGTAACAGTGAATCAGTGGCTATTTATAGAAATTTGTACCTGGGAATCCCAGAATGATGCTGTTAATTTATATCTCTAGGCAATCCCCATCTAAATTACTGCGTTCATTCGAGACAGATTTCGCTAGTGGCGAATAGCAACGTACGTTATGTTTTTTATGTTTTTACTATCAAAAGTAAAATGTTATTACTCTATTGTTTTGTGATTTAGTGCGAATCATCCAGAAATAGGAAACCAAGCACCTGTTACTAAATGTAGGGATGTATCATGAATTTAACGAACATGTGCTCTCTCCGCGGCAGACGGCCATTTGTAGAAAACAGTCACGTGTGTTTTGAGTACATTCGGGGTACAGTGATTTGGGGAACACTGGCTAAATTTGCGAGCCATGCTAATTATGTTACCCTTGTAATCGTTCAATCTTTACAATCCCGGACATCATTATATAGTATTACATTGTTTTGTAATGTACACAAGTTTGCTTAATACTCGTTAATTAAATTATTTGTTTCTCGATGTTTGCCTACAGCCATTAGACACAGCCTGCTATTGTAATGTAAGCATCATATTACAATAATTATAACCCAGAGTATCATGTTTCTAATGCATATTTTATGTGACAGTTAACGAATGAACTTATTTCAGACAATTAAATACAATATTTGATAATAATCATTTAGAATATAATGTTTGATTCCCAATGCTACGATTTGATTCACTGTGCCCAAGGCGGTGATCCACTTTTCTCTCGTACTGGGGCTCAGTGAATCAAGACTTTTTTTGTCATTGTCAACCCCCTTCAGCAAAATATGGTGGCAATTGGTGGGATATGGAGAAACGTCTTCTACAGACAATAAGTTCATATATCAATTCCACAATATAAATTAACCGGGCTATCACTAAGCTGGGAAAAATACTTCAAAATAAACTGTCCGATTCACTATGCCTCGGTCTCCCCTACACAGAGTATATTTCCACAAACTATTCCCCGATAAAGTCAAAAAACTCAGTGTGAATAATTACAACAAATCGTAAAACGTGGTGGGAATCGTTAACGTGGGTTACGTTCCCAAGCTTTTGTGTGTGCAATATTCAGCGTCCAGAGTGACTATGTTTGTTTACATGTTTATAATATTACATATATATATATATATATATATATATATATATGTGTGTGTGTGTGTGTGTGTGTGTGTACGTATGTATATATATATACGCCCCCAAAGACGGGCATGCTCGGTTACACGACTTACTTTAAGGTTTGGTTAGTATCCCCATCATATGGTAAAATTAGCTGGTCAATTTCGAAAGGAGGTATTGCACAAAGGGGGTTCTCGCACAACGCCTGGTCCCCCTTGGCTACGGCCCTACGTATATATCAATTTCAGTTGCAATGTTGATTATATCTTTAACTGGCTCACTGGTGTGTAAAAGTGCGGTTGTTTGCGTGCCCTTTCGTGTAGTCATTCTCGACACAGTGAAAATTGACGATGATAAAAATATTGTCTTCTTCGCTTCGCGAATGGCGTCATCTCCAGTGATTACAATGTTTATTGATTTGTATGCGCGATTTGCCGACAGCTTATAACGTTGGTTATACGATCATTGTCAAAATGTAATTTGTAAAATTGCATTCCCCAAACCATTTTGCTAGTGCTTCCGTGCTGACTAGCGTGCTAGAAGACACAAAAGAGCCGCTTTCCGACCACACATTCGTGTATGTCATACAACTGTTTCCAACAAAATACGACTCAAACATTTCTACTTTTTCATGGCTTTAACTTCTGTGAAGTATTCGGGTTTTTGATGACAACTGAACGAACGGGTTTTAATCAATAGGTTACTAAATTACAAACACACACACACACACACATATATACTACTACATACACGTATACTTTCATACATATGTACATACATACATAGTACATACGTATGTATGTGTTGGTGTGTGTATGTATGTATGTAAGTATATGTGTACGTGGAACGCAATAGTGCAGCTGTAAGAGCTCCGGCTTCTCGACTGAGAGAACGCGGATTCGAATATCACGTGCGGCTGATTCTAACCTTGGGCATGTTCATTAAATCTACATTGCTTCAGTTCACTCAGCTGTATGAATGAGTACCTGGCAGTAGACAGTGGTGGTTATTTATGTACGAATAATTGCAGCGTAACTTAATGCTTCTTACAGAAGTCGAGATGTCATTTTGTTTGAACAGGTCTGCTAGGGAGTATAGAGTAAAGCTCTTTCAACTGTCCTGGGGACTGGATATGTATGTACGTATGTATGTGGGTAAATATATGTGTATGTATGTATATATATATATATATATACATACATACACATATATTTACCCACATATATATGTGTGTGTGTGTGTGTGTGTGTGTGTGTGTGTGTGTGTGTGTGTGTGTGTGTGTGTGTGTGTGTGTGTGTGTGTGTGTGTGTGTGTGTGTGTGTGTGTGTGTGTGTGTGTGTGTGTGTGTGTGTGTGTGTGTGTGTGTGTGTGTGTGTGTGTGTGTGTGTGTGTGTGTGTGTGTGTGTGTGTGTTTGTTTGTGTGTGTGCGTATGTATGTATGTATGTATTTAAGTATGTATGTATGTATGTATGTATTGATGTATGCATGTATGCATGTATGCATGTATGCATGTATGCATGTATGCATGTATGCGTGTGTGTATGTATGTATGTATGTAGGTAGGTAGGTAGGTAGGTAGGTAAGTAAGTAGTTCATCACCTGATTTCGATTTACCCTCAATGCCCCAAATTTGATATGTTCACGTTACCACCTAATAGAAACATAAACCAATCAAGTTGTCACGATGTGGGGTTTAGTACTTAACATAGGTTGGTATATAAAATATTATAGTTGCGGTTACCCTGTACGGCTACTGACGGCTGGCTAGTGCCTACGCAATAATGTGAATGCTCTGGAGAGGTAGCATAGGGTCAGATTTCAAATGACTGAGGAAACTGTACATTATAGTTAGGGTAGACAGGTAGGAAAATAGAATGTAACGTGTAATAATTATAGAAAGGGTAGGCAGCTGTATATGTATAGTAACTGTGGTACGGGTGGAAATTTAGAGGATATAATTTTATAGCGTATAGGAATGTCGAAATAATAAAAATCTATGTACATGTTGAATTATTGTATTACTTATTGAGCGGTGAAATTATTGATGTGCTGCCGCATTAGCAGAGTTCACATAACAGATTCAAAGATATGGTTAATTAACTGAGGTTAGGCAAGGATAGAACACAGCAGTCCAGAGTGATCCACAGACAGGACGATATAACCTGGTCTTCTCTGTAATGAGAAATTATTACTGTGTGGTTATAAAACCCAGACCTCGAAGCCATTCTGAGCGGTTGCTTAGACGATGATATATTGCGTTCATGTATAGTATAGAAGAGATCACAGGAGTGTCGGGTCGGTGCGACGGCCAGCTATACTTCAAGCTCGTTCGTTCGAACGATGGGCCTTTTGCCTAACAGCCAACGCCTAGATAGTACACGAGGTCAGGCTAAATTCACGCGGGAAAAAAGAAATTCAGTTGGTCGGAAATGCATTGACACCCGAACGTAGCGAACCGTCGGAGGATCGTAGTGTTGACTGCCGTGACGACCAAGGGTATTGTTGAACCCAAACATTGTGCAGTTATATTTATTATATGACGAAAGAGCATCTTATAGAGAATTCGATATGTAACAGCGCTCTTATAACCTCACAGGGTTGATAGCAGAAGAGGGTCTTTACTTTATTTTATTTTTTTAATGTTAGACAGTGTGATAGAACGTCGCAGTAAACGGATGATTGGAAACATGGATGCTTATGTTCCCGGGAATTCCCGTTATAGATTAAGAGTGTGTGGGAGGCTGACAAGCCTTACTCTAAAAATTTTGTATATTACTAGTTTTGTTATTTGGTGTGGGATGAATACATTTTGAAATTGGTACCTTGTATAAATGTGTTATAGAATTCCACTATCCCTGAACCCAAAATCTATTACAAGTTCGTCTCACCTGGCGGATCTTCACATTTGTATAGGGCGTATATGTTGCGGACTAGGTATATACTTTATTATCAAATGTATCTGTTGTGATATTTCATTTGATAAGTAGTTATAATAATGAAATTAGGGTACGATGTATGCCAAAAGTGAAAACATGCAGGATGTAGCACACTAGTATCTACTCATTGTAAAATGTTTATTTAAAATTGCATTCGACAACCCGGTCACTTTGATCGTTTTTTTAACGATTCCGTGCTGCAAGATATAAAGACCTGCTTAACGATCAGTGTGTGTCATACAACTGTATCTGATAACAATTACTGTAACATTTTTATCATTTTTTTGGTGGCTTTAACTTCTCTTATGTCGACAAGTTTTTTCACGGCAAAATTGAAAAGGAGTTTTTTTACTCGTGTAGTTTCTAAAACACAACATTATTTGTTTGGCGCAACCTTTTCAGGTGCCTTGGCTGTGCTGGCATATCACGAAAAGATCAGTTAGTCAAAACATCCATTCACCTAGTCTAGATGTGCCATATAGTTATGGAAAAGAGCACATTTGTAAAATGGCACATGCATTAAAATTTTCACTCAGAAGTTTCAAGGAACTAGGATTTGTAGCTAGTGTGTGTGTGCGTGTGTGTGTGTGTGTGCGTGTGCGTGTGTGTGTGTGCGTGTATGCGTGGGTGCGTGGATGCGTGGGTGCGTGGATGCGTGGATGCGTGTATACGTGGATGCGTGTATGTGAAATTCCTTTTGAAAATTAGTTATAATAATTCAATTTGGGTACGACGTATGCCAAAAATGTTAAAATGTTGGATGGATTACACTGGTATCAAGGCATTGTAAAATGAGTACTTAAAATTGCGTTCAGTAACCCTTTTACATTGATCGTTTTGTTAACGATTCCGTGCTGAGGAGCGTGCAAAAAGAGATGAAAGACCCGCTTAATACACCACATCGCACCGGTCCTAAAGAAAGTGCAGTGGCTTCCCGTGAAGCAACGCATTCATTACGCAATTCTGCTACTGACGTTTGGTGCTCAACACGGACTGGCACCAGCTTACATCACCGACCTACTCCATGAACAAAGAACTACTCGAGTATTGCGTTCGGCTACAAACAATGACTTGTATGTGCCACCATCTCGCAGCCGATATAGCGACACAACTTCCTCGGTATCTGCTCCACGACTGTGGAATTCACTTCCAAATGAGATGTTGCCTTGTGACTTTCAAAAGACTTGTACATGTTTTATACTACTATTACACAATGTCTTTACTTATTTATTATCATTATACCTTTACTGATTATCTTTGTATAACTTATTTTTTAATTTGTTTATATATTATTATTATTACTTATTTTTAACTAATTTAAATGTAATTAATGTTATGTAACTTATTAATGTTTTGCATTAACATTCTTTTTCTGCGGCAAACTTTTGAAAAGGTACTTGGTAGTGCTGGCATATCACGAAAAGATCAGCTAATCAAAACATCCATGCATCTAGTCTAGAGGTGGCATGGAGTTAGAGAAAAGAGCACATTTCCAAAATAACACATGCATTAAAATTATCACTCAGAAGGTTCATGGTACTGGGACTAATAGCTGACCTATGAATGTATGTATATATGTATGTATGCATGTATGCATGCATGTATGTATGTACGTACTTACTTATGTATGTACGCATGTATGTATGTATGTGTGTGTGTACGTGTGTACGTATGTATGTATGTATACATGTGTAGCAGGTACTATAGTTAAACACTATAGTTGTCATAGAGCTACCACACTGTGGCAGGTATTTTGTAAAAGGGTATACTTGACACATCAGCCATCAAGAGATTGAAGTGTCAACCTGGGCAGAATCCTGGCACTGGCTGGTAAAGCCACATGTTTTTACATAGACCCTGCTATTAACAGCATTACACCTTTTACAGGTAGGTTACATTATCTACCTTTCTGTTATTGTAAACTAAAAGTGCATAGTCTACTTATATGTTATTTTGAAATACAGGTGGCGATTAATTGTTACTCTGCTATTACTCCTTTGACCAGGTGTGGAATTGTAGCGATTCTCTCGAACAACCGAGCTGAGCAGACCGCGAGACATGCATGTACGTATGTGGGTATGCGTGTGCATGTAGGCGTATATGCATGTAGGTATGCATGTTGGTCATTGCCACGTTTTTGTATAGTTTCAGTGTCCAAAATGTTTGATTTGTTCACGTTGCCACGAAATATAAAAACAATCAACTGTTTGCACATAATTCATTTTGCGAACCATATATACATTTAGGTAGTTACGAAACTGAAATTAGATCATCACATATGCCTAAATGGCCTAATGCAGGATGGATTACGCCGATACTAAAGCAAGCAAGCATCGTGACATCAGCAAATGAACTAGTTATACACATTATGAAGCACATCATGCGAATCCTTCTTGGAAACGCAATTTACATCAATTGTAATCTTTCAAATGTGTTATTTAAGAGAGCAACGATATATGACAACATGTTGATATTTTATGGTCATACTAACGTTCTTAGAAATTAAATATGCAATTAGTCAATTTGTAAATTATTCCAAATGCACCGTTTTGACAAACCGAACATATTTTACATTTTTTCTAAACAAATATACGTCAACTGAGAACCACAATACAACTCAATATTGCTATTTGGCAACCATTAATCTATATCATGTGGAAAATACAAATGCATGCACAATGAACAATGTTAATCGGGTGTCTTACAGTATGATATATGCAACTATTATTTACCAAATATTTCCCACAAGAACAACAAAGGATTTATTTGTATTCATCTGCGGTAATTATCGTTTGCTTAAAGAAATGTGTTTCTGGTGTTTGTCGACGACTAGTAACTTCGTTTGAACAAGACATCTAGAAGTACTATATTCTTTTATTTTCTAAATGTCTTATGTGAT
Organism: Escarpia spicata; assembly: GCA_963995525.1. Taxonomy (NCBI): domain Eukaryota; kingdom Metazoa; phylum Annelida; class Polychaeta; order Sabellida; family Siboglinidae; genus Escarpia; species Escarpia spicata. The sequence goes on from OZ023213.1 coordinate 15,646,130, forward strand.
TTATATATCGTGTTATGTTACAGCTTGATAAATTTACTCAATTATTATGAAGAATGTGCAGTTAGGACTGTTATTAGATTGCTGTCAAAATGCAGGTTGCAGTTTAACATAGCATTCCCTAATTCAATCACATAGATCGTTTACTTAACGCCTTCGTCATTGCGAGCGCCATAAAGAAGAAGAAAGACCAGCTTATAGATCATGCCACAAAAAAGACATAGACATGTCAAATATTTTTCACACACCCACAAAGACATAGATATGTCAAGTCTTTTTCGTGGTTTACCTGTATGAAGTATGACTGTTTTCCATGACAAACAGCAGCATTATTTTCTTGCCAGGAGATGATGACGTAAATGGAAAGAAACCTAGTCAAAACACTGATAGTAAACTAACCTAGTGGTGTAATGTAGTTAGAAAAAAATCACGCTTGCAAAATTCAAACACACTTAAATTATCTCTCAGTTGGTACAACGGCATTGGGTCCATGTTGACATTAGCACACGGCGGCCAACGCTAAGCCATTCCCAAGAAGAGAAATGATGTTCATAATTGATAGAGCTACATTTAGTTAACTAAATATACATCGCGTTAGCGCACACGCATGCACGCACGCACACACACACATTACACATATGTACACACACGTCAATGTAGATGTATTGTGAGAATCATATCTGGAGGAACCAACTCTAAATAAATTATACAGGCATAGGGGAGATCCAGTGTAACAGTGAATCAGTGGCTATTTATAGAAATTTGTACCTGGGAATCCCAGAATGATGCTGTTAATTTATATCTCTAGGCAATCCCCATCTAAATTACTGCGTTCATTCGAGACAGATTTCGCTAGTGGCGAATAGCAACGTACGTTATGTTTTTTATGTTTTTACTATCAAAACTAAAATGTTATTACTCTATTGTTTTGTGATTTAGTGCGAATCATCCAGAAATAGGAAACCAAGCACCTGTTACTAAATGTAGGGATGTATCATGAAATTAACGAACATGTGCTCTCTCCGCGGCAGACGGCCATTTGTAGAAAACAGTCACGTGTGTTTTGAGTACATTCGGGGTACAGTGATTTGGGGAACACTGGCTAAATTTGCGAGCCATGCTAATTATGTTACCATTGTAATCGTTCAATCTTTACAATCCCGGACATCATTATATAGTATTACGTTGTTTTGTAATGTACACAAGTTTGCTTAATACTCCTTAATTAAATTATTTGTTTCTCGATGTATGCCTACAGCCATTAGGCACAGCCTGCTATTGTAATGTAAGCATCATATTACAATAATTATAACCCAGAGTATTATGTTTCTAATGCATATTTAATGTGACAGTTAACGAATGAGCTTATTTCAGACAATTAAATACAATATTTGATAATAATCATTTAGAATATAATGTTTGATTCACAATGCTATAGAGTATATTTCCACAAACTATTCCCCGATAAAGTCAAAAAACTAAGTGTGAATAATTACAACAAATCGTAAAGCGTGGTGGGAATCGTTAACGTGGGTTACGTTCCCAAGCTTTTGTGTGTGCAATATTCAGCGTCCAGAGTGACTATGTTTGTTTACATGTTTATAATATTACATATATATATATATATATATATATATATATATATATATATATATATATATATGTGTGTGTGTACGTATGTATATATACGCCCCCAAAGACGGGCATGCTCGGTTACACGACTTACTTTAAGGTTTGGTTAGTATCCCCATCATATGGTAAAATTAGCTGGTCAATTTCGAAAGGAGGTATTGCACAAAGGGGGTTCTCGCACAACGCCTGGTCCCCCTTGGCTACGGCCCTACGTATATATCAATTTCAGTTGCAATGTTGATTATATCTTTAACTGGCTCACTGGTGTGTAAAAGTGCGGTTGTTTGAGTGCCCTTTCGTGTAGTCCGCTGAAGCCGTTATTCGTAACAACTCTTTTTTCAACATAACAAACTTGTTGACATGTCAGGAGGTGCGCCGTTAAACCAGCGCGACACATTGTACTCTACACTATGGCGTAGTTCGATTGCACGCAACGATTTTACACGGAACGTTTCTTGCAAGTGTTAACACATACAAACATAAAACGCTAGAACTTGATACAATCTACGTCATGCAAAACATGAGATATATATTATACCTGAGTAACCCCTGGATTGCACGGCGAGAGAAATTACATATGTTGGTATTGTCTGTTGAGGGATCGTTCACAGTTGTTGAAATGTGTCTGTTCGTACACGTAGCTGACCGCAGACATCGACATGTGTTAGTGTTATTGGTGCGCAGAGGGTGGAGGATTTGATGACAATGGCCTGCGATTTAGACCGGTTGAGTATTAGCCCATTGTCGCAGAGCCAGACGCGCGCGAGTGCTTCTGCGTGATCGGTTGGTGGAAAGTCGACGTACAGTTGAGTGTCGTCAGCGTATACTGTAGATGATGTTGTGTACCATGTTGTAGGAGAATTTTCGCTAGTGACGCAATGTAAACATTAAATAGTATCGGTCCAAGGACCGACCCTTGTGGAACACCGGTGTTCAGGACACTGATCTCCGATGTTTCTTTTTTGACGCGTACCACAGACGTTCGGCCATGCAGGTAAGACGCTAGCCAAGCATGTGCTGCACCACAGATGCCATAGATGTGCAGGCGTCGCAACAGAATAGCGTGGTCAAGTGTGTCGAATGCAGCAGAAAGGTCAAGTAGCACCAGAAGTACACCTGGACTTACATCAGTCGACAGCGCCACATCGTTGTGGATGCGCAGAAGCGCTCTCTCGGCGCTATCATGTGGGCGATATGCGCTCTGGTAAACTGGATATACGCTGTTTCCCTCGAGGCTGGCTTACTTAGTGTAATGCTGAATCAGGCACAGTAGAGATTGGCTGCCCGCGTGCTCAGAAAGCCAGACATACGTGTGCCAAAGAAGTTGTTCTCCTGTTAGCCGTCAGTCGGAACCCGCTCTCGTGCAGGGACAAGAAACGATATAATCACAAACAGAAGACATCTATCAAGAACTGTAATATGGACCCTGGCTGTTGGGAGAGGACAGCATATGATCGACCAACTTGACGCAACGAAACCACAGCCGCTGCTGTGTCCTTTGAATATTGTCGCGTTGCAGAGGCCACGAGGACACACACACAAGCACGCACGCACGCACGCACGCACGCACGCACACACACATATACATGCATGCATAGATACATATATATATATATATATATATATATATTCATACATGCAAACACACACACATACATACGTACACACACATGCAAACATAGAAAATATGGTTTAGTCATGAATCACGAATGTTGCAAAACACTATATATTGCCTGTGAGCTGGAGTTGTGTTCCACATTTACAAATGACTCTCGTAAATAATACAATGATAGATTTCTAATGAATCAAATGCAATTGCTGTACGTGCTCACGATATAAGCATCAACCGTTTTCTGTTCATAACATTTTTTAAACAAAATGACAAAATATATCATCTTTCTGGTGACATCGACAGAACCACTTTCTTCCGTGTCCCAACTATATGTATTCGCCATTGAAAAACTGTACGTGTAGTTAAGTGTTTTGCTTAAAGCGACATCCATAGTTTTTACTAAGTTTTACACTGGATTGACGTCATAATTCTTCGAGGTCTTGAACACGAAGTCTGAAGAATAATGACTAAAAAGACATGTCGCACAGAAAAACACAATAGAAAGACACCTAATAAATTAAGTAACTGGCACAGCATACGTAAAATGTACAAGTAAGAAAGAACACGGAAATATAGTACAGATTACCACGGCATATTATTAATGTTGTGTCGAGGTACAACGTATTGACTGAACCATAATTGCGGTGTAACAGGTAAGTACGATTTTGTGTCGTTTATCAAGCTTATCAATTAGCCTAATAAAATTACTTCGAATTTATTCTAGTTTGTGTTGTCACTGATTAAAATAAAATGTATGTGTAGTTTTCGGGTATTTCATGACAACTGAACGAATGGGTTTAATCATTTAGTTACTAATTTAGAAAATTCCTTTTCTGCATCAACCTTTTCAAAAAAGGCATGCCGTTTTCAACAAAAAGATCAGTTTATCAAATAATCAATTAACAACTAGACAAGTGTTGACATAAAGTTTGGAAAAAAGTCCAAGTTGCAACACAAAATGCACTGAAATATTATTTTTTCAGTTGGTGTATGGTCTCTGTGCGTGCGTGCGTGCGAGCGTTCTTGCGTGCGTGCGTGCGTGCTCAAAGTCTACAGAGCGATTGTCACAACATCACTGCTCTACGCGGGTTAGAAAAGGACCGTGTACCAGCGCTGTGCCAAGAGATTAAACCACTTCCACACGAGCTGTCTACGAAAGTTGCTGAAGACTAAGACGCAGGACAAAGTACCAGATACTAAGGTCCTCGACCAGGCTGGCTTACTAAGTGTAAACACCATGTTGAATCAGGCACAGTAGAGATTGGCTGCCCACGTGCTCAGAAAGCCAGACATACGTGTGCCAAAGAAGTTGTTCTCCTGTTAGCCGTCAGTCGGAACCCGCTCTCGTGCAGGGAAAAATATGGTTTAGTCATGAATCATGAATGTTGCAAAACACTATATATTACCTGTGAGCTGGAATTGTGTTCCATATTTACAAATGACTCTCGTAAATAATACAATCAGAAGTTTCTAATGAATTAAATGCAATTGCTGTACGTGCTCACGATATAAGCATCATCCGTTTTATGTTCATAACATTTTAAAAACAAAATGACAACATATATCATCTTTCTGGTGACATCGACAGAACCACTTTCTTTAGTGTCCCAACTGTATGTATTTGTCATTGAAAAACTGTACGTGTAGCTAAGTGTTTTGTTTAAAGCGACATCGATAGCTTGATTAAGTTTTACGCTGGATTGACGTCATAATTACTCGAAGTCTTGAACAGGAAGAATAATGACTAAAAAGACATTTCGCACAGAAGGACACAATAGAAAGACACCTAATAAATTAAGTAGCTGTCACAGCATACGTGAAATATACAAGTGAGAAAGAACACGGAAATATAATATAGATTACCACGGCATATTATATCAATGTTGTTTCGAGATACAAAGTATTGACTGAACCATAATTGCGGTGTAACAGGGAAGTACGATTTTGTCTCGTTTATCAAGCTTATCAATTAGCCTAATAGAACTACTTCGAATTTATTCTAGTTTGCGTTGTCGCTGATTAAAATAAAATATATGTGTAGTTTTCGTGTTTTTCATGACAACTGGACGAATGTGTTTGAGTCATTTAGTTACTAAATTAGAACATTATTTGTTTGCGTCGACCTTTTCAAAAGATGCCGCTGTCGACAAAAAGATAATTTTGTCAAATTATCCATTAACAACTAGACAAGTGGTGACATGAAGTTTGGAAAGGTTCTAATTTGCAACACAAAATGCACTGAAATAGTATCTCTCATTTGGTTACAGTCTATGTGTGTGTGAATGCATGCGTGCATGCGCGCGCGTGTGGGTTTGCGTGCGTGTGTGCATGTGCATGAATGTATGTATATGTATGGATGTACGTATGTGTGTATGTATGTGCGTATGTATATATGTATGTATGTATGTATGTATGTGTGTATGTATGTATGCATGCATGCATACATACATACATCCTGAAAGATCATAACATCCACGTGGTAACCAGGTGATTCTCTCAGTGTTCTTGAGGATACTAGCTGGGTGTAAAGTCAAAGAGTTCTTTTTTATGATTCCATATACGTAGAGAGAGCAACTGACGGAGCTATTGCTCATGCTAGCATGGACATCCTGAAAGATCATAACATCGACATCAGTAAAGTCAGGGGTCAGGCTTTGTATGTCCACTGCAACAGTCATGTCCTCAACTTGAGCTTCGCCAAAGCATGTAGACTCCCTGCCATCCGGAACATGTTTGACACCATTAATTGTGTATTATTTGTTTTGGAGACATCCCTCAAACGATAATGATTCTTGGAACTAATCATATACAAACTTTTGCCAAATATAAAGAAAAAGACGCTTGTTGTACTGTGTAAGATCAGGTGGGTAGAACGTCACACATGCTACGACGCGTTTCGCGACATGTACGAGTTATTGTATGAATGTTTGGAAGCCACACTGAATCGAACAGAATTTAGTGACATCGTCGAGGAGGCTTCATGGACTGGCAGTTGGGACCAGGAGACTAGGACGAAGGCGCAAGGGCTGCTAACAAGCCTCGCGTCTTCATATGCGATAATTACATTGATGGTCATCAAGAATGTATTGGAGAATGTCAGGCTCATGGCTTCCATGCTCCAAAAGAGATGGAGATATAGCTATGGTTGACCAAACCAAGGAACGACTGTCACAAATATTATGATGAGACACCAAGAGATAGAAGAAGAGTACAGTGTGTGATATAAAGATGCTACACGTTTAGGCACACTTCTTCGTCCAACCATCTCAGCACCAAGGACACCCCGATCGTTCCGGCAGATCCAGAGAGCCATCGTCCCACGCACAACCCCACGGGAGCACTACCTGCACAATCTAACCATTCCGATCTGTGACCACCTGTCTGCCGAAATCCACAATCGATTTAACTTAGAAAACAGGAAATGTACAGATATTCTTGCTCTACTCTGTTCTGGGAGTCAGACATGCCAAACGTATATTCACTGCGAGCAGAGGTGACGGAATGGCAGCGCTAGTGGAGAACAACGGAGCCCGCAAATTGATCGTCTTCGCCTAACCTTGCTGAATGGCTCATGCTCGTAGATGAAGACACCTTCTCGAACATCCGCACGAGGATGGGTTGCACTCTTCCAGTTGGAAGTTGTGAGGTCCAACGTTCATTCTCCTGCCTACGACGGGTCAAATCCTACCTTCGCAACAGGATGGGGCAAGATAGGCTTTCTGGGCTCACCTGATGAACATGAACCACGGCGTGGATTTTGATATGGAAAAAGTTTATAATATGCTCATAGAAAGGAACAACGAAAAATAGTATCAAGTTACATGTTGTATCAATAATCAACTGACTCAAATCAGGTGTGCAAATATTAACATGTCCATAATTTTCCGGATGGCAGATAATCAACAGGCATTGGCGATGCTCCAATTTGGAAATCAGTGGGTACATTGTAGTGGAGTCTGAGTAATAATTAACATGTCTGCTCATCAACAGAAGTTACTGAAACACAGCTCATGTAAACAGAGTTTCTAGTATCAACTTATTGCCAACACCCAGCAACAATCTAATAACTGACTATATTCTGTATATATTATGATTAAGATACGGAGGTAGTTTGAAGTCTTTCAACTATAGTAATATTTTTATCAGAATGTTATTACAAACCGATATCAATGATATTTAACATCCCAAGTTGAGATGGGACCGATATTTACGTGATCTCCGAGACACAAGAGGTACACAGCCCCGAAGTTGAGAGCCAGGTATAATCACGAAATGTACCATGTCCGGTCTGCGTCTTGAATTCAGAACTTTGGCATGAAAGGCGGATGTACAATTCACTACATCTACGTATTGTGTTTGTTATCATCACTATCAGGATAAGCTATTCAATACAGTTTTGTATTAATAGATACGCTGAATAACATAGAAAATGCGTATAGCATTAATAGTTATAAGGGCCCGGCTGACCCCGTGCATCAGTCAAAGATCAAAGGAACATCAAAGGATTTCGGTGCAGTAGCGCAATAGCACCTCACTTGCCTTCTTTATATAAAAAAAAAAAGATTAATGACCTGTCATAAAAATCTACTTATAAAAAATCTCTTATCTTAATTGGTTTTTGACAGCTTTACTTATAAAAAAAAGTTTGATTGATGACCGTGCCGCCGACCCACCGCGGAATGCCGCTGTTCTTCTAAATACATTAGAGCTACCCTCTAGTGGTTATACTTGCTATGATAACGTAGAGAAGGTAGCGCCTCTAGTGTAAGAATGAGTAATCAGTCATTTATGCGTAAAGAGAGTATATAGTGGTTATACAAGAGGTGTAGTCCGTAGTGTCTCTAGATCAGCGGTATGGCGCCTATACGTTTCGGTGGTTCGGTGTCGTTCCTGTCGAATTTTTATCCGTGTCGAGTCACTGCATACGGTCGGAAATTCAGATCAGTCGAGCATGCTTATCAGTGTAGAAAAGCTATGTTTAACGAAGACGAAGAAAACGCGGAGTACATCAAACAGTCGTGGTCGGCATATATAGCGAAGCGACGAAGTTACGGAATCAAGAAAAAGAGAACAGGAGCCGAATGGGATGCCATTAGGGTCGAGTGTATGAAGAGCCTGTTGATGAGCATGTTCCAAGGGACAGCAAAGTTGAAAGACGCCCTATTGGCTACCGGGGAAGCCGAATTGGTGGAGTGGGTACCGCCAAAAGAAGCCTTCTGGGGTAGCGCCCACGGAGACAAAGAAGGTCAAAATATGCTCGGTAAATTATTGATGCGCCTCTAGTGGCTATCCGCGTAAGGAGGTTATATAGTGGTTATTCACGAGGGCTAATGTAGAAGTGCTATTATTAGGTACATGTGTTGTTAGCTGGTTGTTTATTCTTTCGCTTACCCGTACAAACCTGTAGTCGGCGATTACAACGGCGGCTGCTGGTGTCGTTAATGTTGACCTATGACTTCAACACCGTCGGTGCCTAGCTGTAAGCGGGCGTGTACAAATGATGACGATATTGGTGATCTATGACCTCGACGCCGTCGGTGCCCTAGTTAAGCCTTGCTGAAAGCGATATGCCGTGAGGGCCGTGAGGCGGAACGCTAAGAGCCGATTTTGTTGACCTGTGACTTCGATGCCGTCGGTGCCTAGTTAAGCGTAGCTGTAAGCGATTGTCGTGAGGCAGAACGCGCTAAGCGCTAAAAAAAATATAGACTGACGCTGACTAGGGAACACTACTGATTCATACCGTAACCTAGGTAGAAATAAGACTGGTTTCTAATAAGGGTGCTGTATTTTTAAGCTGAAGTTGACTTTATAGTGGATTATTATGCACGCGTAGTTGGAATATTACGAAGAGGACTATATTGTGAACATAGGAAAGGAGACGGTAAGAGATATATTTTATTAATGCTTTTTACCATGTTTAATATCCTCCATAGTCCATAGGAGCTCCGCCACCATACGATGATCGAGGGGGTCCTGTGTATGGGGGAAAGCCACCCCGACGAGGTGGTGTTTGAGACGGCGCCGCGCCAAGGCCGAGCATTTCTAGTTCGGCTCCACGACCGAGCATTCGCTGTTGTATCAGCTGACGTTGTATGCCCGCCACCGTAGCCGTGGGGTGGTGTTTCACTTGATGCTGATGTAACGGGGGCGACCAACAGCGTCATCGTTCTCCGGTGCGCACGATGACGCACCCCGAGGCGGCGACGCGCTCCGGTCGACAGCAGCGTCGCCACTCTGCCAAGAACAAAAGAACGCCCTTCCCCTGCCGATTCGACGAATCCTTGCGTATGGCACAACAACGCCACTCGGTGTAAATATAATGACACGCGAATCCTCTGTTTCCTTCGTGGATCTAGTAGGCGGGGGTAGTCCAAACCTATTTCGGGGTAAAAAAAATCGATATGTAATACATATAGAATTCTAGTTATAAAAGTATAAAAATAGTAGAATTAGTAAATTATAGGGAGTGAATATTAAAACAAAAGATAGGTGATGTAGTGACGTATCGATCATGGTCGCGACTCTCTTTTTCTACATAGTGGTCCGGATCTTTGTAGGAAACGTGTTGCTCCATAGCTTTCGTTTAACGGTATGTCATAGATGTTGTTTACGATGTTCGCTGTAGGAACGCTTACGAACGCTTGACGCTTGGCACGTAGGCACCGTCACATAGGCCTTTACCCCACTGGGTTGCGTAATTTTCTAAATTCTTAGTAAAAGCTTAAATGTGTAAAATAAACGGTCTATAATATGAAGCAAGGACTACAGAATCTTATATTAAATGTATAGTTGAAAATAACGCTGTATAAAAGCGACGCGAAGTTTATGCACTATGACCGCTCGTTTTTTGTATTTTCAATATCCTTGTTAGACTCGGCTGTTTTGTGGTATACGTGTTCGAGCGCCCGTAGGCCATTCACTAGGCTCTTATAAATACATAGGCTAAAAAGACCTCTGTATTCACACGTTTTCGGTGTGTTAACGTCGTTTATAGATACAGACATAGACAAGTACATAGATGCATGCATAGATACACACATAGATACATACATAGAGACATAAATAGATACATACTAAGAGACAAACATAGATACACACATAGAGACAACCATAGATGCATACATAGAGCAGACATAGAAATATACATAGATACATACATAGAGATATACATAGATACAAAGGTAGAGACAGACATAGATACATAAACAGAGACATACATAGAGACATACATAGATACATACATAGAGACAGAAATAGATACATACTAAGAGACGAAAATAGATACAGATATAGATACACATAGAGACAACCATAGATGCATACATAGCAGAGCAGACTTAGAAATATACATAGATACATACATAGAGATATACATAGATACATACGTAGAGACAGACGTAGATACATACACAGAGACAGACATAGAGACATACATAGATACATACATACATAGAGATAGACATAGATACATACATAGAGAAGATACATACATAGAGAGAGACATAGAAACATACATAGAATCATACATTGATACATACATAAATACATACATAGACACATACATAGAGACGTACATAGATACATAGAGACAGACATAGATACATACTAAGAGACACACGTAGATACAGACATAGATAAATACATAGAAACATACATAGATACATACATAGGTACATACATAGAGACAGAAATAGATACATACTATGAGACAAACATAGATACAGACATAGATACATATATAGAGACATATATAGATGCATACTAAGAGACAAACATAGATACAGACATGGGCGGCGGCGAGGGCGGATGGGGACGGCGACGGTGGGTGGGTGAATGGGTGCGAGCATGTGTGCAAGACTAGAACTCACTAACATTAGACAGTTGAACATAGAGTAAGAAGGTAGAGAGCGATATGCAAGCGGCAGATGCAGAAGGTATGTGGACAGTTGAAGATACAGTAAGAAGGTAGAGAGCGACATGCAAGCGGCAGATGCAGAAGGTATGTGGACAGTTGAAGATACAGTAGGGAGGTACAGAGCAAGATACAAGCGGGAGATGCAGACGGTATGTGGACAGTTGAAGATACAGTAAGGAGGTACTGAGCGAACTGCAAGCGGCATATGCAGAAGGTATGTGGACAGTTGAAGATACAGTAAGGAGGTAGTTTGCGACATGCAAGCTGGAGATGCAGAAGGTATGTGGACAGTTGAAGATACAGTAAGGAGGTACAGAGCAAGATGCAAGCGGGAGATGCAGAAGGTATGTGGACAGATGAAGATACAATTAGAAGGCATAGAGCGAGCTGCAAGTGGGAAATGCCGAAGGTATGTGGACAGTTGAGGATACAGTAAGGAGGAACAGGGCGACATGCCAGTTTGAGATGCAGAAGGTATGTGGACAGTTGAAGATACAATAAGGAGGTAGAGAGCGACATAAAGCAGGAGATTCAGATGGTATGTGGACAGTTGAAGATAGAGTAAGGAGGTAGAGAGCGACATGCAAGTGGGAGATGCAGAAGGTATGTGAACAGTTGAAGAAACAGTAAGGAGGTAGAGAGTGACATGCAAGCGGGAGATGCGGAAGGTATGTGGACAGTTGATGATACAATAAGGAGGTAGAGAGCGATATACCAGTGGGAAATGCAGAAGGTATGTGGAAAGTTGAAGATACTGTAAGGAGGTAGAGAGCGTCACTTAGTATGTATCTATTTCTGTCTTTATGTATGTATCTATGTATGTATGTATCTATGTATTTGTCTATGTCTGTGTCTGTTTCTTAGTATGTATCTATGTCTGTCTCTCGGTCTGTCCCTATGTATGTGTGTATGTTTGTCTCTATGTAGGTATCTATGTATATCTCTATATCTGCCTCTACGTGTGTATCTATGTCTGTATCTATGTCTGTCTCTTACTATGCATCTATGTCTGTCTCTATGTATGTATCTATGTATGTCTCTATGTATGTATATATGTATGTCTCTATGTATGTCTCTATGTATGTATCTTCTCTGTGTATGTATCTATGTCTATATCTATGTATGTATATTTCTATGTATGTATTTAGGTATGTTTCTATGTATGTCTCTATGTATGTATTTATGTTTGTCTCTGTATATGTATCTATGTCTGTCTCTTAGTATGTATCTATGTCTGTCTCTATGTCTGTCTCTATGTACGTATGCATGTCTGTCTCTATGTAGGTATCTATCTATGTGTATCTCTATATCTGCCTCTATGTGTGTATCTACGTCTGTATCTATGTCTGTATCTATGTCTGTCTCTATGTATGTGTCTGTGTCTGTCTCTACGTGTGTATCTATGTATGTATCTATATATGTCTCTTAGTATGTATCTATGTTTGTGTCTATGTATGTCTCTAAGTGTTTCTCTATATATGTATCTTCTCTATATATGTATCTATGTCTATCTATATGTATTTTTGTATGTATCTATGTATGTATCTATGTATGTCTCTATATCTGTCTCTATTTTTGTATCTATGTCTGTCACTATGTATATATGTATCTATATATATATCTATGTCTGCTCTATGTATGCATCTATGACTGTCTCTATGTGTGTATCTATGTCTGTATCTATGTTTGTCTCTTAGTATGTATCTATTTCTGTCTCTATGTATGTACCTATGTATGTATTTATATATATATCAATATATGTATCTATGTATGTTTCTATATCTGTCTCTATGTATGTATCTTCTCTACGTATGTATCTATGTCTATCTCTACGTATGTATGTATATATGTATATATCTATGTATGTATCTATGTATGTATCTATGTATGTATCTATGTATGTATCTATGTCGGTCTCTATGTATGTATCTATGTCTGTCTCTATATATGTATCTATGTCTATCTCTATGTATGTATGCATCTATGTATGTATCTATGTATGTCTCTATGTCTGTCTCTATGTATGTATCTATGTCTGTATCTATGTATGTATGTATGTATATCTCTATGTATGGATCTATGTATATCTCTATATCTGCTCTATGTATGCATCTATGGCTGTCTCTATGTCTTGATGTATGTCTGCATCTACGTTTGTCTCTTAGTATGTATCAATTTTTGTCTCTATGTATGTATCTATGTATGTATATATGTATTTGTCTATGTATTTGCCTATGTCTGTATCTATGTCTGACTCTTAGTATGTAGCTATGTCTGTCTCTATATATGTATCTTTGTATGTATCTATGTATATATCTATGTATGTCACTATGTCTGTCTCTATGTATGTGTGTATCTATGTCTGTCTCTATGTATGTATCTAGGTATATATCTATGTATGCATCTGTGTATGCATCTATGGCTGTCTGTATGTGTGTATCTATGTCTGTATCTATGTTTGTCTCTTAGTGTGTATCTATTTTTGTCTCTACGTATGTATCTATGTATGTATCTATGTATATGTCTATGTCTGTATCTATGTCTGTCTCTTAGTATGTATCTATATATGTCTCTATGTATGTCTCTATGTATGTATGTATGTATGTCTCTATGTAGGTATCTAACTATGTATATCTCTATATCTGCCTATATGTGTGTATATATGTATGTATATATGTATGTATCTATGTCTGTCTCTTAGTATGTATCTATGTCTGTCTCTTAGTATGTACCTATGTCTGTCTCTATGTATGTATCTATGTATGTCTCTATGTATGTTTCTGTGTCTGCTCTATATATGTATTTATGTATGTCTCTATGTGTGTAACTATGTATGTATCTATGTATGTCTCTTAGTATATATCTATGTATGTGTCTAGGTATGTATCTATGTATGTATCAATGTATGTATGTCTCTATGTATGTATTTATATATATCTCTATGTATGTATGTTTGTATGTATGTATGTATCTATGTATGTATCTATGTCTGTCTCTATGTATGTATTTATCTATGTATATCTCTATGTCTGCTTTATGTATGCATCTATGGCTGTCTCTATATGTGTATCTATATATGTATCTATGTTTATCTATTAGTATGTATCTATTTCTGTCTTTATGTATGTACCTATGTATGTATCTATGTATGTATCTACGTATGTTTCTATGTATTTGCCTATGTCTGTATCTATGTATGTTTCTTAGTATGTATCTATATATGTCTCTATGTATCTATGTATATCTCTATGAATGTGTCTATGTATATATTTATGTATGTATCAATGTATGTATCTATGTATGTTTCTATGTATGTCTCTACATATGTATCTTCTATATGTATGTGTCTATGTCTATCTCCATGTATGTGTATATATATATATGTATGTATCTACGTATATCTCTATGTCTGTCTATATGTATGAATCTATGTATATATCTATGTCTGCTCTATGTATGCATCTATTGTTATATCTATGTTTGTATCTATGTTTGTCTCTTAGTATGTATCTATTTATGTCTCTATGTATGTATCTATGTATGTATCTATGTATTTGTCTATGTCTGTATCTATAAACGACGTTAACACACCGAAAACGAGTTAATACAGAGGCTTTTTAGCCAATGTATTTATAAGAGCCTAGTGAATGGCGTACGGGCGCTCGAACACGTATACCACAAAACAGCCGAGTCTAACAAGGATATTGAAAATACAAAAAACGAGCGGTCTTTGTTAGTGCACAAACTTCGCGTCGCTTTTATAGAACGTTATTTTCAACTATAAGTTTACCATAAGAGTCTGCTGTCCTTGCTTCATATTATAGACCGTTTATTTTACACATTTAAGCTTTTATTAAGAATTTAGAAAATTACGCAACCCAGTCGGCTAAAGGCCTACGTGACGGTGCCTACGTGCCAAGCGTCAGGCGTTCGTAAGCGTTCCTACAGCGAACAGCGTAAACAACATCTGTGACATACCGTTAAACGAAAGCTATGGAGCAACACTTTTCCTACAAAGATCCGGACCACTATGTAGAAAGAAACCATCGCGACCATGATCGGTACGTCACTACATCACCTATCTTTTGTTTTAATATTCACTCCCTATAATTTACTAATTCTACTATTTTTTACCTTTAATAACTAGAATTCTATATGTTTTACATAACGAAATTTTTTACCCCGAAATAGGTTTGGACTACCCCCGCCTACTAGATCCAAGAAGGAAACAGAGGATTCGCGTGTCATTACATTTACACCGAGTGGCGTTGTTGTGCCATACGCAAGGATTCGTCGAATCGGCAGGGGAAGGGCGTTCTTTTGTTCTTGGCACAGTGTCGACGCTGCTGTCGACCAGAGCGCGTCGCCGCCTCGGGATGCGTCATCGTGCGCACCGGAGAACGATGACGCTGTTGGCTGCCCCCGTTACATCAGCATCAAGTGACACACCACCCCACTGCTACGGTGGCGGGCATACAACATCAGCCGATACAACAGCGAATGCTCGGTCGTGAAACTAGGCACCGACGGTGTTGAAATCATTAACGACACCAGCAGCCGCCGTTGTAATCGCCGACTACAGGTTTGTACGGGTAAGCGAAAGAATAAACAACCAGCTCACAACACATGCACCTAATAAAAGCACTTCTACGTTAGCCCTCGTGTATAACCACTATATAACCTCCTTACGCGGATAGCCACTAGAGGCGCATCAATAATTTACCGAGCATATTTTGACCTTCTTTTTATCCGTGGGCGCTACCCCAGAAGGCTTCTTTTGACGGTACCCACTCCACCAATTCGGCTTCCCCGGTAGCCAATAGGGCGTTTTTCAACTTTGGTGTCCCTTGGAACTTGCTCATTAACAGGCTCTTCATACACTCGACCCTAATGGCATCCCATTCGGCTCCTGTTCTCTTTTTCTTGATTCCGTAAATTCGTCTCTTCGCTATATAGACAGACCACGACTGTTTAATGTACTCCGCGTTTTTTTCGTCTTCGTTAAACATAGCTTTTCTAAACTCATAAGTATGCTCGACTGATCTGAATTTCCGACCGTATTCATTGACTCGACACGGATAAAAATTCGACACGAACGACACCGAACTACCGAAACGTATAGGCGCCATACCGCTGATCTAGAGACACTATTGACTACACCTCGTGTATAACCACTATATACTCTCCTTACGCATAAATGACTGATTACTCATTCCTACACTAGAGGCGCTATCTTCTCTACGTTATCATAGCAAGTATAACCACTAGAGGGCAGCTCTAATGTACTTAGAAGAACAGGCGGCGTTCCGCGGTGGGTCGACGGCACGGTCATCAATCACACTTTTGTATAAGTAAAGCTGTCAAAAACCAATTAAGATAAGATATTTTTTATAGGTAGATTTTTATGACAGTTCCTTAATCTCTTTTTTTTAAATAAAGAAGGCAAGTGAGGTGCTACTGCGCTACTGCACCGAAATCCTTTGATGTTCCTTTGATCTTTGACTCATGCACGGGGCCATCTGGGCCCTTATAACTACTAGCATTGTTTTACTCAAAGCTATGTTAGTCTCTTTCTGTGCAAAGAGATTGTGATTGAGATGTACACTTTGTCATACGAGTA
This sequence comes from Escarpia spicata, assembly GCA_963995525.1. NCBI lineage: Eukaryota > Metazoa > Annelida > Polychaeta > Sabellida > Siboglinidae > Escarpia > Escarpia spicata. The sequence goes on from OZ023213.1 coordinate 15,662,906, forward strand.
AATATATATTATTACTACGTAGTACACAAACCTGCCTCTCTAGTTTGTAATGATGCCGATACAGAGTTAAGACGATCAGTTATGTCGCTACAGATAACAAAGTAAGACTTTGCTTACATAGGATTCACGAAAGCTTTTTAAAGCATCGGTTATTGTTGTGTTATTGTTGCATTACTATATGTGTACATATTTTCAAAAGAAAACCAGACATCATGGCGAAGTTCTTCATCGCGGTGTTGGTGCTCGCTGCTGTATATGCAGCTGAAGGTAAGATACAAAAATAGATAATGCTAATAAGTTTTGTTAATGTTCATTTCACGCAGGCTGACATCATGGTAACACACGCACCAAAGCTGGCGTACACATGTACACACCATACACCATACATCGTTGAGGTAGACCGTTTTAAAGAGGATAGTCTTGTTGTTTTATGTGCTTACTTAGCATAAATGTAAGGATATTCTGACATTAAATGACATGGAATTAATTACACTTCCTCTTGAAACAATATGGAACGCCAGAGAATAAAATATAATAGATAGTATGTCAACATGGTGGGAATGGAGGACAACAATGCGCTACAAACTACAAACGACCGCGCGGTTTGGAGGGACGTGATCGCCAATGTCTGTGACACACGCGGTACATAGAAGGAAAGAAAATATGTTGGACTATTGACAAACCAACGGCTTTCATGTCCACTTGCCATCTGGTGTTTAGGTTCTGGATGACAATTGTTTTACTCTTGTTAAACCTTATAGCGGAAAATATTTAAATATGAGCTTCGTAATGTAACTGTAGGCTTGTCTCAGATCCAAAACAGACGCACTTCATATATGTTCTACTTTTTATTTCTAAATGACTAATTAAAAAAAAATTAAATTGACGATGTGATTTTTATGTATAAAGGTCATGCAGCGATGCCAGTAACTACTCTCGAAGTGCGTACGACTATTCATCGTCCTACTTCTACGGTTGCTACTTCTACCGATACAACAAAGACATCGGGCACTAACGCTCATGTGGCCTGAATCAGTCGTACTACCCGCAAATCGGTCGTGTGGATCGTATCTATTATGTTATTCTCAATATAGTGATGACCTTCATATATATTTAGCGAAATGCTTAAAACGTGTGCGGCAACCCGATTTATATCTCACGGCGCCAATAGCTTGAACGATATTGTCACTGTGAAATCTATATTAAAATATTCGTGAGCTATGGTTTTGCATAACATCCAAATGGTTCTGGCGTGTATACAATATGATACATTAGAATATGCTTTGGAGTATTAAGGGGGTTATTGCTTACCAAAACCCTCTAACCTCCTTCATGGTTCACCAAAACAAAACTTCCAACCACACCCCTATCCAGGCTCACTTTAAACACAGACTGCGACCCCTGAGGCTCACCAAAATCTCAAACTGTGCCCCTTCACATAGCATTGGGGGCTAAACATATATCCAACCCTCCAACCCAAATACCCCCAATAGAAGTCCCCCCCCCCCCCCCGATTTCGTCGTCTATGAATAGGATTACGAATGGTGCATAATGCACAAATTTCATGAAGCGGTGGGCCTCTTGATAGAATGCAAAGCCCGTGGTAATAATATATGGCAGCATATAAGCGCAAAGTTTGTCGCAGGCTGCAGAGAGAACTATTGTGAGAGGTACAGCGGCTGGCAGTCGACTGTTAAAAGCAATTCCCATATTGGTACAAACACCAAAAAAGTAAATACTACATTTCCCTTGTGTATCTGCCTATCTTTATCGAACGTACGCTATGCATGCAATGTCGCACTTTTCGATTAAGACGAAAATATGTCAAATAACAAGCTCGAACGGCTGAATGCCAACAAAAAACTGGCAACCATAGAGATAAACACAAACTAAAAATCACAGTGGGTAAACGGGCAGGTGAAAGTCTCCGAAACAACTGGAGCAGAAGTAAAACACCTATAACTGAAATACAAATGTTCTAACTGAACTTGATCGATTTTCAACAATACTACTAAAAGCATGTTTCGATATATTAATTGAACCTATAACAAATATTATAAATGCGTCACTTTGGTCTGGCTGTTTTCCTGATGATTTCAAATACTCCAGTGTCACTCCCCTTCTTATGAAGTCATCTCTGCCTAAACAAAACACTAGAAAAAGTTGTAGCAAGTCGTATAATGTATCGCGTTAGCACAACTGTCTTAATTAATGTGTCACAATCAGCATATAAACAGATTCATTCAACAGAGACTGCCCTCCTAAAGGTTCACAATGACATTACCTTGAACATTACAAATGGTAAAGCACTTACCTTACTAGGTCTCTCTGCCTCTTTTGACACGATTGGTCACAACATTCCCACTGAACGCTTATTAAAATGGTGTGTGTGTGTGTGTTTGTGTGTGTGTGTGTGTGTTTGTGTGTGTGTGTGTGTGTGTGTGTGTGTGTGTGTGTGTGTGTGTGTGTGTGTGTGTGTGTGTGTGTGTGTGTGTGTGTGTGTGTGTGTGTGTGTGTGTGTGTGTGTGTGTGTGTGTGTGTGTGTGTGTGTGTGTGTGTGTGTGTGTGTGTGTGTGTGTGTGTGTGTGTGTGTGTGTGTGTGTGTGTGTGTGTGTGTGTGTGTGTGTGTGTGTGTGTGTGTGTGTGTGTGTGTGTGTGTGTGTGTGTGTGTGTGTGTGTGTGTGTGTGTGTGTGTGTGTGTGTGTGTGTGTAAATAGACAAGGATAGTAATAAAACAAAATTAATATTAGTTAAACCAACAAGTAAAGAAAGAATAATAATAAAATCACTAATAAAAGTTAGAGGTAGATACTAAAATATTCAGAGTTCATTACTGCTCACACATTTCATTTAAAGCTAAAAAACACGTTGAAAAAGAAGTGTTTTAAATTACATCTTGAACATTTTGAGGTGGTCAGCAGCGCGCCTAACAAGAGGCAGGTTGTTCCAGGGGCATGGCGCTGCGTGTTAAAACGCTTTGTTTCCATAAGTACAAATCTTACAGCGAGGGACCTCCAGCAGGTGAGCGTCGGCGGAGCGTAGCGTGAGGGTGAGCTAGTGGTGGTCAGGTATGACGGAGACAGGAACGATGATAGATGTGAAGAGATAACACACTGCTCGTCCGGGCACACCGATGCGTATTTGTTGTATCAGGATCGCTTTTAATAATGTCAGTTTTGTCCGTGAAATAATTTTTGAAATTGTCAAGCAATTGTCCGCGGTGGTTGTCGGGCAATGGTGACAGGTGTTTTGTATGGAACAAAGAACTAACTATCCGGAACAGAGCTTCATGTTTGCCAGCCTGTTCTTTGATTTGTTTGCATAAAATATGGATCTGGCTGTGTACAACATCTTCACTCACTTTCTCCGGTTGATGAAGACATTCCTGTCGATTGTCAATCTGGAAAGCCCCATCGTGAGACGGCAATGCACAGCGCGGTGATCGGAAACAAGATCGGCGACCACCGTGTCAACAATACATGAATTAATACGGGCTATGACAAGGTATAAAATGTGTCCTTCCAAATGTGTTGGTTGTTCGACATACTGCGTCATGTCGTGGCAGTGCAACATACGATAGAAACGTTTCAGATAAATATCGGTGTTAATGTCAGAATCTGATTGTTGTAAAAAGCCATGGCTATGGTTTACGACGGGGTGTGTGCGTGTGCGTGAGCGTGTGCGGGTGCATGTGCGTGTTCGTGTGCATGTTATTGAGTGTTTGTGCAGCGAGTTAAGCGGCTCAAATCCTTTATGGTTTTAGCCAGAACTCGCGACTCTACTACAAAATCCGAGTTTTTAAATTGGTCGGTGTGGGCAGTAGGAACTATATCACCATGTATTGTTGTTTGTTAGGTGTTGTACAAGTTTGACAATACACGGTCTATAAAATGTTTTCGTTGTGTGCAACTTTTATGTACTCTTTGGGGTCGGAAAAACTTTTTGTTGCAACGGCTGGAATAGATTCGTTAACCACTTGATACATGAATTTGAGTCGTAGGTCTCGCCGTCTGCTTTCTGGGGTATTGAGTTTAAGGTTGGCTAACATGGTATGAAGGATCCTTGCAGTCTGGAGTGATAGTCGCCAGTAATGAAGCGAGCGGCGCGGTATTGGACACGTTCTGATCTATAAATACCCCCTTCGATGATATGGATCCCACACAATAGCTCCGTAGTCTAGGGCAGCGCACACAAGGCAAATGTAGTATTGCTTTTTTGGTTTTTGTAGCAATATGGGGATACCACTTTAGGTCGTCAGCGAGATGCCAAGATACGAGTTGCTGTTTCCGCGTTCTATGGTTTCGTTTATTAAGGCGGTAGAAATAATCAGTTATGTTCTTTACGCTAAGTATGTTTGTTTTGAATATTATTTCCCAGTCTTCGTCCTCTTTGCTTGTTGTTTCAGGTCATTTTAGAGTGCCATTTAATATCGCAATTTCTTTATTTCTCGTGTTAGTAAGCAGTCATCTGCGAACAGGCGGAATTTTTTATTTGACTGATGTTGGTAAATAATTTATACGGCACAGAAACTATAACAAGTTCATCAGGCAGTGTTGCATATTTGTCAACAATTTATCTGCGAAGTCATTGATGAAGTCGACAACCGACGATCCAAACTTGTTAGCTAGTGGTGGTCCATAGCAGACAAACAAGATTATACTTGTCCCATGTAATTAATTTAGCGCTCATCGTTTCGAAAGACCGAATGTCGTTGAATGTTTTCACAGCTTTTGCTTTAATGGAATATTTATACAATATCACAATGCCGCCACAGCGACGACTGGGCCTTGGATACTGATTGAGGTTACATCCAGTTAGTGTGAGAGCTCTGGTGACCGGGAGGTCAGAGTCTTTATTACAAAGCCAGGTTTCGGTAATGGCCACAACATCGATATCGTGTATACGTGGACGTGGTCTAAAGTGTCGGTCGTTTTGTTGCGAACATATCTTGATTTGATAAGGCACAAGGAGACGTGTGTGGTGGGACAGGATAGCGGATTTAGGGATAGAGTCAAGGGAAACAGGTTGCCATGTGCTTGTGAAGATGTGCGCACGTAGTGGTTGGGTGGTCGAAGGCCGATGACCGTGGAGATAGGTTGTTGTTGGTTGGAAAAGAAAGAAGGTACAAAAAAGAGAGAAAAGAACACACCAATCAACAAAGCTAGCTGTTCCTCGGTGGAAAGAAAATCGAAAACGTGTACAACTTTGACTATCTCAGCAGTCTGATGACGCCGCCAGTATATTCTTTGCAGACTTAGAAAAGAGAGTTTTCATTGCCACAGAGAAATCCAATACGCTCTCGAATATAAGACACATAGTCTAACAAGAAGGCATTTTGATCTGGCACGGACATCTATATTTTACGCTTCGGACCGATACTGTTGATATATTGACATAATCAAATCAATATTTATAAACTTTCATCTGAGATGAGTGGCGGCCGAGGCCAGAGGATAGTAACTTGGACATCAACGTTCTGACATCATCCCTAAGATCATACATTTTGAAGATAGAACCTACGATCGAATTTCTGCGCGGCAGCTTGTCGGGACTGACATTAGTACTCTGACACAGATCATTGCAAAGCAAACACTTTATTTTAGTGTAATTTTGACATAGTCGTGCAGGTCAAAAGCGAATGAGCTGAGATTTGTTCGGAGAACAATCTATCTGCACGTGTCCCCTTCGTCAGTTCATGTTCGAAGAGCGACAGAGACCAGTGAAAGCCACTGCAAACAAACAGACAAAGGAATTATGTCACTGATGATGATATCACCGAACAACAACAACATACAGATACATGTATTTATTGTGGTATAGGTTCACACGGCAATTGTACTATGCTATATGTTCTTGCAAGATATAGAAGCACGCTTAGAACGCAATAATAATTCATTAAACGTTGGACGTCTTTTCTATTTGCTCCCGTTCCCTCCAAGACAAAACAGGACGTTACTTTTAATGGGTTTAAGACAAGCATTATTTTAAACATATAACGGTTTTAAGACATGCACTATGGTTTTAAGACATGCACTATTTTAAACGATGTTGATGTCAGCCGTATTATTACGGAAATTATTATATTTTAAAGAATGTACAGTTGCCTTTTTCAATGTGCGAAAGTAAATATTTGATTTACTGTTATTACTTACAAAAGTTTAAAAAATATATAAAATAGTATTGAATACATCATTGAATAGAAAATTCATTGTGTGACGATGATAAATACGCATCATCACCACTATCATCATCCTCAAATTGAACCACCTAAATTGTGAAAATTACAACAGACGACGACGACGAAGACAACCAGTAATACATTTAAATTACCTTCTTGTTGTCTGCTTATCGGTAGCCACAGCAGTTCTTGCACCTGTTGACACAACGGTGACTATTACAGTCGTAGTGACGTCTGCTATAGGGGCATCTCCTGTAGCGAATGGGACGTCCATATTTGCAGTAGACGTAGCTTCCGCATCCGTTGCAAACAGTCGACTGCCAGCCGCTGTACTTCTCACAATAATTCTCTCTGCAGCCTGCAATAAACGTTGCGCTGATATGGTGCTATATATTATTACCACCGGCTTTGCATTCAATCAAGAGGCCCATCGCTTCATGAAATATTTGCATTATGCACCTTGCGTATTCCTATTCATAGACGACGAAATCGGGGGGGGGGGGTCTTCTATTGGGGGTATTTGGGTGGGAGGGCTGGAAATATGATTAGCCCCCAATGCTATGTCAAGGGGCATAGTTTGAGATTTTGGTGAGCCTCGGGAGTCGCAGTCGATGTTTAAAGTGAGCCTGGTTAGGGGTGTGGTTGGAAGTTTTGTTTTGGTGAACCGTCAAGGAGGTTGGAGGGTTTGGGTAAGCAATAACCCCCTTAATACTCCAAATCACATTCTAATGTATCATATTGTATACACGCCAGAACCATTTGGATATTATACAAAATTACAGCGCACGAGTATGTTATTATATATCTCACAGTGACAATCACGTTCAAGGTATTACCGCCATGAGGTATAAATCGGGTTGCAGCACACGTTTTCAGCATTTCGCAAAATATATATGAAGGTCATTACTATATTTAGAAGAAGTAGATACGAACCACAACGACCGGTTCCCGGGTAGTACGACTGCTTCTGGCCACATGAGCGGTAGTGCCCAATGCCTTTGTTGCATTGGTAGTAGTAGCGACCGTTGAAGTAGGACGATGAATAGTCGTACGTACTTTTGGAGTACCTACAGGCATCGTTGCATGACCCTTAAACATAAAAATCACATCGCCAATTTAATTTATTTTTTTAATTAGTCATTTGAAAATTAAATGTAGAACATATATGAAGCGCGTCAGTGTGGGATCTGAGACAAGCCTACAGTTACATAGGTAGCTCATATTTTAATCTTCCGCTACAAGGTTTAACAAGAGTAAAAAAAGATTGCCATCCAGAACCTAAACACCAGATGGCAAGTGGACATGAAAGCCGTTGGTTTGTCAATAGTCCAACATATTTTGTCTTTCCTTCTATGTACAAGCTCTGTCACAGGCGTTGGCGATCACGACCCCTCAAAACCACGCTGTCGTTTGTAGTTTGTAGCGCATTGTTTTCCTCCTTTCCCACCATCTTCACAAACTATCTATTATTTTTTTATTCTCTGGCGTACCATATTGTTTCAAAAGGGTTGATATTTTAAAGACTTGGACACCAAATTGTGTTGACCTGTGTCATCCTCGCAGTACTTACCACAAGTTCCATACTTATTGACGCACTGATAGGCACTGCAACGGCCGTACACAACTCTCTTGTTGAGACAGCGGTAGTAGTAGGGGAATGGCTTCGACAAAGACGGGTAGTATCTGTTGGACTGACGATTCCTGCAGCAATCGTAGTTGTAGCCGTTCCAACATCCATCGTAACGGTAGTGCGCTGAAAGGAAAACACGACAACATTTGAATTATTCTTTTTAGACTCAAATTCCCTGACACGTGAACGCGCAAGCACACATACGCACACACGCATGCGCACACATACGTTCACATACACGCGCACGCATAATGCTCTCTGTTGTGCACCCAGTAGTATGGTGAAAGTGAAGTGTATGTTTTCTTTCATAATTGATGAAGTTATCTTGATGACTTGAAGAATAAACAAATTTATTTATGTACAAAACGTAATTACTTCCATGTCATTTAATGCGTCGGTTGTCAGTACACTGTATATTCTTACTTTAATGATAAGTAAGCACATAAAACACGATGGCTATCCTCTTTAAATCGGTGTACCTCAACGATGGGTGGTGCACGCGCGCTCGTGCGTGAGTGCGTGTGGTGTGTTCGAGTGTATCAATAGTGCGTACGTGCATGTGTACGCGAGCTTGTATGCGTGTGTTACCTTGATGTCAGCCTGCGTGAAATGAACATTATCAAAACGTATTAGCATTATCTATTTTTTTATCTTACCTTCAGCTGCATATACAGCAGCGAGCACCAGCAACGCGATGAAGAACTTCGCCATGATGTATGGTTATCTTCTGAAAATATGTACACATATAGTATTGCAACAATAATGCAACAATAACCGATACTTTAAAAAGCTTTCGTGAATTCTGTGTAAGCAAAGTCT
>OZ023213.1:15676532-15689032 GCA_963995525.1 Escarpia spicata
GAGTACGTATGTACGTATGTGCGTATGTACGTGTGTACGTGTGTACGTGTGTACGTGTGTACGTGTATGCATGTATGTGTGTGTATGTATGTATGTATGTATGTATGTATGTATGTATGTATGTATGTATGTATGTATGTATGATTGTATGTATGTATGTATGTATGTATGTATGTATGTATGTTTTTATGTATGTATGTATGTATGTATGTATGTATGTATGTATGTATGTATGTATGTATGTATGTATGTATGTATGTATGTATGTATGTATGTATGTATGTATTTATGTATGTATGTATGTATGTATGTATGTATGTATGTATGTATGTATGTATGTATGTATGTATGTGTGTACGTGTGTATGTGTGTATGCGTGCAAGTACGTAGGCATGCAAGTATGTATGTACGTGTTGGTCATTATCAAATGTCGTTATATTGTCGGTGACCTATAGTTTGATCTTTTCTCGTTTCCACGGAAATGGACAAAACAAAGTAATTTTTGCATATAGTATGTGAACCACATATATATATATATATATATATATATACATATTTATATGTACACACATACATACATATATACATGGATGCATACATATACATACATATAAGTAGTAAAGGAGGTCTCTTAGCGGGGACGCTTTCCGTTTTCCGTTGAGGAAGAGCAAAAGTACCCGGATGTAGGTCAAGGTCAAGTACCCGAATCAAGGTCAAGGTCAAAGTTCAAATGGCCCCACTTGACGGATAGGTCATGAACTAAAATAGAGCCACCCGGCGGAATTTTTATGAACTAAAACAGCGTCAACTGGCGAACTAAATATATGCACCAAAGTTCAGTACTGCCAAAATTCGTGCGTCTTAGTTTGACAGGAAGCGTCACCTGGCGGACTTTTCGTGAACTAAATTGCCCCTAGCGGATATGCTATAAACTACAAGTGGTGCCACCTTCTGGATAACTTGTGAACTAAATGTTCGAGTACTGCCTTAATTGGTGCGTCTTATTCATAAAAAAGTTGGCGCCCCTTGGTAGAAAGGTTACGAACTGAAAGAGAAGTACAAATAACTCCCCCTGACGGATGTCAGTGAACCAAATATCGATACTGCTTAAATTCGTGTCTCTTGTTTCTTTTTTCTCTTTTTACTATAAAAATAGGTCAAAGACTTCATTAATTAGGTCAGTGACGGTGTTAAATAGCCCATTGCGCATGCGCATTGGTGTAGTTTCTTATGTGTTATAGGTTGTAGACCATTTTTTTAGGTATAACGCCCTCCTAGCCTATACATTTACAACTTTAACATAGGTCCAAACCTGATGAATCGGTAGAGAACTAGTAAAATAAGTCAAATTATGGAATGTCTGGTTACCATACAGATCTACGACCATCCCATCACCCTCTTTGTAAATTTATCCCTATCAATGTATCTTATTACTAGCATACATCGACTGCTTCCTGTGTTTACAAAGACGTGTTTGTCAATTTTTGCGTACCTATATATGGTATTAATGGCAGACGTGAAGTGATTCCTGAACATGTAACATTCTTTGAGACATCTTTATCAAAAAAATCAAGGTCTCAGAACATGTTTGTTTGTTGCGAGCGGGAGCGTGCGCACACTGTATGACGTCATTAAACTGCTATGCGCAGTAATTTTGTACACGAGGTGAGTTGGTCAAACAGGTATCGCTTTGGTTAGCCATTGTTTTGAGTTTTCGCGCTTGAATATAATCCCATTATGTGACATCATCAACAGTGACGTCATGGTATGCGCTATAATTCTATACGCGAGATGAGTTGGTTATACAGGTAGTGATTTGGATAGCCATCGTTTTGAACTTGTGCACTTGAATATAAACCCATCATTTGATGTTATGGTCACTGACGTTGGGTTACAGCGAGTGGAAAATTCCCCGTAAAAGGTGATTCTAGAAGTTTCTTTGATACTTTTGTCAACACTCTACAAAACAGACGCTACTGTATAAGGTGAATTGGTAAAACAGGTAGTGATCTATTGGCCATCGTTTTGGGCTCTCGTCACAAAAGAGTATTAGCTGTTATCATAGGTTAGAAATTTCGTGTTCGTTCGGCACGCACACGTGACCTTTATGTTCTGTCGAACTTTTATAAAAGGCCTGCATCTGTTTGTTGTGGTCATTATATCTTACATTTTAGAAGATGAACAACATGACTAGTGATAACGTCCGGCAAAGGATTTTGCTACCGAAGGCGCAGCCTTCTCCGGCTACGGGCCCACTCGAACTCTCGACCCCGATTTCGTCTCTGTCATCAGCTCCGGCAACCGAACCAACCACCAATGATCTACTCTACAGTATACACCTTTAATTTCTACTCCGAGGTCCGTGCTCGTTCGGCACGCCCACGTGACCTTTCGGCACATTCACTAACTATATAAGCGCGGTATTTTCCCAATCGGGGCATCATTCGTATTACGACGACAGCACGGCTAACATCATGTTGAAGAAACCTTATTACCGACCTCGCAATGCAGCAGACTCGAGTGACGAGGACGAGCCGACGAGCCGACCCATCATGCAGGTGACCAACCGCCATTCCGTGCCGTCGGAATTAGACGCCGTGGACATCTCAACTCTAGAATCAACGGTAAGCCTCGACCCTGTTATCGAGGTCAGAGGTTTCCTTATCGACAAAGTACGCAAGCATACTCCCTTCTACATCGGGTGCAGATACTGCAAGAAGCGTATGAATGTCGACGATACGGGACATTTGCAATGCGAACGACACGGTTACGTGGCCTCTGACATGTATATTGTGGTTCGAACGAGCGCTGCCGATGAGGAGTCTCTACCGACTCCGAGACAACTACCACCATCGCAGAGACCCTTCACCTGCCCGGACTGTGGGTCGTCGTTCACACGGAAAAATAATAGCAAGCGCCACGTCACCAGCGGCAGTTGTGCCCGCCGGAAGGTGGCGGCCGAGGACGCCGAGCTGGACGCGCATGTGGTGAGTCATACTTTATATTGTTTTACTATATACTTTCACCTAAAATCTCGTCCCTCGTGTCTATACTTTCCCTAATATGGCGTCCCCATACCTTCCGTCAAAATGGCGTGCCTGTATATGTTTACTTCCGCTAAAACTTCGCCCCGTTTTATTATTTCCTATATGGTTGGACTCGTCTATTGCCTGTTAACACCCGGGTACATACTGTTCTGTTACGTCTTTGCTTCCAAGATTATGGCTTCTCCTACGTTGTCCTTCATATCAACAACTGGCAAAGTCTTAACTCCCTATATGTTTGCGCCCACGGGTAATTTTTGTCGAGAATTTATCTTTATGATCATACAACTTGTCACCTTACTTCCTATCACTTCTTTTCATTGTTTCTCATCGGTCCTTGTATCACCGTACTCTAACAACGGTGTACTATTCCCATGCAATCTTTAATATTTTTGAAATATTCTTGCAGAACTACATTGAAGGCCCGCTACCAGCAAAGCGGCAACGAATGGTCTTTGTGTCGACAGAGACGATTAGCGACAACGGGACACCATCGACACCAACTTTCATTCCCAATGACGTCACAACTACCCACGCTATCAATGTTACAACTTCTACCCAGCCTGCCAACGTCACAACTTCCGCTCCTGACTTTGCTGGTCCGAACTTTACCATTGATTTCCCTGTGACCGAAATGAAGAAGACGCTGGCACGACACATAGCAGGTGCCGTTGTTGAACTCTCAAGACGACAATGCCGTGTTTGCAAGATAGACCATCATAGTAAATTTCATCACGCTTGTATGTTATCTGGTGACATTCAAATTTGCATGCACTTTGACGAGGCTGTCGAGACCATTAATTCAACTGCAGTGGTGAAAGACTGGTTGAGTGTTTTGTTAAACGCAGGTGTGAAGCAATCCGACGTGACAGTCGAACAGTTGTGTAATATCAATACTGGGTTGCAAGAATCCGTTTCGAAACAGTGGCGAAACACTATGAAACATATGGTTCTGACAGTAATGGAGGGTGTCCTGTAAAGAACTTTCTTTTGTCTTGTACACGATTAAAATTTGCAAGACCCTGTATCAATGTCTAGTCTCTGGGTCTTGTAGTTATGGAGCGTGACATGTAAATACGTTTGTGTTGTTCACGAATAAACTGTGCAAACCTTATATTGTGTCTTTACTTAACCAAACTAAGACAATCGACTTCCACGAATCAAACTTTCACTAGCGAGATTCACGAACCAATCATTCAGACAAACTAGTCTGACAAACGAAACACCAAACACTTAGTTCAACGAGTGACAAGAAACAAACTTGTCGGACAAACGAAACACCAAACTTAACATGTTACTGCGTGAAATTCCACCAAAACGAGGCAAATAGACGTGTTATCGCGTGAGATTTCATCAATTTGACGGAATTCCATCAGAATAGACGGGTTGTCACGTGAGATTCCATCAATTTGACGGAATTACATCAGAATAGACGGGTTACCGCGTGAGATTCCATCAACTTGACGGAATTCCATCAGAATAGACGGGTTACCGCGTGAGATTCCATCAATTTGACGGAATTCCATCAGAATAGACGGGTTACCGCGAGAGATTCCATCAACTTGACGGAATTCCATCAGAATAAAAATATATAATTAGGTTAGATAGAGAAAACAAGTTGGCGTTAAGCTCGCAAAAATGTATACAACCACTTTGGTTTAAATTTTCGCGAGCTTAACCCCAACTTTTTTTCTCTATCTAACCTAATTATATATTTTTCCCGTTAGATGGCGCCATCATGTGACATAGTACTCCGATTATCCACTAGGGGGCGCTACGACAGAAGTGACGTCGTACCGGAAGTTACTTGACTGTCATGGCAGCCTCTACTATGGACGCTACGTCGGAAGTGACGACGCACCGGGAGTTACTTGACTGTCATGGCGGACTCTACGCTTCCGATATTCCCGGAAGTGTGTCGACGAGTATAGATCTATCATGGCCGGTAGATGGCAATACTCTGACTAATTACATTGGTGTCCGTTGAGTGGCGTCGGGAACCATGACGGTCACCTCTTTGAATGAAGTCCTGTCAGGTGGTTGTCCTTACATGTTATCGACATAGTCGTTTTCAGTCATAGCAGTTTTCAAATTCGCTTGCTATGGTAGCCTCTACTAGGGACGCTACGTCGGAAATGACGACACACCGGAAGTTACTTTACTGTCATTGCGACCTGTCATGGCGGCCTCTACGGTTTCACCATTTCCGGAAGTGTGTCGACGAATAGAGATATGTCATGGTCGGTAGATGGCGTTGTTCTGACTAGTTACATTACTATCCGTTGGGGCCATCGGATGTTGCCTCTCTCATGAACGTGCATAGTTTTTGTGTTAAGGGAAGTCACGTGATGTACGTTCGGTCTGATTGGTTATGCAAATGAGATGACGCCGAAAACTAGTGTATATACCGTGCTTCCGACGATTCTGGTCTTTCCTTTTTCGACTCTCGAGAAGGTCGTATCGTATCTGGTCGCTCGCACTATTTGAAAATATGGGATTGTTACGTTGTAAAGACGGTTGCTTCATATATATATATGTTTTTCGTTAAAAGAAGCGATACCTCATACGAGTCCTATGGTCGCCTCGTTGGATATGAATCCGAACAGATGAACGTCTCTTGACATGAAAGTATGTGATGTTTGGCACCTCAAACTCAAAATGTCGTCGTATGCCTTTACGATACATCGAGTTGACGTTTAACATGAAGAAAATGGACTATCCTTTAACATGGAGAAAATGCCCTATCCTTTAACATGGAACATCCTCCTACCTTTTAACATGGAGAAAAAGACCTATCCTTTAACAAGGAGAAACTTCCTATCCTTTAACATTGGGTTTTTAGCACCTATCCTTTAACATGGGGACAACCTCCTATGTTCTAACATTCAATTCGTGCAACGTGTTGGGCTAAGTTTAGTGTTTCGTTTGTGCAACTTTGTTTTCAGTGAAATGAGGAAAAGTTACTTGTGTCTTGATGACTATGAAAACTAAAATCAAACAAACACACTCATCCATAGCATAAACAAGATTTTATTTGAATATTCTCCATATGATCTCTCTTGAAAACTGTTCCTGTGGATTGTATGTCCCACGCGAACCTGTTTTTGTCGTAAATCGATAACACTAATATGGTTCCCAACGTGTGATTTGCAAAGGTGTCACCGAATGAGCTGCGCGCCGCGAGGATGCAGGTCGTCTACGATGCCGACGACGACCACTGTCAAACAGAATGCTGGTTTCCTTTGATATGTCATCGTCCACTGATGCTGTCTGCATGTAAATCCAACGATCTGGGTTTCCAACTAAATCCATTGGCGTATTGTCATCCTTGCGACCAGGAACAAAGTTTTCCCATCCCACCGGTTCAAACGACTTCCGTTTTCTCAACACGTCATTCAAAAGGTCCACGATATTACTTCCGGGAACCGCGTTGTTTATGTACATCATCTCGCCACGATCGTTCCAACTTACGGCACCTTTCATTTTATCTAGGAGTCGCCGTGCTTTCTGCTTCATAGTTTTTGGAACGCTGTCGACGATTTCATTTTGGATGTTTTTATTTTCGATGATTTCATTTTCGTTAGCAGGTTGTACTTTGTTTTTCTCTTCACTTGGACATTTTTCGGGTTCTTGGATACGTTTGTCGGAAAGATCGTTGTACCGACTCAATACCTGGTTATACAACACAACTTTTTCCCTCTCGTGTATATCGCTTCGTTCTAATATGTCTAGAATTTCATTGTCGAGTCGTTGCAAGACCCTTTCTTGGGTTAGCAGGAGAAGGACGCTATGATTGAATATTTTCCAAAATACGGGGATCGACCAGCGCCATCTTCTTGGTATGCTCCATGGTCACCTTAGATGGAGACAAGAATGTCTAGCTTGTTGCTGAGGCCGGAAACGTGGGTGTCGTTGTGGGCGCCGGGACAAGTGAATTGAACAACGTAGTGCTTGTCGACGTAGTGTTTGTGATGACCTACAGCGACTGTGGGCAATGTGTTGTTTCCAGCTATCTTTTCGTGTGAAATGTCTCTTACAATCAGGGCACTGGAAGGCCGCCCGTGATACTGGTGTAGGCTTGTTGGCAGCTGGTAGACGAGTCGATAAGCTCATGGTGTACGTGTTTACTGTTCAAAGGTAAAGAACGGAATGGCTCTTGGAACTCGTCGGTCTAAGTTTGGTTTGTACAACTCGTTTTATACCTGACTATTGCAGTGGACTCAGTCGAATTTCACGCGATAAACCGTCTATTCTGGTGGAATTCCGTCAAATTGATGGAATCTCATGCAGTAACCCGTCTATTCTGATGGTATTCCGTCAAATTGATGGAATCTCACGCGGTAACCCGTCTATTCTGATGGAATTCCGTCAAATTGATAGAATCTCACGCGATAACCCGTCTATTCTGATGGAATTCCGTCAAATTGATGGAATCTCACGCGATAACCCGTTTATTTGCCTCGTTTTGGTGGAATTTGACGCAGTAACCTGTAAAGTTTGGTGTGTCGTTTGTCCGTCAAGTTTGGTTCTTGTCGCTCGCTAGTCAAAGTTTAGTGTTTTATTTGTCGACAAGTTTGTTTCTTGTCACTCGTTGATCTAAGTCGTTGGTGTTTCGTTTGTCAGAATAGTTTGTTTGAATGATTGGTTCGTGCATCTCGCTAGTGAAAGTTTGATTCGTGGAAGTCGTTTGACTTAGTTTGGTTAAGTAAATACACAAGATAAGGTTTGCACAGTTTATTCGTGAAAAAGACAAACGTATTTACATGTCACGCTCTATAACTACAAGAACCAGAGACTAGACATTGATACAGGGTCTTGCAAAGTTTAATCGTGTACAAGACAAAAGAAAGTTCTTCACAGGTCACCCTCCATTACTGTCAGAACCATATGTTTAATAGGGTTTCGCCACTGTTTCGAAACGGATTCTTGCAACCCTGTATTGATATTATACAACTGTTCGACTGTCACGTCGGAATGCTTCACACCTGCGTCTAACAAAACATTCAAACAGTCTTTCACCACTGCAGTTGAATTAATGGTCTCGACAGCCTCGTCAAAGTGCATGCAAATTTGAATGTAATCAGATAACATACAATCGTGATGAAATTTACTACGATGGTCTAGCATGCAACCACGGCATTGTCGTCTTGAGAGTTCAACAACGGCACCTGCTAAGTGTCGTGCCAGCGTCTTCTTCATTTCGGTCACAGTGAAATCAATGGTAAAGTTCGGACCAGCAAAGTCAGGAGCGGAAGTTGTGACGTTGGCAGGCTGGGTAGAAGTTGTAACATTGATAGCGTGGGTAGTTGTGACGTCATTGGGAATGATAGTTGGTGTCGATTGTGTCCCGTTGTCGTTAATCGTCTCTGTCGACACAAAGACCATTCATTGCCGCTTTGCTGGTAGCGGGCCTTCAATGTAGTTCTGCAAGAATATTTCAATAATAATAAAGATTGCTTGGGAAAAGTACACCGTTGTTAGAGTACGGTAATACAAAGACCGAAGGGAAACAATGACAAGAAGTTATAGGAAGTAAGGTGACAAGTTGTATGATCATAAAGATAAATTGTCGACAAAAATTACCCGTGGGCGCAACCATATAGGGAGTTAAGACTTTGCCAGATGTTGATATGAAGGACAGCGTAGGAGAAGCCATAATCTTGGAAGCAAAGACGTAAAAGAATATTATGTACCAGGATGGTAACAGGCAATAGACGAGTCTAACCATATAGGAAATAATAAAACGGGGCGAAGTTTTAGCGGAAGTAAACATATACAGGCACGCCATTTTGACGGAAGGTATGGGGACGCCATTTTAGGGAAAGTATAGACAAGAGGGACGAGATTTTAGGTGAAAGTATATAGTAAAACAATATAAAGTATGACGCACCACAAGCGCGTCCAGCTCGGCGTCCTCGGCCGCCATCTTCCGGCGGGCACAACTGCCGCTGGTGAAGTGGCGCTTGCTATTATTTTTCCGTGTGAACGACGACCCACAGTCCGGGCAGGTGAAGGGTCTCTGCGATGGTGGTAGTTGTCTCGGAGTCGGTAGAGACTCCTCATCGGCAGCGCTCGTTCGAACCATAATATACATGTCAGAGACCACGTAACCGTGTAGTTCGCACTGCAAATGTCCCGTATCGTCGACATTCATACGCTTCTCGCAGTTTCTGCACCCGATGTAGAAGGGAGTATGCTTGCGTACTTTGTCGATAAGGAAACCTCTGACCTCGATAACAGGGTCGGGGCTTACCGTTGATTCTATAGTTGAGATGGCCACGACGTCTGGTTCCGACGGCACGGAAGGGCGGTTGGTCACCGGCATGATGGGTCGGCTCGTCGGCTCGTCGGCTCGTCATCGTCATTCGAGTCTGTTGCATTGCGAGGTCGGTAATAAGGTGTCTTCAACATGATGTTAGCCGTGCTGTCGTCGTAATACGAATGATGGCCCGATTGGGAAAATACCGCGCTTATATAGTTAGTGAATGTGCCGAAAGGTCACGTGGGCGTGCCGAACGAGCACGGACTTCGGAGTGGAAATTAAAGGTGTAGACTGTAGAGTAGATCATTGATGGACGGTTCGGTTGCCGGAGCTGATGACAGAGACGAAATTGTTTTGGCCGTCGAACTGGTCGTTGAACTGGTCGTTGGCTGTTGGTCCGGGTTGATTGTCGGGGTCGAGAGGTCGAGTGGGCCCGTAGCCGGCGAAGGCTGCGCCTTCGGTAGCAAAATCCCTTGCCGGACGTTATCACTAGTCATGTTGTTCATCTTCCAAAATGTAAGATATAATGACCACAAAAAACAGACGCAGACCTTTTATAACAGTTCGATAGAACATAAAGGTCACGTAGGCGTGTCGAACGTACACGAAATTTCTAACCTATGAGAATAGCTAATACTCTTTTGTGACGAGAGCTCAAAACGATGGCTAACCAGATCACTACCTGTTTGACCAACTCACCTCACACAGTAGCGTCTGTTTTGTAGTGTGTTGACAAAAGTATCAAAGAAACTTCTAGAATAATCTTTTACGGGGAATTTTCCACTCGCTGTAACACAACGTCACTGACCATAGCATCGCATGATGGGCTTATATCCAAGTGCACAATTTCAAAACGATGGCTATCCAAATTACTACCTGTATAACCAACTCACCTCGCGTGTAGAATTACAGCGCATACCATGACGTCATTGTTGATGATGTCACATAATGGGATTATATTCAAGCGCGAAAACTCAAAACAATGGCTAACCAAAGCAATACCTGTTTGACCAACTCACCTCGCGTACAAAATTACTGCGCATAGCACTTTAATGACATCATACAGGGTGCTGACGATTACGCTCGCAACAAACAAACATGTCGTGAGACCTTGATTTTGTTGATAAAGATGTCTCAAAGAATGTTACATGTTCAGGAATCACTTCACGTCTGCCATTAATACCATACATAGGTACGCAAAAATTGACAAACACGTCTTTGTAAACACAGGAAGCAGTCGATGTTTGCTAGTAATAAGAGACATTGATAGGAATTTTTTTACAAAGAGTGTGATGGGAAGGTCGTAGATCTGCATGGTAACCAGACATTCCATAATTTGACTTATTTTACTAGTTCGCTACCGATTCGTCAGGTTTGGACCTATGTTAAAGTTGTAAATGTATAGGCTAGGAGGGCGTTATACCTAAAAAAATGGTCTACAACCTATAACACATAAGAAACTACACCAATGCGCATGCGCAATGGGCTATTTAACACCGTCACTGACCTAATTAATGAAGTCTTTGACCTATTTTTATAGTAAAAAGAGAAAAAAGAAACAAGAGACACGAATTTAAGAAGTATCGATATTTGGTTCACTGACATCCGTCAGGGGGAGTTATTTGTACTTCTCTTTCAGATCGTAACCTTTCTACCAAGGGGCGCCAATTTTCATAAATAAGACGCACCAATTATGGCAGTACTCGAACATTTAGTTCACAACTTATCCACAAGGTGGCACCACTTGTAGTTCATAACATATCCGCTAGAGGCAATTTAGTTCACGAAAAGTCCGCCAGGTTACGCTACTGGTCAAACTAAGACGCACGAATTTTGGTCTATATATTTAGTTCATATAAATTCCGCCATATGGCGCTATTTTAGTTCGTGACATATCCGCCAGGTGGCGCCATTTGACCGTTGTCCTTGACCTACATCTGGGTACTTGACCTTGACCTACATCCGGGTACTTTTGCTTTTGCTCAACGGAAAGCGTCCCCACTAAGGCACCTCCTTTACTACTCATATACATACATTCATTTATACATGCAAACACACACGCTTACATACATGTACACACATACACATGCAAACATATAAAATATGGTTTAGTCATGAATCACGATCATTGCAAAACATTATATTGCCTGTGAGCGGGAATTGTGTTCCATATTAACAAATGACTCTCGTAAATAATACAATGATAGGGTTCTAATGAATCAAATCCAACTGCTATGCGTGCTCACGGTATAAGCATCATCCATTTTCTGATCCTAACATTTTAAAAACAAAATGACAAAATGTATCATCTTTCTGGTGACGTCGATAGAACTACTTTCTTCTGTGTGACAAATATATGTATTCACCATTGAAAAACTGTACGTGTAGCTAAGTGTTTTGCTTAAAGCGACATCGATAGATTTTACTAAGTTTTACGCAGGATTGACGTCATAAGAAACGAGGTCTTGAACACGAAGTATGAAGAATAATGACTAAAAAGGCATGTCGCACAGAAGGACACAATATAAAGGCTCTTAATAAATTAAGTAGCTGTCACAGCATACGTGAAATATACAAGGTATGACAGAACACAGAAATATAGTTTAGAGTACCACGGCATATTATTAATGTTGTTTCGAGGTACAACGTGTTGACTGAACCATAATTGCGGTGTGACAAGTAAGCACGATTTTTTGTCGTTCATCAAGCTTATCAATTACCCTAATAAAATTACTTCGAATTTATTGTAGTTTGTGTTACTAATTTAGAAAATTCCTTTTCTGTATCAACCTTTTCAAAAGATGCCTGCCGTTTTCAACAAAATATCAGTTTGTCAAATAAACAATTATCAACTAGACAAGTGTTGACATAGAGTTTTAAAAATATCCAGTTTGCAACACAAAATGCACTGAAGTATCATTTGTTCAGTTAGTATAGGATCTCTGTGCGTGCGTGCGTAGGTGCGTGCTAAAAGTCTACAGAGCGATTGTCACAGCATCATTTCTCTATGTGTGCCATTTCTCGCTGTGCCAAGAGATTAAACCACTAAGACGCAGGACAAAGTACCAGACACTGAGGTGCTAGCCCAGGCTGGCTTACTAAGTGTAAACATCATGTTGAATCAGGCACAGTTGAGATGGGCTGGCCACGTGCTCAGAAAGCCAGACAAGTATGCCAAAGAAGTTGTTCTCCTG
>OZ023213.1:15694032-15729032 GCA_963995525.1 Escarpia spicata
GTTGTAGCGATTCTCTCGAACAACCGAGCTGAGCAGACCGCGAGACATGCATGGACGTATGTGGGTATGCGTGTGCATGTAGGCGTATATGCATGCAGGTATGCATGTTGGTCATTGCCACGTTTTTTTATAGTTTCAGTGTCCAAAATGTTTGATTTGTTCACGTTGCCACGAAATATAAAAACAATCAACTGTTTGCACATAATTCATTTTGCGAACCATATATACATTTAGGTAGTTACGAAACTGAAATTAGATCATCACATATGCCTAAATGGCCTAATGCAGGATGGATTACGCCGATACTAAGGCAAGCAAGCATCGTGACAACAGCAAATGAACTAGTTATACACATTATGAAGCACATCATGCGAATCCTTCTTGGAAACGCAATTTACATCAATTGTAATCTTTCAAATGTGTTATTTAAGAGAGCAACGATATATGACAACATGTTGATATTTTATGGTCATACTAACGTTCTTAGAAATTAAATATGCAATTAGTCAATTTGTAAATTATTCCAACTGCACCGTTGTGACAAACCGAACATATTTTACATTTTTTCTAAACAAAATACGTCAACTGAGAACCACAATACAACTCAATATTGCTATTTGGCAACCATTAATCTATATCATGTGGAAAATACAAATGCATGCACAATGAACAATGTTAATCTGGTGTCTTACAGTATGATATATGCAACTATTATTTACCAAATATTTCCCACAAGAACAACAAAGGATTTATTTGTATTCATCTGCGGTGATTATCGTTTGCTTAAAGAAATGTGTTTCTGGTGTTTGTCGACGACTAGTAACTTCGTTTGAACAAGACATCTAGAAGTACTATATTCTTTTATTTTCTAAATGTCTTATGTGATTTATATATCGTGTTATGTTACAGCTTGATAAGTTTACTCAATTATTATTAAGAATGTGCAGTTAGGACTGTTATTAGATTGCTGTCAAAATGCAGGTTGCAGTTTAACATAGCATTCCCTAATTCAATCACATATATCGTTTTCTTAACGCCTTCGTCATTGCGAGCGCCATAAACAAGAAGAAAGACCAGCTTATAGATCATGCCACAAAAAAGACATAGACATGTCAAATCTTTTTCACACACCCACAAAGACATAGATATGTCAAGTCTTTTTCGTGGTTTACCTGTATGAAGTATTACTGTTTTCCATGACAAACAGCAGCACTATTTTCATGCCAGGAGATGATGACGTAAATGGAAAGAAACCTAGTCAAAACACTGATAGTAAACTAACCTAGTGGTGTAATGTAGTTAGAAAAAAATCACGCTTGCAAAATTCAAACACACTTAAATTATCTCTCAGTTGGTACAACGGCATTGGGTCCATGTTGACATTAGCACACGGCGGCCAACGCTAAGCCATTCCCAAGAAGAGAAATGATGTTCATAAATGATAGAGCTACATTTAGTTAACTATATATACATCGCGTTAGCGCACACGCATGCACGCACGCACACACACATTACACATATGTACACACACGTCAATGTAGATGTATTGTGAGAATCATATCTGGAGGAACCAACTCTAAATAAGTGTATGCAAATTATAGAGGCATAGGGGAGATCCAGTGTAACAGTGAATCAGTGGCTATTTATAGAAATTTGTACCTGGGAATCCCAGAATGATGCTGTTAATTTATATCTCTAGGCAATCCCCATCTAAATTACTGCGTTCATTCGAGACAGATTTCGCTAGTGGCGAATAGCAACGTACGTTATGTTTTTTATGTTTTTACTATCAAAACTAAAATGTTATTACTCTATTGTTTTGTGATTTAGTGCGAATCATCCAGAAATAGGAAACCAAGCACCTGTTACTAAATGTAGGGATGTATCATGAATTTAACGAACATGTGCTCTCTCCGCGGCAGACGGCCATTTGTAGAAAACAGTCACGTGTTTTGAGTACATTCGGGGTACAGTGATTTGGGGAACACTGGCTAAATTTGCGAGCCATGCTAATTATGTTACCATTGTAATCGTTCAATCTTTACAATCCCGGACATCATTATATAGTATTACGTTGTTTTGTAATGTACACAAGTTTGCTTAATACTCGTTAATTAAATTATTTGTTTCTCGATGTTTGCCTACATCCATTAGACACAGCCTGCTATTGTAATGTAAGCATCATATTACAATAATTATAACCCAGAGTATCATGTTTCTAATGCATATTTTATGTGACAGTTAACGAATGAACTCATTTCAGACAATTAAATACAATATTTGATAATAATCATTTATAATATAATGTTTGATTCACAATGCTACGATTTGATTCACTGTGCCCAAGGCGGTGATCCACTTTTCTCTCGTACTGGGGCTCAGTGAATCAAGACTTTTTTTGTCATTGTCAACCCCTTTCAGCAAAATATGGTGGCAATTGGTGGGATATGGAGAAACGTCTTCTACAAACAATAAGTTCATATATCAATTCCACAATATAAATGAACCGGGCTATCACTAAGCTGGGAAAAATACTTCAAAATAAACTGTCCGATTCACTATGCCTCGGTCTCCCCTACACAGAGTATATTTCCACAAACTATTCCCCGATAAAGTCAAAAAACTCAGTGTGAATAATTACAACAAATCGTAAAGCGTGGTGGGAATCGTTAACGTGGGTTACGTTCCCAAGCTTTTGTGTGTGCAATATTCAGCGTCCAGAGTGACTATGTTTGTTTACATGTTTATAATATTACATATATATATATATATATATATATATATGTGTGTGTGTGTGTGTGTGTGTGTGTGTGTGTGTGTGTGTGTGTGTGTGTGTGTGTGTGTGTGTGTGTGTGTGTGTGTGTGTGTGTGTGTGTGTGTGTGTGTGTGTGTGTGTGTGTGTGTGTGTGTGTGTGTGTGTGTGTGTGTGTGTGTGTGTGTGTGTGTGTGTGTGTGTGTGTGTGTGTGTGTGTGTGTGTGTGTGTGTACGTATGTATATACACGCCCACAAAGACGGGCATGCTCGGTTACACGACTTACTTTAAGGTTTGGTTAGTATCCCCATCATATGGTAAAATTAGCTGGTCAATTTCGAAAGGAGGTATTGCACAAAGGGGGTTCTCGCACAACGCCTGGTCCCCCTTGGCTACGGCCCTACGTATATATCAATTTCAGTTGCAATGTTGATTATATCTTTAACTGGCTCACTGGTGTGTAAAAGTGCGGTTGTTTGAGTGCCCTTTCGTGTAGTCCGCTGAAGCCGTTATTCGTAACAACTCTTTTTTCAACATAACAAACTTGTTGACATGTCAGGAGGTGCGCCGTTAAACCAGCGCGACACATTGTACTCTACACTATGGCGTAGTTCGATTGCACGCAACGATTTTACACGGAACGTTTCTTGCAAGTGTTAACACATACAAACATAAAACGCTAGAACTTGATACAATCTACGTCATGCAAAACATGAGATATATATTATACCTGAGTAACCCCTGGATTGCACGGCGAGAGAAATTACATATGTTGGTATTGTCTGTTGAGGGATCGTTCACAGTTGTTGAAATGTGTCTGTTCGTACACGTAGCTGACCGCAGACATCGACATGTGTTAGTGTTATTGGTGCGCAGAGGGTGGAGGATTTGATGACAATGGCCTGCGATTTAGACCGGTTGAGTATTAGCCCATTGTCGCAGAGCCAGACGCGCGCGAGTGCTTCTGCGTGATCGGTTGGTGGAAAGTCGACGTACAGTTGAGTGTCGTCAGCGTATACTGTAGATGATGTTGTGTACCATGTTGTAGGAGAATTTTCGCTAGTGACGCAATGTAAACATTAAATAGTATCGGTCCAAGGACCGACCCTTGTGGAACACCGGTCTTCAGGACACTGATCTCCGATGTTTCTTTTTTGACGCGTACCACAGACGTTCGGCCATGCAGGTAAGACGCTATCCAAGCATGTGCTGCACCACAGATGCCATAGATGTGCAGGCGTCGCAACAGAATAGCGTGGTCAAGTGTGTCGAATGCAGCAGAAAGGTCAAGTAGCACCAGAAGTACACCTGGACTTGCATCAGTCGACAGCGCCACATCGTTGTGGATGCGCAGAAGCGCTCTCTCGGCGCTATGACGTGGGTAATATGCGCTCTGGTAGACTGGATATACGCTGTTTCCCTCGAGGCTGGCTTACTTAGTGTAATGCTGAATCAGGCACAGTAGAGATTGGCTGCCCGCGTGCTCAGAAAGCCAGACATACGTGTGCCAAAGAAGTTGTTCTCCTGTTAGCCGTCAGTCGGAACCCGCTCTCGTGCAGGGACAAGAAACGATATAATCACAAACAGAAGACATCTATCAAGAACTGTGATATGGACCCTGGCTGTTGGGAGAGGACAGCATACGATCGACCAACTTGACGCAACGAAACCACAGCCGCTGCTGTGTCCTTTGAATATTGTCGCGTTGCAGAGGCCACGAGGACACACACACAAGCACTCACGCACGTACGCACACACATACATGCATGCATAGATACATATATATATATATATATATATTCATACATGCAAACACACACACATACATACGTACACACACATGCAAACATAGAAAATATGGTTTAGTCATGAATCACGAATGTTGCAAAACACTATATATTGCCTGTGAGCTGGAGTTGTGTTCCACATTTACAAATGACTCTCGTAAATAATACAATGATAGATTTATAATGAATCAAATGCAATTGCTGTACGTGCTCACGATATAAGCATCAACCGTTTTCTGTTTATAACATTTTTTAAACAAAATGACAAAATATATCATCTTTCTGGTGACATCGACAGAACCACTTTCTTCCGTGTCCCAACTATATGTATTCGCCATTGAAAAACTGTACGTGTAGCTAAGTGTTTTGCTTAAAGCGACATCGATAGTTTTTACTAAGTTTTACGCTGGATTGACGTCATAATTCTTCGAGGTCTTGAACACGAAGTCTGAAGAATAATGACTAAAAAGACATGTCGCACAGAAAAACACAATAGAAAGACACCTAATAAATTAAGTAACTGTCACAGCATACGTAAAATGTACAAGTAAGAAAGAACACGGAAATATAGTACAGATTACCACGGCATATTATTAATGTTGTGTCGAGGTACAACGTATTGACTGAACCATAATTGCGGTGTAACAGGTAAGTACGATTTTGTGTCGTTTATCAAGCTAATCAATTAGCCTAATAAAATTACTTCGAATTTATTCTAGTTTGTGTTGTCACTGATTAAAATAAAATGTATGTGTAGTTTTCGGGTTTTTCATGACAACTGAACGAATGGGTTTAATCATTTAGTTACTAATTTAGAAAATTCCTTTTCTGCATCAACCTTTTCAAAAGAGGCCTGCCGTTTTCAACAAAAAGATCAGTTTATCAAATAATCAATTAACAACAAGACAAGTGTTGACATAAAGTTTGGAAAAATTTCCAAGTTGCAACACAAAATGCACTGAAATATTATTTGTTCAGTTGGTGTAGGGTCTCTGTGCGTGCGTGCGTGCGAGCGTGCGAGCGTACGTGCGTGCGTGCGTGCGTGCGTGCGTGCGTGCGTGCGTGCGTGCGTGCGTGCGTGCGTGCTCAAAGTCTACAGAGCGATTGTCACAACATCACTGCTCTACGCGGGTTAGAAAAGGACCGTGTACCAGCGCTGTGCCAAGAGATTAAACCACTTCCACACGAGCTGTCTACGAAAGTTGCTGAAGACTAAGACGCAGGACAAAGTACCAGACACTAAGGTGCTCGACCAGGCTGGCTTACTAAGTGTAAACACCATGTTGAATCAGGCACAGTAGAGATTGGCTGCCCACGTGCTCAGAAAGCCAGACATACGTGTGCCAAAGAAGTTGTTCTGTTAGCCGTCAGTCGGAACCCGCTCTCGTGCAGGGAAAAATATGGTTTAGTCATGCATCACGAATGTTGCAAAACACTATATATTGCCTGTGAGCTGGAGTTGTGTTCCATATTTACAAATGACTCTCGTAAATAATACAATGAGAAGTTTATAATGAATTAAATGCAATTGCTGTACGTGCTCACGATATAAGCATCATCCGTTTTCTGTTCATAACATTTTAAAAACAAAATGACAACATATATCATCTTTCTGGTGACATCGACAGAACCACTTTCTTTAGTGTCCCAACTGTATGTATTTGTCATTGAAAAACTGTACGTGTAGCTAAGTGTTTTGTTTAAAGCGACATCGATAGCTTGATTAAGTTTTACGCTGGATTGACGTCATAATTACTCGAGGTCTTGAACAGGAAGAATAATGACTAAAAAGACATTTCGCACAGAAGGACACAATAGAAAGACACCTAATAAATTAAGTAGCTGTCACAGCATACGTGAAATATACAAGTGAGAAACAATACGGAAATATAATATAGATTACCACGGCATATTATATCAATGTTGTTTCGAGATACAACGTATTGACTGAACCATAATTGCGGTGTAACAGGGAAGTACGATTTTGTCTCGTTTATCAAGCTTATCAATTAGCCTAATAGAACTACTTCGAATTTATTCTAGTTTGCGTTGTCGCTGATTAAAATAAAATGTATGTGTAGTTTTCGTGTTTTTCATGACAACTGGACGAATGTGTTTTAGTCATTTAGTTACTAAATTAGAACATTATTTGTTTGCGTCGACCTTTTCAAAAGATGCCGCTGTCGACAAAAAGATCATTTTGTCAAATTATTCATTAACAACTAGACAAGTGGTGACATGAAGTTTGGAAAGGTTCTAATTTGCAACACAAAATGCACTGAAATAGTATCTCTCATTTGGTTACAGTCTATGTGTGTGTGAATGCATGCGTGCATGAGCGCGCGTGTGGGTTTGCGTGCGTGTGTGCATGTGCATGAATGTATGTATATGTATGGATGTACGTATGTGTGTATGTATGTGCGTATGTATATATGTATGTATGTATGTATGTATGTGTGTATGTATGTATGCATGCATACATACATACATCCTGAAAGATCATAACATCCACGTGGTAACCAGGTGATTCTCTCAGTGTTCTTGAGGATACTAGCTGGGTGTAAAGTCAAAGAGTTCTTTTTTGATTCCATATACGTAGAGAGAGCAACTGACGAAGCTATTGCTCATGCTAGCATGGACATCCTGAAAGACCATAACATCGACATCAGTAAAGTCAGGGGTCAGGCTTTGTATGTCCACTGCAACAGTCATGTCCTCAACTTGAGCTTCGCCAAATCATGTAGACTCCCTGCCATCCGGAACATGTTTGACACCATTAATTGTGTATTATTTGTTTTTGAGATATCCCTCAAACGATAATGATTCTTGGAACTAATCATATACAAACTTTTGCCAAATATAAAGAAAAAGACGCTTGTTGTACTGTGTAAGATCAGGTGGGTAGAACGTCACACATGCTACGACGCGTTTCGCGACATGTACGAGTTATTGTATGAATGTTTGGAAGCCACACTGAATCGAACAGAATTTAGTGACATCGTCGAGGAGGCTTCATGGACTGGCAGTTGGGACCAGGAGACTAGGACGAAGGCGCAAGGGCTGCTAACAAGCCTCGCGTCTTCATATGCGATAATTACATTGATGGTCATCAAGAATGTATTGGAGAATGTCAGGCTCATGGCTTCCATGCTCCAAAAGAGATGGAGATATAGCTATGGTTGACCAAACCAAGGAACGACTGTCACAAATATTATGATGAGACACCAAGAGATAGAAGTAGAGTACAGTGTGTGATATAAAGATGCTACACGTTTAGGCACACTTCTTCGTCCAACCATCTCAGTACCAAGGACACCCCGATCGTTCCGGCAGATCCAGAGAGCCATCGTCCCACGCACAACCCCACGGGAGCACTACCTGCACAATCTAACCATTCCGATCTGTGACCACCTGTCTGCCGAAATCCACAATCGATTTAACTTAGAAAACAGGAATTGTACAAATATTCTTGCTCTACTCTGTTCTGGGAGTCAGACATGCCAAACGTATATTCACTGCGAGCAGAGGTGACGGAAGTGGAGAACAACGGACCCCGCAAATTGATCGTCTTCGCCTAACCTTGCTGAATGGCTCATGCTCGTAGATGAAGACACCTTCTCGAACATCAGCACGAGGATGGGTTGCACTCTTCCAGTTGGAAGTTGTGAGGTCCAACGTTCATTCTCCTGCCTACGACGGGTCAAATCCTACCTTCGCAACAGGATGGGGGAAGATAGGCTTTCTGGGCTCACCTGATGAACATGAACCACGGCGTGGATTTTGATATGGAAAAAGTTTATAATATGCTCATAGAAAGGAACAACGAAAAATAGTATCAAGTTACATGTTGTATCAATAATCAACTGACTCAAATCAGGTGTGCAAATATTAACATGTCCATAATTTTCCGGATGGCAGATAATCAACAGGCATTGGCGATGCTCCAATTTGGAAATCAGTGGGTACATTGTAGTGGAGTCTGAGTAATAATTAACATGTCTGCTCATCAACAGAAGTTATTGAAACACAGCTCATGTAAACAGAGTTTCTAGTATCAACTTATTGCCAACACCCAGCAACAATCTAATAACTGACTATATTCTGTATATATTATGATTAAGATACGGAGGTAGTTTGAAGTCTTTCAACTATAGTAATATTTTTATCAGAATGTTATTACAAACCGATATCAATGATATTTAACATCCCAAGTTGAGATGGGACCGATATTTACGTGATCTCCGAGTCACAAGAGGTACACAGCCCCGAAGTTGAGAGCCAGGTATAATCACGAAATGTACCATGTCCGGTCTGCGTCTTGAATTCAGAACTTTGGCATGAAAGGCGGATGTACAATTCACTACATCTATGTATTGTGTTTGTTATCATCACTATCAGGATAAGCTATTCAATACAGTTTTGTATTAATAGATACGTTGAATAACATAGAAAATGCGTATAGCATTAATAGTTATAAGGGCCCGGCTGACCCCGTGCATCAGTCAAAGATCAAAGGAACATAAAAGGATTTCGGTGCAGTAGCGCAATAGCACCTCACTTGCCTTCTTTATTTAAAAAAAAAAGATTAATGACCTGTCATAAAAATCTACTTATAAAAAATTGGCTACCGGGGAAGCCGAATTGGTGGAGTGGGTACCGCCAAAAGAAGCCTTCTGGGGTAGCGCCCACGGAGACAAAGATGGTCAAAATATGCTCGGTAAATTATTGATGCGCCTCTAGTGGCTATCCGCGTAAGGAGGTTATATAGTGGTTATTCACGAGGGCTAATGTAGAAGTGCTATTATTAGGTACATGTGTTGTGAGCTGGTTGTTTATTCTTTCGCTTACCCGTTCAAACCTGTAGTCGGCGATTACAACGGCGGCTGCTGGTGTCGTTAATGTTGACCTATGACTTCAACACCGTCGGTGCCTAGCTGTAAGCGGGCGTGTACAAATGATGACGATATTGGTGATCTATGACCTCGACGCCGTCGGTGCCCTAGTTAAGCCTAGCTGAAAGCGATATGCCGTGAGGGCCGTGAGGCGGAACGCTAAGAGCCGATATTGTTGACCTGTGACTTCGATGCCGTCGGTGCCTAGTTAAGCGTAGCTGTAAGCGATTGTCGTGAGGCAGAACGCGCTAAGCGCTAAAAAAATATAGACTGACGCTGACTGGGGAACACTACTGATTCATACCGTAACCTAGGTAGAAATAAGACTGGTTTCTAATAAGGGTGCTGTATTTTTAAGCTGAAGTTGACTTTATAGTGGATTATTATGCACGCGTAGTTGGAATATTACGAAGAGGACTATATTGTGAACATAGGAAAGGAGACGGTAAGAGATATATTTTATTAATGCTTTTTACCATGTTTAATATCCTCCATAGTCCATAGGAGCTCCGCCACCATACGATGATCGAGGGGGTCCTGTGTATGGGGGAAAGCCACCCCGACGAGGTGGTGTTTGAGACGGCGCCGCGCCAAGGCCGAGCATTTCTAGTTCGGCTCCACGACCGAGCATTCGCTGTTGTATCAGCTGACGTTGTATGCCCGCCACCGTAGCCGTGGGGTGGTGTTTCACTTGATGCTGATGTAACGGGGGCGACCAACAGCGTCATCGTTCTCCGGTGCGCACGATGACGCACCCCGAGGCGGCGACGCGCTCCGGTCGACAGCAGCGTCGCCACTCTGCCAAGAACAAAAGAACGCCCTTCCCCTGCCGATTCGACGAATCCTTGCGTATGGCACAACAACGCCACTCGGTGTAAATGTAATGACACGCGAATCCTCTGTTTCCTTCGTGGATCTAGTAGGCGGGGGTAGTCCAAACCTATTTCGGGGTAAAAAATTCGATATGTAATACATATAGAATTCTAGTTATAAAAGTATAAAAATAGTAGAATTAGTAAATTATAGGGAGTGAATATTAAAACAAAAGATAGGTGATGTAGTGACGTACCGATCATGGTCGTGACTCTCTTTTTCTACATAGTGGTCCGGATTTTTGTAGGAAACGTGTTGCTCCATAGCTTTCGTTTAACGGTATGTCATAGATGTTGTTTACGATGTTCGCTGTAGGAACGCTTACGAACGCTTGACGCTTGGCACGTAGGCACCGTCACATAGGCCTTTACCCAACTGGGTTGCGTAATTTTCAAAATTCTTAGTAAAAGCTTAAATGTGTAAAATAAACGGTCTATAATATGAAGCAAGGACTACAGAATCTTATATTAAATTTATAGTTGAAAATAACGCTGTATAAAAGCGACGCGAAGTTTATGCACTAACATGACCGCTCGTTTTTTGTATTTTCAATATCCTTGTTAGACTCGGCTGTTTTGTGGTATACGTGTTCGAGCGCCCGTAGGCCATTCACTAGGCTCTTATAAATACATAGGCTAAAAAGACCTCTGTATTCACACGTTTTCGGTGTGTTAACGTCGTTTATAGATACAGACATAGACAAGTACATAGATACATACATAGATACACACATAGATACATACATAGAGACAGAAATAGATACATACTAAGAGACAAACATAGATACACACATAGAGACAACCATAGTTGCATACATAGAGCAGACATAGAAATATACATAGATACATACATAGAGATATACATAGATACATAGGTAGAGACAGACATAGATATATACACAGAGACAGACATAGAGACATACATAGATACATACATAGAGACAGAAATAGATACATACTAAGAGACGAAAATAGATACATATATAGATACACACATAGAGACAACCATAGATGCATACATAGCAGAGCAGACTTAGAAATATACATAGATACATACATAGAGACATACATAGATACATACGTAGAGACAGACGTAGATACATACACAGAGACAGACATAGAGACATACATAGATACATACATACATAGAGATAGACATAGATACATATATAGAGAAGATACATACATAGAGAGAGACATAGAAACATACATAGAATCATACATTGATACATACATAAATACATACATAGACACATACATAGAGACGTACATAGATACATAGAGACATACATAGATACATACTAAGAGACACACGTAGATACAGACATAGCCAAATACATAGAAACATACATATATACATACATAGAGACAGAAATAGATACATACTATGAGACAAACATAGATACAGACATAGATAGACATATAGAGACAGACATAGATGCATACATAGAGCAGACATAGATATATACATAGATACATACATACATAGAGACAGACATAGATACATACATAGAGACTGACATAGAGACATACATATATACATACATAGATACATACATACATAGAGATAGACATAGATACAAACATAGAGAAGATACATACATAGAGACAGACATTGAGACATGCATACATTGATACATACATAGCTACACACATAAACCCATACATAGATACACACTAAGAGACAGAAATAGATACAGACATAGATACACACATAGAGACAGACATAGATACATACATAGAGCAGACATAGAGCAGACATAGACACATACATAGAGACATACATAGATACACACATAGAGACAGACATAGATACATACATAGATACATACATAGAGACATACATAGATACATACATAGATACATACATAGATACAGACATAGATACAGACATAGATACAGACATATATACACATATAGAGGCAGATATAGAGATATACATAGATAGATACCTACATAGAGACCGACATACATACATACACAGAGACAGACATAAATACATACTAAGAGACAGACATAGACACAGACATAGACAAATACATAGACATATACATACATACATATATAGAGACAGATATAGATACATACTAAGAGACAAACATAGATACAGACATGGGCGGCGGCGAGGGCGGATTGGGACGGCGACGGTGGGTGGGTGAATGGGTGCGAGCATGTGTGCAAGACTAGAACTCACTAACATTAGACAGTTGAACATAGAGTAAGAAGGTAGAGAGCGATATGCAAGCGGCAGATGCAGAAGGTATGTGGACAGTTGAAGATACAGTAAGAAGGTAGAGAGCGACATGCAAGCGGCAGATGCAGAAGGTATGTGGACAGTTGAAGATACAGTAGGGAGGTACAGAGCAAGATGCAAGCGGGAGATGCAGACGGTATGTGGACAGTTGAAGATACAGTAAGGAGGTACTGAGCGAACTGCAAGCGGCATATGCAGAAGGTATGTGGACAGTTGAAGATACAGTAAGGAGGTAGAGTGCGACATGCAAGCGGGAGATGCAGAAGGTATGTGGACAGTTGAAGATACAGTAAGGAGGTACAGAGCAAGATGCAAGCGGGAGATGCAGAAGGTATGTGGACAGATGAAGATACAATTAGAAGGCATAGAGCGAGCTGCAAGTGGCAAATGCCGAAGGTATGTGGACAGTTGAGGATACAGTAAGGAGGAACAGGGCGACATGCCAGTTTGACATGCAGAAGGTATGTGGACAGTTGAAGATACAATAAGGAGGTAGAGAGCGACATGCAAGCAGGAGATTCAGATGGTATGTGGACAGTTGAAGATAGAGTAAGGAGGTAGAGAGCGACATGCAAGTGGGAGATGCAGAAGGTATGTGGACAGTTGAAGAAACAGTAAGGAGGTAGAGAGTGACATGCAAACGGGAGATGCGAAAGGTATGTGGACAGTTGAAGATACAATAAGGAGGTAGAGAGCGATATGCCAGTGGGAAATGCAGAAGGTATGTGGAAAGTTTAAGATACAGTAAGGAGGTAAAGAGCGACATGCAAGCGGCAGATGCAGAAGGTATGAGGACAGTTGAAGATACAGTAAGGAGGCACAGAGCGACATGCAAGCGGGAAATGAAGAAGATATGTGGACAGTTGAAGATACTGTAAGGAGGTAGAGAGCGTCTCTATGTATGTATCTATGTATGTATGTATCTATGTATTTGTCTATGTCTGTATCTATGTCTGTTTCTTAGTATGTATCTATGTCTGTCTCTCTGTCTGTCCCTATGTATGTGTGTATGTCTGTCTCTATGTAGGTATCTATGTATATCTCTATATCTGCCTCTACGTGTGTATCTATGTCTGTATCTATGTCTGTCTCTTACTATGCATCTATGTCTGTCTCTATGTATGTATCTATGTATGTCTCTATGTATGTATCTATGTATGTCTCTATGTCTGTCTCTATGTATGTATCTTCTCTATGTACGTATCTATGTATATCTCTATGTATGTATGTTTCTATGTATGTATCTAGGTATGTTTCTATGTCTGTCTCTATGTATGTATTTATGTTTGTCTCTGTGTGTGTATCTATGTATATATCTATGTATGTATCTATGTATATATCTATGTCTGCTCTATGTAGGCATATATGGCTGTATCTATGAGTGTATATATGTGTGTATCTATTAAAGTATCTATGTTTGTCTCTTAGTATGTATCTATTTTTGTCTCTATGTATGTATCTATGTATTTGTCTATGTATTTGTCTATGACTGTATCTATGTCTGTCTCTTAGTATGTATCTATGTCTGTCTCTATGTCTGTCTCTATGTACGTATGCATGTCTGTCTCTATGTACGTATCTATCTATGTGTATCTTTATATCTGCCTCTATGTGTGTATCTACGTCTGTATCTATGTCTGTATCTATGTCTGTATCTATGTCTGTCTCTATGTATGTGTCTATGTCTGTCTCTATGTGTGTATCTATGTATGTATCTATATCTGTTTCTTAGTATGTCTCTATGTATGTGTCTATGTATGTCTCTAAGTGTTTCTCTATGTATGTATCTTCTCTATATATGTATCTATGTCTATCTATATGTATGTATGTATATATGTATGTATCTATGTATGTCTCTATGTCTGTCTCTATGTATGTATCTATGTATGTTACTATGTATGTATGTATCTATATATATCTCTATGTCTGCTCTATGTATGCATCTATGGTTGTCTCTATGTGTGTATCTATGTCTGTATCTATGTTTGTCTCTAAGTATGTATCTATTTCTGTCTCTATGTATGTACCTATGTATGTATTGATATATATATATATCAATATATGTATCTATGTATGTTTCTATGTCTGTCTCTA
Source organism: Escarpia spicata (assembly GCA_963995525.1). NCBI lineage: Eukaryota > Metazoa > Annelida > Polychaeta > Sabellida > Siboglinidae > Escarpia > Escarpia spicata. The sequence goes on from OZ023213.1 coordinate 15,708,685, forward strand.
TGTATGTATCTTCTCTACGTATGTATCTATGTCTATCTCTACGTATGTATGTATCTATGTATGTATCTATGTATGTATCTATGTATGTATCTATGTCGGTCTCTATGTATGTATCTATGTATGTCTCTATATATGTATCTATGTATATCTCTATGTATGTATGTATCTATATATGTATCTATGTATGTCTCTATGTCTGTCTCTACGTATATATGTATGTATATCTCTATGTATGGATCTATGTATATCTCTATATCTGCTCTATGTATGCATCTATGGCTGTCTCTATGTCTTGATGTATGTCTGCATCTACGTTTGTCTCTTAGTATGTATCTATTTTTGTCTCTATGTATGTATCTATGTATGTATATATGTATTTGTCTATGTATTTGTCTATGTATTTGCCTATGTCTGTATCTATGTCTGACTCTTAGTATGTAGCTATGTCTGTCTCTATATATGTAACTTTGTATGTATCTATGTATATATCTATGTATGTTACTATGTCTGTCTCTATGTATGTGTGTATCTATGTCTGTCTCTATGTATGTATCTAGGTATATCTCTATGTATGCATCTGTGTATGCATCTATGGCTGTCTGTATGTGTGTATCTATGTCTGTATCTATGTTTGTCTCTTAGTGTGTATCTATTTTTGTCTCTACGTATGTATCTATGTATATGTCTATGTCTGTATCTATGTCTGTCTCTTAGTATGTATCTATATATGTCTCTATGTCTGTCTCTATGTATGTATGTACGTATGTCTCTAGGTAGGTATCTATCTATGTATATCTCTATATCTGCCTCTATGTGTGTATCTATGTCTGTATATATGTATGTATCAATGTCTGTCTCTTAGTATGTATCTATGTCTGTCTCTTTGTATGTACCTATGTCTGTCTCTATGTATGTATCTATGTATGTCTCTATGTATGTTTCTATGTCTGCTCTATGTCTGCTCTATGTATGTATTTATGTACGTCTCTATGTGTGTAACTATGTCTGTATCTATGTCTGCTTCTTAGTATATATCTATGTATGTGTCTAGGTATGAATCTATATCTATCTCTATGTATGTATGTATGTATCTATGTATGTATCTATGTATGTATCTATGTATGTATCTATGTATGTATGTCTCTCTGTATGTATCTATATCTATGTCTATGTATGTATGTATGTATCTATGTATTTATCTATGTATATCTCTATGTCTGCTTTATGTATGCATCTATGGCTGTCTCTATGTGTGTATCTATATCTGTATCTATATTTATCTATTAGTATGTATCTATTTATGTCTCTATGTATGTACCTATGTATGTATCTATGTATGTATCTACGTATGTTTCTATGTATTTGCCTATGTCTGTATCTATGTATGTTTCTTAGTATGTATCTATATATGTCTGTATGTATCTATGTATATCTCTATGAATGTGTCTATGTATGTATTTATGTATGTATCAATGTATGTATCTATGTATGTTTATATGTCTTTCTCTATATATGTATCTTCTATATGTATGTGTCTATGTCTATCTCCATGTATGTATATATCTATGGATGTATCTACGTATATATCTATGTCTGTCTCTATGTATGTATCTATGTATATATATATATATGTCTGCTCTATGTATGCATCTATTGTTGTCTCTATGTTTGTATCTATGTTTGTCTCTTAGTATGTATATATTTCTGTCTCTATGTATATATCTATGTATGTATCTATGTATTTGTCTATGTCTGTATCTATAAACGACGTTAACACACCGAAAACGAGTTAATACAGAGGCTTTTTAGCCAATGTATTTATAAGAGCCTAGTGAATGGCGTACGGACGCTCGAACACGTATACCACAAAACAGCCGAGTCTAACAAGGATATTGAAAATACAAAAAACGAGCGGTCTTGTTAGTGCACAAACTTCGCGTCGCTTTTTTAGAACGTTATTTTCAACTATAAGTTTACCATAAGAGTCTGCTGTCCTTGCTTCATATTATAGACCGTTTATTTTACACATTTAAGCTTTTATTAAGAATTTAGAAAATTACGCAACCCAGTCGGGTAAAGGCCTACGTGACGGTGCCTACGTGCCAAGCGTCAGGCGTTCGTAAGCGTTCCTACAGCGAACAGCGTAAACAACATCTGTGACATACCGTTAAACGAAAGCTATGGAGCAACACTTTTCCTACAAAGATCCGGACCACTATGTAGAAAGAGACCTTCGCGACCATGATCGGTACGTCACTACATCCCCTATCTTTTGTTTTAATATTCACTCCCTATAATTTACTAATTCTACTATATTTTACCTTTAATAACTAGAATTCTATATGTTTTACATATCGAAATTTTTTACCCCGAAATAGGTTTGGACTACCCCCGCCTACTAGATCCAAGAAGGAAACAGAGGATTCGCGTGTCATTACATTTACACCGAGTGGCGTTGTTGTGCCATACGCAAGGATTCGTCGAATCGGCAGGGGAAGGGCGTTCTTTTGTTCTTGGCACAGTGGCGACGCTGCTGTCGACCAGAGCGCGTCGCCGCCTCGGGATGCGTCATCGTGCGCACCGGAGAACGATGACGCTGTTGGCTGCCCCCGTTACATCAGCATCAAGTGACACACCACCCCACGGCTACGGTGGCGGGCATACAACGTCAGCCGATACAACAGCAAATGCTCGGTCGTGGAGCTAGGCACCGACGGTGTTGAAGTCATAGGTCAACATTAACGACACCAGCAGCCGCCGTTGTAATCGCCGACTACAGGTTTGTACGGGTAAGCGAAAGAATAAACAACCAGCTCACAACACATGCACCTAATAATAGCATTTCTACGTTAGCCCTCGTGTATAACCACTATATAACCTCCTTACGCGGATAGCCACTAGAGACGCATCAATAATTTACCGAGCATATTTTGACCTTCTTTGTCTCCGTGGGCGCTACCCCAGAAGGCTTCTTTTGACGGTACCCACTCCACCAATTCGGCTTCCCCGGTAGCCAATAGGGCGTCTTTCAACTTTGGTGTCCCTTGGAACTTGCTCATCAACAGGCTCTTCATACACTCGACCCTAATGGCATCCCATTCGGCTCCTGTTCTCTTTTTCTTGATTCCGTAACTTCGTCGCTTCGCTATATAGACAGACCACGACTGTTTAATGTACTCCGCGTTTTCTTCGTCTTCGTTAAACATAGCTTTTCTAAACTGATAAGCATGCTCGACTGATCTGAATTTCCGACCGTATTCATTGACTCGACACGGATAAAAATTCGACACGAACGACACCGAACTACCGAAACGTATAGGCGCCATACCGCTGATCTAGAGACACTATTGACTACACCTCGTGTATAACCACTATATACTCTCCTTACGCATAAATGACTGATTACTCATTCCTACACTAGAGGCGCTATCTTCTCTACGTTATCATAGCAAGTATAACCACTAGAGGGCAGCTCTAATGTACTTAGAAGAACAGGCGGCGTTCCGCGGTGGGTCAACGGCACGGTCATCAATCACACTTTTTTTATAAGTAAAGCTGTCAAAAACCAATTAAGATAAGATATTTTTTATAGGTAGATTTTTATGACAGTTCATTAATCTTTTTTTTATAAATAAAGAAGGCAAGTGAGGTGCTACTGCGTTACTGCACCGAAATCCTTTGATGTTCCTTTGATCTTTGACTCATGCACGGGGCCATCTGGGCCCTTATAACTACTAGCATTGTTTTACTCAAAGCTATGTTAGTCTCTTTCTGTGCAAAGAGATTGTGATTGAGATGTACACTTTGTCATACGAGTAAATATATATTATTACTACGTAGTACACTAACCTGCCTCTCTAGTTTGTAATGATGCCGATACAGAGTTAAGACGATCAGTTATGTCGCTACAGGTAACAAAGTAAGACTTTGCTTACATAGGATTCACGAAAGCTTTTTAAAGCATCGGTTAATGTTGTGTTATTGTTGCATTACTATATGTGTACATATTTTCAGAAGAAAACCAGACATCATGGCGAAGTTCTTCATCGCGGTGTTGGTGCTCGCTGCTGTATATGCAGATGAAGGTAAGATACAAAAATAGATAATGCTAATAAGTTTTGTTAATGTTCATTTCACGCAGGCTGACATCATGGTAACACACGCACCAAAGCTCGCGTACACATGTACACACCATACACCATACATCGTTGAGGTAGACCGTTTTAAAGAGGATAGTCTTGTTGTTTTATGTGCTTACTTATCATAAATGTAAGGATATTCTGACATTAAATGACATGGAATTAATTACACTTCCTCTTGAAACAATATGGAACGCCAGAGAATAAAATATAATAGATAGTATGTCAACATGGTGGGAATGGAGGACAACAATGCGCTACAAACTACAAACGACCGCGCGGTTTGGAGGGTCGTGATCGCCAATGTCTGTGACACACGCGGTACATAGAAGGAAAGAAAATATGTTGGACTATTGACAAACCAACGGCTTTCATGTCCACTTGCCATCTGGTGTTTAGGTTCTGGATGACAATTGTTTTTACTCTTGTTAAACCTTGTAGCGGAAAATATTTAAATATGAGCTTCGTAATGTAACTGTAGGCTTGTCTCAGATCCAAAACAGACGCACTTCATATATGTTCTACTTTTTATTTCTAAATGACTAATTAAAAAAAAATTAAATTGACGATGTGATTTTTATGTTTAAAGGTCATGCAGCGATGCCAGTAACTACTCTCGAAGTGCGTACGACTATTCATCGTCCTACTTCTACGGTTGTTACTTCTACCGATACAACAAAGGCATCGGGCACTAACGCTCATGTGGCCTGAATCAGTCGTACTACCCGGAAATCGGTCGTTGTGGTTCGTATCTACTGTGTTATTCTCAATATAGTGATGACCTTCATATATATTTAGCGAAATGCTTAAAACGTGTGCGGCAACCCGATTTATATCTCACGGCGCCAATAGCCTGAACGATATTATCACTGTGAAATCTATATTAAAATATTCGCGAGCTATGGTTTTGCATAACATCCAAATGGTTCTGGCGTGTATACAATATGATACATTAGAATATGCTTTGGAGTATTAAGGGGGTTATTGCTTACCAAAACCCTCTAACCTCCTTCATGGTTCACCAAAACAAAACTTCCAACCACACCCCTATCCAGGCTCACTTTAAACACCGACTGCGACCCCTGAGGCTCACCAAAATCTCAAACTGTGCCCCTTCACATAGCATTGGGGGCTAAACATATATCCAGCCCTCCAACCCAAATACCCCCAATAGAAGTTTCCCCCCCCCCCCCCCCCCCCCCGATTTCGTCGTCTATGAATAGGAATACGAATGGTGCATAATGCACAAATTTCATGAAGCTGTGGGCCTCTTGATAGAATGCAAAGCCCGTGGTAATAATATATGGCAGCATATAAGCGCAACGTATGTCGCAGGCTGCAGAGAGAACTATTGTGAGAGGTACAGCGGCTGGCAGTCGACTGTTAAAAGCAATTCCCATATTGCTACAAACACCAAAAAAGTAAATACTACATTTCCCTTGTGTGCGGTGTCCTAGACTACGGAGCTAATGATCTATATCATCGGAGGGGGGGTATTGATCAGAACGTGTCCAACACCGCGCCGCTCGCTTCATTCCTGGCGACTACCACTCCAAGGATCCTTTACAACCGTGTTAGCCAGCCGTAAACTCAATACCCTAGAAAGCAGACGTCAATACCTACGACTCAAATTCTTGTATCGAGTGGTTAACGAATCTATCCCCGCCATTCAAACAGAAACGTTTTTCCGGCCCCAAAGAGTAAATAAAAGATGCATACCACCAACACATTTCCCAGACCATGTATTCTCAAACTTTGTACAACACCTAACAACCAACAATACAAGGTGATATAGTTCCTACTGCCCACACCGACCAATTTCAAAACTCGGATTTTGTAAAGATAAATAGTAGACTGGAACAAACTAAGCGAGTCGCAAGTTCAGGCTAAAACTATAAACGATTTCAGCCGCTTATCCTGCGGCACAAACACTCAATAACCTGCATACATACCAGCCCCCGTCATATACATAAACCATCGCCATGGCTGGTTACGACGTAACCATTCAGATTCTGACATTAACACCGATATTTACCTGAAACGTTTCCAACACTTGTTGCATTGCCACGACATGGCGCAGTATGTCGAATAACCAACACATCAAGAAGGCCACATATTATACCTTGTCATAGTCCGTACTAACTCATATATGGTTGACACGGTGGTCGCCGATCTTATTTCCGATCACCGCGCTGTGCATTGCCGTCTCGCGATGGGGTTTTCCAGATTGACAATCGACAGGAAAATTATCATCAACCAGAGAAAGCGAGTGAAGATATTGTACACAGCAAGATCCACATTTTATGCCAACAAAATCAACGAACATGCTCGCAACCATGAAACACTGTTCCGGATAGTTGTTTCTTTGCTGCATACAAAACACCTGCCAACATTCCCCGGCAACCACCTCGGGAAATTGCTTAAAAATGTCAACAAAATTTGGACAAAATTTACATTATTAGAATTTATCTTGATATCGTCGGTGTATCCGGACGAGCCCTACGCTCCGCCGACGCTCACCTGCTGAAGGTCCCGCGCTGTAAGATTTGTAGTGAAGGCGACAAAGCTCTTTCACATGCAGCGCCATGTCTTTGGAACAACCTGCCTCTTGTTAGGCGCGCTGCTGGCCGCCTCAAAATGTTCAAGAATTAATTGAAAACACTTTTTTGCTTTAAATGAAATGTGTGCGCGGTGACGAACTCTGAACGTTTTAGTATCTACCTCTAACTTGTATTATTATTCTTTCTTTACTTGTTGGTTTAACTAATATTTATTTTATTTTATTACTATCCATATCTATTTACACACACACACACGCACACACACACACACACACACACACACACACACACACACACACACACATACAATGTGACAAGTAAAAATGGTTGACTCGGAGGTAACGAAGAGCAATGTGTTTACGATCGATCAAGTTTTGTTGAAATGAGGCCGCTAAAAAATGTACAATTACACGGTGTTTGGTTCAGTTTGTATTATTGTGATTTGTTTAGATTTTAATTGTTTGTATGAATGCATTATATGAACAGTTAAGGTTACATTTGTTAGGAAAGCTTGATTTCAGTAAATACAAATCATGATTTAAAATAATCAAATAAAGCATTTATATTTTATTTGATCCACTGTTTAGTATATGGCCTTATGTTAGAAATCAATTTTCCTAATCCATTTAGATTACATAATTCATATTTTATTACAATTAAATTACATGTTCAATATGTCAAGCTAATCTGTCTAGTATCTGTTCCCCAAATACGCAATCGATTGTGACATAATTTCCTCCATTTTTTAAATCGACTACATACACACGCACACACCACGCATGGGCGTGTTATATTGAAGATGTTTGCTGAATTTCAGCACCACTCCGCTTTCACGTTGTCGCGCTGTCGGTCATGACATCGGAAGGCGTGACGGGTGTGCTGTTACTTTGTTATAAGTTATGCAATAAAACCTCTATAATATATGTTAAACATTGAAACATATAGGGCCTACATCAGGATTATTCCTATCTTGCAAAACCAATTGGGCCAATGAAGTACCAATGAAACTTACAAAGGCGGACCCAGGGTGCCTGGGGGCATGTGCCCCTTAGACGTTTGACATTTGGCCGTGCTATGCCTGCGCTAAAGTGGCGTATCCTCCATATATTTTGAGTGTGCCCCTAATACGGGCCCCCTAGACCTGAATGTGCCCCCTTTTAGGTGAGTCTCAAGAGGGGATGCAATTGGAGGTTTCTGGAGAGTTTCCGAACAGCATCCCCCGGCCATAATAAGAAGTCGTGATCCGACACCGCGACGGCGGAGTAGTGGTGACCAATCAATCGTACTGAAGCTCTGGGTCTGTCCTTTCCAATATGAGTTTGGTTCCGACGTTAGTAGAGATTTTTGGCGAGACGCAGGTAGGGGTGCAATTGAAGGTTTTTGCTGGACCCGCTCCTGACTTATGCAGTAGCTATCATTGGCCAATTCATGTATTGCTAGGTGGATTTGGGGAATATTCAGACAAAACAAATATGCTCAGGTATTTGTGTGTGTTCCTGGCCTTCGTGGGCCCTAAGCACGCGCCTATTGTACATATTGGTTAATCCGCTACTGACGAGCCGATGTATCGATTTGACTTACGCACATATGACTTTGCCGTATCGATGTTGGCTTTAGTACAGATAGGCCTTGACTTACTGCTTACTATCGTTTGCCAATCTGCACTGGCCAGTCTAATACAGGATAAACCTCTTCTTGAAATGCTACTGGTACTGACAGCTACGAATAAAATAAAAGAAATTGACAAATGCTGGAAAGAAATCAAGATTCAGGTTGGTCTACACCAGGGGTCGGCCCTTAGCCCTTTACTTTTTATCATTATCCTGAACGTGATTACAGAAGAGATCAAGGAGCAGACACCCTGGGCTATGTTATTCGCGATATCCTTAGCCCAGCATTGTTTATATGTGCCCTAGACTCGGTATTTCGATGTGTTGCTGAAGAAGGGGGCGGTGTATCTGCCTATCTTTATCGAACGTACGCTATGCAGGCAATGTCGCATTTTCGATAAAGACGAACATATGTCAACGAAGAAGCTCGAACGGCTGAATGCCACACAAAACTGAGATAAACACAAACTAAAAATCACAGTGGGTAAACGGGCAGGTGAAAGTCTCCGAAACAACTGGAGCAGAAGTAAAACACCTATAACTGAAATATAAAAGTTCTAACTGAACTTGATCGATTTTCAACAATACTACTAAAAGCATGTTTCGATACATTAATTGGACCTATAACAAATATTATAAATGCGTCACTTTGGTCTGGCTGTTTTCCTGATGATTTCAAATACTCCAGTGTCACTCCACTTCTTATGATGTCATCTCTGCCTAAACAAAACACTTGAAAAAGTTGTAGCAAGTCGTATAATGTATCGCGTTAGCACGACTGTCTTAATTAATGTGTCACAATCAGCATATAAACAGTTTCATTCAACAGAGACTGCCCTCCTAAAGGTTCACAATGACATTACCTTGAACATTACTAATGGTAAAGCACTTACCTTACTAGGTCTCTCTGCCTCTTTTGACACGATTGGTCACAACATTCCCACTGAACGCTTATTAAAGTGGTGTGTGTGTGTGTGTGTGTGTGTGTGTGTGTGTGTGTGTGTGTGTGTGTGTGTGTGTGTGTGTGTGTGTGTGTGTGTGTGTGTGTGTGTGTGTGTGTGTGTGTGTGTGTGTGTGTGTGTGTGTGTGTGTGTGTGTGTGTGTGTGTGTGTGTGTGTGTGTGTGTGTGTGTGTGTGTGTGTGTGTGTGTGTGTGTGTGTGTGTGTGTGTGTGTGTGTGTGTGTGTGTGTGTGTGTGTGTGTGTGTGTGTGTGTGTGTGTGTGTGTGTGTGTGTGTAAATAGATAAGGATAGTAATAAAACAAAATTAATATTAGTTAAACCAACAAGTAAAGAAAGAATAATAATAAAATCACTAATAAAAGTTAGAGGTAGATACTAAAATATTCAGAGTTCATTACTGCTCACACATTTCATTTAAAGCTAAAAAAACACGTTGAAAAAGAAGTGTTTTAAATTACATCTTGAACATTTTGAGGTGGTCAGCAGCGCGCCTAACAAGAGGCAGGTTGTTCCAGAGGCATGGCGCTGCGTGTTAAAGCGCTTTGTTTCCTTAAGTACAAATCTTACAGCGAGGGACCTCCAGCAGGTGAGCGTCGGCGGAGCGTAGCGTGAGGGTGAGCTAGTGGTGGTCAGGTATGACGGAGACAGGAACGATGATAGATGTGAAGAGATAACACACTGCTCGTCCGGGTACACCGATGCGTATTTATTGTATCAGGATCGCTTCTAATAATGTCAGTTTTGTCCGTGAAGTAATTTTTGAAATTGTCAAGCAATTGTCCGAGGTGGTTGTCGGGCAATGGTGACAGGTGTTTTGTATGGAACAAAGAACTAACTATCCGGAACAGAGCTTCATGTTTGCCAGCCTGTTCTTTGATTTGTTGGCATAAAATGTGGATCTGGCTGTGTACAACATCTTCACTCACTTTCTCCGGTTGATGAAGACATTCCTGTCGATTGTCAATCTGGAAAGCCCCATCGTGAGACGACAATGCAGCGCGGTGATCGAAAACAAGATCGGCGACCACCGTGTCAACAATACATGAATTAATACGGGCTATGACAAGGTATAAAATGTGTCCTTCCGGAATTTTTTATTTCACTGATGTTGGTAAATAATTTATACGGCACAGAAACTATAACAAGTTCATCAGGCAGTGTTGCATATTTGTCAACAGTTTATCTGCGAAGTCATTGATGAAGTCGACAACCGACGATCCAAACTTGTCAGCTAGTGGTGGTCCATAGAAGACAAACAAGATTATACTTGTCCCATGTAATTAATTTAGCGCTCATCGTTTCGAAAGACCGAATGTCGTTGAATGTTTTCACAGCTTTTGCTTTAATGGAATATTTATGCAATATCACAATGCCGCCACAGTGACGACTGGGCCTTGGATATTGATTGAGGTTACATCCAGGTAGTGTGAGAGCTCTGGTGACCGGGAGGTCAGAGTCTTTATTACAAAGCCAGGTTTCGGTAATGGCCACAACATCGATATCGTGTATACGTGGACGTGGTCTAAAGTGTCGGTCGTTTTGTTGCGAACATATCTTGATTTGATAAGGCACAAGGAGACGTGTGTGGTGGGACAGGATAGCGGATTTAGGGATAGAGTCAAGGTAATCAGGTTGCCATGTGCTTGTGAAGATGTGCGCACGTAGTGGTTGGGTGGTCGAAGGCTGATGACCGTGGAGATAGGTTGTTGTTGGTTGGAAAAGAAAGAAGGTACAAAAAAGAGAGAAAAGAACACACCAATCAACAAAGCTAGCTGTTCCTCGGTGGAAAGAAAATCGAAAACGTGTACAACTTTGACTATTTCAGCAGCCTGATGACGCCGCCAGTATATTCTTTGCAGACTTAGAAAAGAGAGTTTGCCACAGAGAAATCCAATACGCTCTCGATTATAAGACACATAGTCTAATAAGAAGGCATTTTGATCTGGCACGGACATCTATATTTTACGCTTCGGACCGATACTGTTGATATATTGACATAATCAAATCAATATTTATAAACTTTCATCTGAGATGAGTGGCGGCCGAGGCCAGAGGATAGTAACTTAGTTTCATATTGGACATCAACGTTCTGACATCATCCCTAAAGATCATACATTTTGAAGATAGAACCTACGATCGAATTCCTGCGCGGCAGCTTGTCGGGACTGACATTAGTACTCTGACACAGATCATTGCAAAGCAAACACTTTATTTTAGTGTAATTTTCACATAGTCGTGCAGGTCACAAGCGAATGAGCTGACATTTGTTCGGAGAACAATCTATCTGCACGTGTCCCCTTCGTCAGTTCATGTTCGAAGAGCGACAGAGACCAGTGAAAGCAACTGCAAACAAACAGACAAAGGAATTATGTCACTGATGATGATATCACCGAACAACAACAACATACAGATACATGTATTTATTGTGGTATAGGTTCACACGGCAATTGTACTATGCTATATGTTCTTGCAAGATATAGAAGCACGCTTAGAACGCAATAATAATTCATTAAACGTTGGACGTCTTTTCTATTTGCTCCCGTTCCCTCCAAGACAAAACAGGACGTTACTTTTAATGGGTTTAAGACAAGCATTATTTTAAACATATAACGGTTTTAAGACATGCACTATGGTTTTAAGACATGCACTATTTTAAACGATGTTGATGTCAGCCGTATTATTACGGAAATTATTATATTTTAAAGAATGTACAGTTGCCTTTTTCAATGTGCGAACGTAAATATTTGATTTACTGTTATTACTTACAAAAGTTTAAAAAATATATAAAATAGTATTGAATACATCATTGAATATAAAATTCATTGTGTGACGATGATAAATACGCATCATCACCACTATCATCATCCTCAAATTGAACCACCTAAATTGTGAAAATTACAACAGACGACGACGACGAAGACAACCAGTAATACATTTAAATTACCTTCTTGTTGTCTGCTTATCGGTAGCCACAGCAGTTCTTGCACCTGTTGACACAGCGGTGACTATTACAGTCGTAGTGACGTCTGCTATAGGGGCATCTCCTGTAGCGAATGGGACGTCCATATTTGCAGTAGACGTAGCTTCCGCATCCGTTGCAAACAGTCGACTGCCAGCCGCTGTACTTCTCACAATAATTCTCTCTGCAGCCTGCAATAAACGTTGCGCTGATATGGTGCTATATATTATTACCACCGGCTTTGCATTCAATCAAGAGGCCCATCGCTTCATGAAATATTTGCATTATGCACCTTGCGTATTCCTATTCATAGACGACGAAATCGGGGGGGACTTCTATTGGGGGTATTTGGGTGGGAGGGCTGGAAATATGATTAGCCCCCAATGCTATGTCAAGGGGCATAGTTTGAGATTTTGGTGAGCCTCGGGAGTCGCAGTCGATGTTTAAAGTGAGCCTGGTTAGGGGTGTGGTTGGAAGTTTTGTTTTGGTGAACCGTCAAGGAGGTTGGAGGGTTTTGGTAAGCAATAACCCCCTTAATACTCCAAATCACATTCTAATGTATCATATTGTATACACGCCAGAACCATTTGGATGTTATACAAAATTACAGCGCACGAGTATGTTATTATATATCTCACAGTGACAATCACGTTCAAGGTATTACCGCCATGAGGTATAAATCGGGTTGCAGCACACGTTTTCAGCATTTCGCAAAATATATATGAAGGTCATTACTATATTGAGAAGAAGTAGATACGAACCACAACGACCGGTTCCCGGGTAGTACGACTGCTTCTGGCCACATGAGCGGTAGTGCCCAATGCCTTTGTTGCATTGGTAGTAGTAGCGACCGTTGAAGTAGGACGATGAATAGTCGTACGTACTTTTGGAGTACCTACAGGCATCGTTGCATGACCCTTAAACATAAAAATCACATCGCCAATTTAATTTGTTTTTTTAATTAGTCATTTGAAAATTAAATGTAGAACATATATGAAGCGCGTCAGTGTGGGATCTGAGACAAGCCTACAGTTACATAGGTAGCTCATATTTTAATCTTCCGCTACAAGGTTTAACAAGAGTAAAAAAAGATTGCCATCCAGAACCTAAACACCAGATGGCAAGTGGACATGAAAGCCGTTGGTTTGTCAATAGTCCAACATATTTTGTCTTTCCTTCTATGTACAAGCTCTGTCACAGGCGTTGGCGATCACGACCCCTCAAAACCACGCGGTCGTTTGTAGTTTGTAGAGCATTGTTGTCCTCCTTTCCCACCATCTTCACAAACTATCTATTATTTCTTTATTCTCTGGCGTACCATATTGTTTCAAAAGGGTTGATATTTTAAAGACTTGGACACCAAATTGTGTTGACCTGTGTCATCCTCGCAGTACTTACCACAAGTTCCATACTTATTGACGCACTGATAGGAACTGCAACGGCCGTACACAACTCTCTTGTTGAGACAGCGGTAGTAGTAGGGGAATGGCTTCGACAAAGACGGGTAGTATTTGTTGGACTGACGATTCCTGCAGCAATCGTAGTTGTAGCCGTTCCAACATCCATCGTAACGGTAGTGCGCTGAAAGGAAAACACGACAACATTTGAATTATTCTTTTTAGACTCAAATTCCCTGACACGTGAACGCGCAAGCACACATACGCACACACGCATGCGCACACATACGTTCACATACACGCGCACGCATAATGCTCTATGTTGTGCACCCAGTAGTATGGTGAAAGTGAAGTGTATGTTTTCTTTCATAATTGATGAAGTTATCTTGATGACTTGAAGAATAAACAAATTCATTTATGTACAAAACGTAATTACTTCCATGTCATTTAATGCGTCGGTTGTCAGTACACTGTATATTCTTACTTTAATGATAAGTAAGCACATAAAACACGATGGCTATCCTCTTTAAATCGGTGTACCTCAACGATGTGTGGTGCACGCGCGCTCGTGCGTGAGTGCGTGTGGTGTGTTCGAGTGTATCAATAGTGCGTACGTGCATGTGTACGCGAGTTTGTATGCGTGTGTTACCTTGATGTCAGCCTGCGTGAAATGAACATTAACAAAACGTATTAGCATTATCTATTTTTGTATCTTACCTTCAGCTGCATATACAGCAGCGAGCACCAGCAACGCGATGAAGAACTTCGCCATGATGTCTGGTTATCTTCTGAAAATATGTACACATGTAGTATTGCAACAATAATGCAACAATAACCGATACTTTAAAATGCTTTCGTGAATTCTATGTAAGCAAAGTCTTACTTTGCTATCTATAGCGACATGTTCTATATTAGATAGAATCAATATTGACAAATGCCGTATCATTTAAAGTTCAATTTGTTTTCATAATTTGGAGTTTATGTTAAACCAACAACTCCACCTTTACCTTTTGTGAATTCACCTGTTGTTTGTGACACTGGTCTATAGTCAATGCTGATACAATGTCCTGGATTTTCTGCAGGACAAAATGCCCATTCACGATTGTCCATATTCTGTGAGACGTGTTTAGTTAGAACATATCGCTGGCGTGTACTGGGAGCTAACAGCCACAATTTGTTTGGTCAATAGCGAAGAACGAGATTGTTAGTCGTATGGTTACTCGAAGTTACCACAATTCTAGAAAAGAAGCACCGGAAACTTCTTACTTACCGTGCAGACAACGAGGTGACCCACAGATCTTCGTCTCTGAAGCCAATGGTGCTCTAGTCTGGAAATGTCTCTGTATTTATACAGATGTGTCTCAATCAATTATCTGTCATTACACGCCCCGTTATTTTTTATGAACAACCGTCAGGTTTCACGGATTAGAGCACACAGGGGCGTGGGTGTGGCATCTATGAAACATCGGACACATTAAATTTTGTAGTACGATGAGTTTTTGTGTATGGATGTTCTTAAGCAAGCTTCAATCCAAACTCGAATTTTATAAAAGCAATTTTACCAGGCTGTATGTGATAAACAGACAAAAACGCGCTTACCCGAATCACCTCAAATATGTGTTCCTTTGCTCCGCTCGCTAACCGCTAGAGAACACGCGATTTGTTAACAACGAGGTGTTAACACAGAGGCGTGAATCCATGTATTACAACTTAACAAAGACGTCTTAAGTGCGTTACTGACATGCTGACAACAAAACATATGCAAACACTCATACATTTAACGCTATATTCAGGAAACAAGTACCTCGAACAACATGAAAACCAAACTGATACGAACAACAATATTTACCTTGACTGTTGGGTAGCAAGTAACGAGCTCTATGAAAACGTGGTTACTTCGGGAAAAGTTACACTGGAAGATTGCATGTGAAACCGTCGGTGTTTGTATGTATCATTCGTGTTGTGTTTTGAGGATACACAGAGTGCTCCATGCAATCGTCTTGTTTAGTATCTACCCAATTGGTCCTGCATACGATTGTTGATCGCTCAAGTAATACACCTTAATAAATTACTGTTTCAAACACTTGATCTTAAAAACGCGGACAGGCACGCTTACACACATCGTCAAATTTGTCTTAGTGTGCCAACGTAACATATGTATATATTCGTATTAATTTCATTAAACCAAAATATACCAATAACGCACACCGCACGTCGTCGTGACCTTTTAGTAGGGGCACGGTTACATCTGTGGAAAACCATCGATACATTGTACGTGCTTCGAGGTGAACATATAATAAACTGTCGCGTAGTGAACGGGGATATATCAGTTTATGTTTGCAACTCCAAAGAAACTGACTATAATCATAAAATATGTTCAAATGTTAATACATTCAAATTTAACGAATATTATTTTTGGTAAAGAGTAGATTGGACAGCGCGCACACGCACATATGCACACCCGCACATACCCACCGACGAACACACACACACACACACACACACACACACACACATACACACACACACACACACACACACACACACACACACACACACACACACAAACACGCAGGCACGCCTACCACAATACAAACAGCAAGTAGACGTTACTTTTCGATCATTTGTTTGTGAACAAGTTCATCTTTTCCATGCACAACTATACTAGTTTTTATGGGATTCTGTTGTTTATCTGATCTGTTTGTGATATTCCAACATTGTGGTTTGCTTATGAAAAGTTCACTACAGACCAAACATTTTATGTTGTATGCTAATAAATAAACGAGTAAAACACTCCTGTTCTGTGTGTCATGGAAAACCCAAATACATCAAAGAAGTTAGTCATCAAAAAGAAGTGCCATGTCTATGTCGATTGTTCGCAAATAGTTGTATGAAAAACACGAACTCGGCCGGTAAGCGGGTATTTCATATCGTTTAGCACTCACGTTAGCACGAAAGCATTGTCAAAATTCAAACGTATTTATAACTTTTAAATGTCAACTCAAGAGATTTTTACAAGTAAATATATTAGTGACTTTTATAATTAACATTCATTTGTTCTATTTTAATGAAAACGTCACATGCACGCACACACACACACACACACACACACACAAAGACCGTACACCAACTGAGAGATAACATTTCAGTGCATTTTGTGTTGCAAAGTGGAACTTTTCCAAAATCCATATCACAACTTGTCTAGTTGTTAATGTATAATTTAACAAATTCATCTCTTTGTCGACAACGACAGGCACCTTTTGAAAAGGTTGACGCAGACAAAGAATTTTTTTATTTAGTAACTAATGCCTTTTTAGTCATTATTCTTCACACTTCGTGTTCAAGACCTCGAATCATGATGACGTCAATGCAGCATAAAACTTAGTAAAAATTATCAATTTCGCTCATGCAAAACATTTAGTTATACGTACTGTTTTTCAATGGTGAATAAATACAGTTGTGACACGGAAGAAAGTGGTTCTGTCGATGTCACCAGAAAGATGATATATTTTGTCATTTTGTTTTTAAAATGTTATGAACAGAAAACGGATAATGCTTATATCGTGTGCACGTACAGCAATTGCATTTGATTCATTAGAAACCTATCATTGTATCATTTCTTATTTTTATATTATTTTGAGTCATTTGTAAATATGGAACACAACGTCAGCTCACAGAAAATATAATGTTTTGCAACGTTCGTGATTCATGACTAAACCATATTGTCTATGTTTACATGTGTGTGTGTATGTATTTGTGCGTGTTTGAAGTATGAATAAATGTATGTATATGTATGTATGCATATATGTACGTATGTATGTATGTACATATAAATATGTATATACATATACACATACATACACAAATACATACTCGCATACCCACATTCATGCAACATGCACACACGAGCACTCGCACACACGCGCACGCACAACTGAGGGATAATAGTGTGTATGTATGTACGTATACATGCGTGCATGCATACACACACACATAGATACATATATACATACATACATACGCGCGCACACAAACACACATACATACATACATACGTACATTCGTACATTCATACATACATACATACATACATATACATACATACTCACATACCCATATACATGCATATATACATACGCACACGCATATACACGCACGCACACCCACACGCGCGCGCCAGTACGCATGCATACACGCATGCATACACACAGACCGTACACCAACTGAGATATAATATTTCAGTGCATTTTGTGTTACAAATTGGAACTTTTCCAAACTTCATGTCACCACTTGTCTAGTTGTTAATGGATATTTTGACAAACTGATCTTTTTGTCGCCAGCGGCGGGCACCTTTTGACTGAGTTGATGCAGATAAATAATTGTATATTTGAGTAACTATATGAAAAAATTCGTTCAGTTGTCATGAATAACCCGAATACTACACAGATGTTAAAGCAATGAAAAGATATAAATTTTTGTGTCGTATTTTGTCGGAAACAGTTGTATGACATACACGAATTTGTGGTCGGTAAGCGGATCTTTCTTTTCTTCTGACAGGATCGTCAGTACGGAAGCACTGGCAAAACGGGTTAGGAAATGCAATACTATAAATTCCATTTTGACAATGATCGTACAAACAAACCATAAGTTGTCATCAAACCGCGCATACAAATCACTAAACATTGTAATTATTGCATACGACGACCTTCGCGAAGCGAAGTAGACAATATATTTATCATCGTCTATTGTCACTGTGTCGGGACTTTATCTTGCTTTGTGTTCTCGTGGCCTCTGCATCGCGACTGTGTCGAAAGGACACAGTAGCGGCTATCGTTTCGTTGCGTCAAGTTGGTCGATTATATGCTGTACTCTCCCAATAGCTAGGGTCCATATTACAGTTCTTGTTGGATGCCGTCTGTTTGTGTTGATATCGTTTCTTTTCATACATACAACAAAAACAATATTATCTCTCAGTTGTGATTTCGCGATTGTGCATGAACGAATTTGATATACGTGTGTATGTCTGTATGTATTTGGTGTACATGTGTATGTAGGCATGTATGTATGTATGTATGTATGTATAGGTGTACATGTGTACGTGTCTACGAGTGTATGTGTGTACTTGTGTACGTGTGTACGTGTGTACGTGTGTACGTGTGTACGTGTGTACGTGTGTACGTGTGTAAGTGTGTACGTGTGTACGTGTGTACGTGTGTATGTGTGTACGTGTGTGTATGTACGTGTGTGTATGTATGTGTGTGTAAGTATGTATGTATGTATGTATGTATGTACGTATGTACGTATGTACGTATGTACGTATGTACGTATGCACGTATGTATGTATGTATGTATGTATGTATGTATGTATGTATGTATGTATGTATGTATGTATGTATTATTGTATGTATGTATGTATGTATGAATGGATGTATGTATGTATGTATGTATGCATGTATGTATGTATGTATGTATAGGTGTACGTATGTACGTGTGTGCGTGTGTGCGAGTGTACGTGTGTGCGAGTGTACGTATGTACGTGTGTATGTACGTGTGTATATGTATGTGTGTGTAAATATGCATGTATGTATGTATGTACGTGACCTACATCCGGGTACTTTTGCTCTTCCTCAACGGAAAACAGAAAGCGTCCCCGCTAAGGGACCTCCTTTACTACTTATATGTATGTATATGTATGCATCCATGTATATATGTATGTATGTGTGTACATATAAATATGTATATATATATATATATATATATATATATATGTGGTTCACATACTATATGCAAAAATTACTTTGTTTTGTCCATTTCCGTGGAAACGAGAAAAGATCATACTTTAGGTCACCGACAATATAACGACATTAGATAATGACCAACACGTACATACATACTTGAATGCCTACGTACTTGCACGCATACACACATACACACATACACACGTACACACATACATACATACATACATACATACATACATACATACATACATACATACATACATACATACATACATACATACAAACATACATACATAAATACATACATACATACATACATACATACATACATACATACATACACACATACATACATACACGTACACACTTTCGCACGTACATAAGCACATACGTACATACGTACACCTATACATACATACATACATACATACATACATATATAATATATGTGTATGTACGTATGAGTGTACGTACGAATGTGTATATTATACACATTCATACGTACACTCATAAATACATACATACATACATACATGCCTACATACAAACGTACATCACATACATACAGACATACATACGTATATCAAATTCGTGTATGCACACACGCGCGCGCACGCACAACTGAGAGATAATAGTGTGTTTGTATGTATGTATGAAAAGAAACGATGTCAGCACAAACAAGAACTGTAATATTGACCCTGGCTGTTGGGAGAGAACAGCATATAATCGACCAACTTGACGCATCGAAAAGATAGCCGCTACTGTGTCCTTTCGACACAGTCGCGATGCAGAGGCCACGAGAACACAAAGCAAGATAAAGTCCCGACACAGTGACATTAGTCGATGATAAATATATTGTCTTCTTCGCTTCACGAAGGTCGTCGTATGCAGTAATTACAATGTTTAGTGATTTGTATGCGCGGTTTGGTGACAACATATGTTTTGTTTGTACGATCATTGTCAAAATGTAATTTGTAATA
>OZ023213.1:15734032-16156779 GCA_963995525.1 Escarpia spicata
TTCATGTATAGTATAGAAGAGATCACAGGAGTGTCTGGTCGGTGCGACGGCCAGCTATACTTCAAGCTCGTTCGTGCGAACGATGGGCCTTTTCGTAACAGCTAACGCCGAGATGGTACCCGAGGTCAGGCTAAATTCACGCGGGAAAAAAGAAATTCAGTTGGTCGGAAATGCATTGACACCCGAACGTATCGAACCGTCGGAGGATCGTAGTGTTGACTGCCATGACGACCAAGGGTATTGTTGAACCCAAACATTGTGCAGTTATATTTATTATATGACGAAAGAGCATCTTATAGAGAATTCGATATGTAACAGCGTTCTTATAACCTCACAGGGTTGATAGCGGAAGAGGGTCTTTACTTTATTATTTTTTTTATGTTAGACAGTGTGATAGAACGTCGCAGTAAACCGATGATTGGAAACCTGGAGGCTTATGTTCCCGGGAATTCCCGTTATATAATAAGAGTGTGTGGGAGGCTGACAAGCCTTCCTTTAGAAATTGTGTATATTACTAGTTTTGTTATTTGGTGTTGGATGAATACATTTTGAAATTGGTACCTTGTATAAATGTGTTATTGAATTCCACTATCCCTGAACCCAAAATCTATTACAAGTTCGTCTCACCTGGTCTCACACACAAACAAACACGCAGGCACGCCTACCACAATACAAACAGTAAGTGTACGTTACTTTTCGATCATTTGTTTGTGAACAAGTTCATCTTTTCCATGCACAACTATACTAGTTTTTATGGGATTCTGTTGTTTATCTGATCTGTTTGTGATACTCCAACATTGTGTTTTGCTTTTAAAAAGTTCACTACAGACCAAACATGTTCTGTTGTATGCTAATAAATAAACGAGTAAAACACTCCTTTTCTGTGTGTCATGGAAAACCCAAATACATCAAAGAAGTTAGTCATCAAAACGAAGTGCCATGTCTATGTCGATTGTTCGCAAACAGTTTTATGAAAAACACGAACTCAGCCGGTAAGCGGGTATTTCATATCGTTTAGCACTCACGTTAGCACGAAAGCATTGTCAAAACTAAAACGTATTTATAACTTTTAAATGTCAACTCAAGAGATTTTTAAAAGTAAATAATATTAGTGATTTTTATAATTAACATTCATTAGTGCTATTTTAATGAAAACGTCACATGCACGAACACACGCACACACGCACACACGCACACACGCACACACGCACACACGCACACACGCACACACGCACACACGCACACACGCACACACACACATACACACCCACACACACAAAGACCGTACACCAACTGAGAGATAACATTTCAGTGCATTTTGTGCTGCAAATTGGAACTTCTCCAAAATCCATATCACCACTTGTCTAGTTGTTAACAAACTGATCTTTTTGTCGACAACGACAGGCACCTTTTGAAAAGGTTCATGCAGACAAAGAATTTTTTAATTTAGTAACTAATGTCTTTTTAGTGATTATTCTTCACACTTGATAAACGACACAAAATCGTACTTACCTGTTACACCGCAATTATGGTTCAGTCAATACGTTGTACCTCAACACAACATTAATAATATGCCGTGGTAATATGTATTATATCACCGTGTTCTTTCTCACTTGTATATTTCACGTATGCTTTGACAGTTAGTAAATTTATTAGGTGTCTTTCTATTGTGTCCTTCTGTGCGACATGTCTTTTTAGTCATTATTCTTCACACTTCCTGTTCAAGACCTCGAATCATGATGACGTCAATCCAGCGTAAAACTTTACGCTTTACGTAAACACTTAGTTATACGTATTGTTTTTCAATGGTGAATACATACAGTTGTGACACGGAAGTAAGTGGTTCTGTCGTTGTCACCAGAAAGATAATATATTTTGTAATTTTTTTTATAAATGTTATGACCAGAAAACGGATTATGCTTAAATCGTCAGCACGCATAGCAATTGCATTTGATTCATTAGAAACCTATCATTGCATTATTTCTTATTTTCCTATTATTTTGAGTCATTTGTAAATATGGAACACAACATCAGCTCTCAGACAATATAATGTTTTGCAACGTTCGTGATTCATGACTAAACCATATTGTCTATGTTTATATGTGTGTGTGTGTGTGTGTGTGTGTGTGTGTGTGTGTGTGTGTGTGTGTGTGTGTGTGTGTGTGTGTGTGTGTGTGTGTGTGTGTGTGTGTGTGTGTGTGTGTGTGTGTGTGTGTGTGTGTGTGTGTGTGTGTGTGTGTGTGTGTGTGTGTGTGTGTGTGTGTGTGTGTGTGTGTGTGTGTGTGTGTGTGTGTGTGTGTGTGTGTGTGTGTGTGTGTGTGTGTGTGTGTGTGTGTGTGTGTGTGTGTGTGTGTGTGTGTGTGTGTGTGTGTGTGTGTGTGTGTGTGTGTGTGTGTGTGTGTGTGTGTGTGTGTGTGTGTGTGTGTGTGTGTGTGTGTGTGTGTGTGTGTGTGTATGTATTTGTGCGTGTGTGTTTGCAAGTATGAATAAATGATTGTATATATATGTATGCATCTATGTACGTATGTAATGCATACATACATACACACATAGATACATATATACATACATACATATATACATACGCACGCACGAACACAAACACACACACATACATACATACATACATACATTCATACATTCATACATTCATACATTCATACATTCATACATTCATACATTCATACATTCATACATTCATACATACATACATATACATATGTCATACATACTCACATACTCACATACTCACATACTCACATACTCACATACTCACATACCCATATACATGCATATATACATACGTTCATGCACACGCACATACACGCACGCACACCCACACGCGCGCGCCAGTACGCATGCATTACCACAGACCGTACACCAACTGAGATATAATATTTCAGTGCATTTTGTGTTGCAAATTGGAACTTTTCCAAACTTCATGTCACCACTTGTCTAGTTGTTAATGGATAATTTGACAAACTGATCTTTTTGTCGCCAGCGGAGGGCACCTTTTGACTGATTTGATGCAGACAAATAATTGTCTACTTGAGTAACTATATGACAAAAACCCATTCGTTCAGTTGTCATGAATAACCCGAATACTACACAGATGTTAAAGCAATGAAAATATATAAATGTTTGTGTCGTATTTTGTCGGAAACAGTTGTATGACATACACGAATTTGTGGTCGGTAAGCAGCTCTTTCTTTTCTTCTGACAGGATCGTCAACACGGAAGCACTGGCAAAACGAGTTAGGAAATGCAATATTACAAATTACATTTTGACAATGATCGTACAAACAAACCATAAGTTGTCACCAAACCGCGCATACAAATCACTAAACATTGTAATTACTGCATACGACGACCTTCGTGAAGCGAAGAAGACAATATATTTATCATCGTCTAATGTCACTGTGTCGGGACTTTATCTTGCTTTGTGTTCTCGTGGCCTCTGCATCGCGACTGTGTCGAAAGGACACAGTAGCGGCTATCGTTTCGATGCGTCAAGTTGGTTGATTATATGCTGTTCTCTCCCAACAGCCAGGGTCAATATTACAGTTCTTGTTTGTGCTGACATCGTTTCTTTTCATACATACATACAAACACACTATTATCTCTCAGTTGTGCGTGCGCGCGCGTGTGTGCATACACGAATTTGATATACGTATGTATGTATGTATGTATGTATGTGATGTACGTTTGTATGTAGGCATGTATGTATGTATGTAAGTATGTATGTATGTATGTATTTATGAGTGTACGTATGAATGTGTATAATATACACATTCGTACGTACACTCATACGTACATACACATATATTATATATGTATGTATGTATGTATAGGTGTACGTATGTACGTATGTGCTTATGTACGTGCGGACGTGTGTACGTGTATGTATGTATGTGTGTGTATGTATGTATGTATGTATGTATTTATGTATGTATGTATGTATGTATGTATGTATGTATGTATGTATGTATGTATGTATGTATGTATGTGTGTACGTGTGTATGTGTGTATGCGTGCAAGTACGTAGGCATTCAAGTATGTATGTACGTGTTGGTCATTATCTAATGTCGTTATATTGTCGGCGACCTAAAGTATGATCTTTTCTCGTTTCCACGGAAATGGACAAAACAAAGTAATTTTTGCATATAGTATGTGAACCACATATATATATATATATATATATACATATTTATATGTACACACATACATATATATATACATGGATGCATACATATACATACATATAAGTAGTAAAGGAGGTCCCTTAGCGGGGACGCTTTCCGTTTTCCGTTGAGGAAGAGCAAAAGTACCCGGATGTAGGGCAAGGTCAAGTACCCGAATCTAGGTCAAGGTCAAAGGTCAAGTGGCCCCACTTGACGGATAGGTCATGAACTAAAATAGAGCCACCCGGCGGAATTTTTATCAACTAAAACAGCGTCAATTGGCGAATTTTTTACGGACTAAACAGCGCCACCTAGCGGATTTTTTACGAACTAAATATATGCACCAAAGTTCAGTACTTCCAAAATTCGTGCGTCTTATTTTGACCAGAAGCGTCACCTGGCGGACTTTTCGTGATCTAAATAGCCCCTAGCGGATAGGTTATAAACTACAAGTGGTGCCACCTTGTGGATAACTTGTGAACTAAATGTTCGAGTACTGCCATAATTGGTGCGTCTTATATATATAAAAAAGTGGCCTTCTCCGGCTACGGGCCCACTCGACCTCTCGACCCCGATTTCGTCTCTGTCATCAGCTCCGGCAACCGAACCAACCACCAATGATCTACTCTACTGTATACACCTTTAATTTCTACTCCGAGGTCCGTGCTCGTTCGGCACGCCCACGTGACCTTTCGGCACATTCACTAACTATATAAGCGCGGTATTTTCCCAATCGGGCCATCATTCGTATTACGACGACAGCACGGCTAACATCATGTTGAAGACACCTTATTACCGACCTCGCAATGCAGCAGACTCGAGTGACGAGGACGAGCCGACGAGCCGACCCATCATGCCGGTGACCAACCGCCCTTCCGTGCCGTCGGAATTAGACGCCGTGGACATCTCAACTCTAGAATCAACGGTATGCCCCGACCCTGTTATCGAGGTCAGAGGTTTCCTTATCGACAATGTACGCAAGCATACTCCCTTCTACATCGGGTGCAGATACTGCAAGAAGCGTATGAATGTCGACGATACGGGACATTTACAATGCGAACGACACGGTTATGTGGCCTCTGACATGTATATTGTGGTTCGAACGAGCGCTGCCGATGAGGAGTCTCTACCGACTCCGAGACAACTACCACCATCGCAGAGACCCTTCACCTGTCCGGACTGTGGGTCGTCGTTCACACGGAAAAATAATAGCAAGCGCCACGTCACCAGCGGCAGTTGTGCCCGCCGGAAGGTGGCGGCCGAGGACGCCGAACTGGACGCGCATGTGGTGAGTCATACTTTATATTGTTTTACTATATACTTTCACCTAAAATCTCGTCCCTCGTGTCTATACTTTCCCTAAAATGGCGTCCCCATACCTTCCGTCAAAATGGCGTGCCTGTATATGTTTACTTCCGCTAAAACTTCGCCCCGTTTTATTATTTCCTATATGGTTGGACTCGTCTATTGCCTGTTAACACCCGGGTACATACTGTTCTGTTACGTCTTTGCTTCCAAGATTATGGCTTCTCCTACGTTGTCCTTCATATCAACAACTGGCAAAGTCTTAACTCCCTATATGTTTGCGCCCACGGGTAATTTTTGTCGAGAATTTATCTTTATGATCATACAACTTGTCACCTTACTTCCTATCACTTCTTTTCATTGTTTCTCATCGGTCCTTGTATCACCGTACTCTAACAACGGTGTACTATTCCCATGCAATCTTTAATATTTTTGAAATATTCTTGCAGAACTACATTGAAGTCCCGCTACCAGCAAAGCGGCAACGAATGGTCTTTGTGTCGACAGAGACGATTAACGACAACGGGACACCATCGACACCAACTTTCATTCCCAATGACGTCACACCTACCCACGCTATCAATGTTACAACTTCTACCCAGCCTGCCAACGTCACAACTTCCGCTCCTGACTTTGCTGGTCCGAACTTTACCATTGATTTCCCTGTGACCGAAATGAAGAAGACGCTGGCACGACACATAGCAGGTGCCGTTGTTGAACTCTCAAGACGACAATGCCGTGGTTGCAAGATAGACCATCATAGTAAATTTCATCACGCTTGTATGTTATCTGGTAACATTCAAATGTGCATGCACATTGACGAGGCTGTCGAGACCATTAATTCAACTGCAGTGGTGAAAGACTGTTTGAGTGTTTTGTTAGACTCAGTTGTGAAGCTATCCGACGTGACAGTCGAACAGTTGTGTAATATCAATACTGGGTTGCAAGAATCCGTTTCGAAACAGTGGCGAAACACTATGAAACATATGGTTCTGACAGTAATGGAGGGTGACCTGTAAAGAACTTTCTTTTGTCTTGTACACGATTAAAATTTGCCAGACCCTGTATCAATGTCTAGTCTCTGGGTCTTGTAGTTATGGAGCGTGACATGTAAATACGTTTGTGTTGTTCACGAATAAACTGTGCAAACCTTATATTGTGTCTTTACTTAACCAAACTAAGACAATCGACTTCCACGAATCAAACTTTCACTAGCGAGATTCACGAACCAATCATTCAGACAAACTAGTCTGACAAACGAAACACCAAACACTTAGATCAACGAGTGACAAGAAACAAACTTGTCGGACAAACGAAACACTAAACTTTGACTAGCGAGCGACAAGAACCAAACTTGTAGGACAAACGAAACACCAAACTTAACAGGTTACTGCGCCAAATTCCACCAAAACGAGGCAAATAGACGGGTTATCGCGTGAGATTCCATCAATTTGACGGAATTACATCAGAATAGACGGGTTACCGCGTGAGATTCCATCAAGTTGACGGAATTCCATCAGAATAGACGGGTTACCGCGTGAGATTCCATCAATTTGACGGAATTCCATCAGAATAGACGGGTTACCGCGTGAGATTCCATCAACTTGACGGAATTCCATCAGAATAAAAATATATAATTAGGGTAGATAGAGAAAAAAAGTTGGCGTTAAGCTCGCAAAAATTTATACAACCACTTTGGTGGTTGTTTAAATTTTCGCGAGCTTAACCCCAACGTTTTTTCTCTATCTAACCTAATTATATATTTTTACCCGTTAGATGGCGCCATCATGTGACATATTACTCCGATTATCCACTAGGGGGCGCTACGACAGAAGTGACGTCGTACCGGAAGTTACTTGACTGTCATGGCAGCCTCTACTATGGACGCTACTTCGGAAGTGACGTCGCACCGGGAGTTACTTGACTGTCATGGTGGACTCTACGCTTCCGATATTCCCGGAAGTGTGTCGACGAGTATAGATCTATCATGGCCGGTAGATCGCAATACTCTGACTAATTACATTGGTGTCCGTTGAGTGGCGTCGGGAACCATGACGGTCACCTCTTTGAATGAAGTCCTGTCAGGTGGTTGTCCTTAAATGTTATCGACATAGTCGTTTTCAGTCATAGCAGTTTTCAAATTCGCTTGCATTGGTAGCCTCTACTAGGGACGCTACGTCGGAAATGACGACACATCGGAAGTTACTTTACTGTCATTGCGACCTGTCATGGCGGCCTCTACGGTTTCACCATTTCCGGAAGTGTGTCGACGAATAGAGATATGTCATGGTCGGTAGATGGCGTTGTTCTGACTAGTTACATTACTACCCGTTGAGGCCATCGGATGTTGCCTCTCTCATGAACGTGGATAGTTTTTGTGTTAAGGGAAGTCACGTTCGGTCTGATTGGTTATGCAAATGAGATTACGCCGAAAACTATTGTATATACCGTGCTTCCGACGATTCTGGTCTTTCCTTTTTCGACTCTCGAGAAGGTCGTATCGTATCTGGTCGCTCGCACTATTTGAAAATATGGGATTGTTACGTTGTAAAGACGGCTGCTTCATATACATATGTTTTTCGTTAAAAGAAGCGATACCTCATACGAGTCCTATGGTTGCCTCGTTAGATATGAATCCGAACAGATGAACGTCTCTTGACATGAAAGTATGTGATGTTTGCACCTCAAACTCAAAATGTCGTCGTATGCCTTTACGATACATCGAGTTGATGCTTAACATGAAGAAAATGGCCTATCCTTTAACATGGAGAAAATGCCCTATCCTTTAACATGGAACAACCTCCTACCTTTTAACATGGAGAAAAAGACCTATCCTTTAACAAGGGGAAACTTCCTATCCTTTAACATTGGGTTTTTAGCACCTATCATTTAACATGGGGACAACCTCCTATGTTCTAACATTCAATTCGTGCAACGTGTTGGGCTAAGTTTAGTGTTTCGTTTGTGCAACTTTGTTTTCAGTGAAATGAGGAAAAGTTACTTGTGTCTTGATGACTATGAAAACTAAAATCAAACAAACACACTCATCCATAGCATAAACAAGATTTTATTTGAATATTCTCCATATGATCTCTCTTGAAAACAGTTCCTGTGGATTGTATGACCCACGCGAACCTGTTTTTGTCGTAAATCGATAACACTAATATGGTTCCCAACGTGTGATTTGCAAAGGTGTCACCGAATGAGCTGCGCGCCGCGATGATGCAGGTCGTCTACGATGCCGACGACGACCACTGTCAAACGGAATGCTGGTTTCCTTTGATATGTCATCGTCCACTGATGCTGTCTGCATGTAAATCCAACGATCTGGGTTTCCAACTAAATCCATTGGCGTGTTGTCGTCCTTGCGACCAGGAGCAAAGTTTTCCCATCCCACCGGTTCAAACGACTTCCGTTTTCTCAACACGTCATTCACAAGGTCCACGATATTACTTCCGGGAACCGCCTTATTTCTGTACATCATCTCGCCACGATCGTTCCAACTTACGGCACCTTTCATTTTATCTAGGAGTCGCCGTGCTTTCTGCTTCATAGTTTTTGGAACGCTGTCGACGATTTCATTTTGGATGTTCTTATTTTTGATGATTTCATTTTCGTTAGCAGGTTGTACTTTGTTTTTCTCTTCACTTGGACATTTTTCGGGTTCTTGGATACGTTTGTCGGAAAGATCGTTGTACCGACTCAATACCTGGTTATACAACACAACTTTTTCACTCTCGTGTATATCGCTTCGTTCTAATATGTGTAGAATTTCATTGTCGAGTCGTTGCAAGACCCTTTCGATAGGGTTAGCAGGAGAAGGACGCTGTGATTGAATATTTTCCAAAATACGGGGATCGACCAGTGCCATCTTCTTGGTATGCTTCATGGTCATCTGAGATGGAGACAAGAATGTCTAGCTTGTTGCTGAGGCCGGAAACGTGTGTGTCGTTGTGGGCGCCGGGACAAGTGAATTGAACAACGTAGTGCTTATCGACGTAGTGTTTGTGATGACCTACAGCGACTGTGGGCAATGTGTTGTTTCTAGCTATCTTTTCATGTGAAATGTCTCTTACAATCAGGGCACTGGAAGGCCGACCGTGATACTGGTGTAGGCTTGTTGGCAGCTGGTAGACGTGTCGATAAGCTCATGGTGTACGTGTTTACTGTTCAAAGGTAAAGAACGGAATGGCTCTTGGAACTCGTCGGTCTAAGTTTGGTTTGTACAATTCGTTTTATACCTGACTATTGCAGTGGACTCAGTCGAATTTCACGCGATAAACCGTCTATTCTGGTGGAATTCCGTCAAATTGATGGAATCTCATGCAGTAACCCGTCTATTCTGATGGAATTCCGTCAAATTGATGGAATTTCATGCGGTAACCCGTCTATTCTGATGGTATTCCGTCAAATTGATAGAATCTCACGCGATAACCCGTCTATTCTGATGGAATTCCGTCAAATTGATGGAATCTCACGCGATAACCCTTTTATTTGCCTCGTTTTGGTGGAATTTGACGTAGTAACCTGTAAAGTTTGGTGTGTCGTTTGTCCGTCAAGTTTGGTTCTTGTCGCTCGCTAGTCAAAGTTTAGTGTTTTGTTTGTCGACAAGTTTGTTTCTTGTCACTCGTTGATCTAAGTCGTTGGTGTTTCGTTTGTAAGAATAGTTTGTTTGAATGATTGGTTCGTGCATCTCGCTAGTGAAAGTTTGATTCGTGGAAGTCGTTTGTCTTAGTTTGGTTAAGTAAAGACACAAGATAAGGTTTGCACAGTTTATTCGTGAAAAAGACAAACATATTTACATGTCACGCTCTATAACTACAAGAACCAGAGACTAGACATTGATACAGGGTCTTGCAAAGTTTAATCGTGTACAAGACAAAAGAAAGTTCTTCACAGGTCACCCTCCATTACTGTCAGAACCATATGTTTCATAGGGTTTCGCCACTGTTTCGAAACGGATTCTTGCAACCCTGTATTGATATTACACAACTGTTCGACTGTCACGTCGGAATGCTTCACACCTGCGTCTAACAAAACACTCAAACAGTCTTTCACCACTGCAGTTGAATTAATGGTCTCGACAGCCTCGTCAAAGTGCATGCAAATTTGAATGTCATCAGATAACATACAATCGTGATGAAATTAACTACGATGGTCTATCATGCAACCACGGCATTGTCGTCTTAAGAGTTCAACAACGGTACCTGCTAAGTGTCGTGCCAGCGTCTTCTTCATTTCGGTCACAGGGAAATCAATGGTAAAGTTCGGACCAGCAAAGTCAGGAGCGGAAGTTGTGACTTTGGCAGGCTGGGTAGAAGTTGTAATATTGATAGCGTGGGTAGTTGTGACGTCATTGGGAACAAAAGTTGGTATCGATGGTGTCCCGTTGTCGTTAATCGTCTCTGTCGACACAGAGACCATTCGTTGCCGCTTTACTGGTAGCGGGCCTTCAATGTAGTTCTGCAAGAATATTTCAATAATAATAAAGATTGCTTGGGAAAAGTACACCGTTGTTAGAGTACGGTAATACAAAGACCGAAGGGAAACAATGACAAGAAGTGATAGGAAGTAAGGTGACAAGTTGTATGATCATAAAGGTAAATTGTCGACAAAAATTACCCGTGGGCGCAACCATATAGGGAGTTAAGACGTTGCCAGATGTTGATATGAGGGACAGCGTAGGAGAAGCCATAATCTTGGAAGCAAAGACGTAACAGAATATTATGTACCCGGATGTTAACAGGCAATAGACGAGTCTAACCATATAGGAAATAATAAAACGGGGCGAAGTTTTAGCGGAAGTAAACATATACAGGCACGCCATTTTGACGGAAGGTATGGGGACGCCATTTTAGGGAAAGTATAGACACGAGGGACGAGATTTTAGGTGAAAGTATATAGCAAAACAATATAAAGTATGACGCACCACAAGCGCGTCCAGCTCGGCGTCCTCGGCCGCCACCTTCCTGCGGGCACAACTGCCGCTGGTGACGTGGCGCTTGCTATTATTTTTCCGTGTGAACGACGACCCACAGTCCGGGCAGGTGAAGGGTCTCTGCGATGGTGGTAGTTGTCTCGGAGTCGGTAGAGACTCCTCATCGGCAGCGCTCGTTCGAACCATAATATACATGTCAGAGGCCACGTAACCGTGTCGTTCGCACTGCAAATATCCTGTATCGTCGACATTCATACGCTTCTCGCAGTATCTGCACCCGATGTAGAAGGGAGTATGCTTGCGTACTTTGTCGATAAGGAAACCTCTGACCTCGATAACAGGGTCGGGGCTTACCGTTGATTCTAGAGTTGAGATGGCCACGACGTCTGGTTCCGACGGCACGGAAGGGCGGTTGGTCACCGGCATGATGGGTCGGCTCGTCGGCTCGTCGGCTCGTCATCGTCATTCGAGTCTGTTGCATTGCGAGGTCGGTAATAAGGTGTCTTCAACATGATGTTAGCCGTGCTGTCGTCGTAATACGAATGATGGCCCGATTGGAAAAATACCGCGCTTATATAGTTAGTGAATGTGCCGAAAGGTCACGTGGGCGTGCCGAACGAGCACGGACTTCGGAGTAGAAATTAAAGGTGTAGACTGTAGAGTAGATCATTGATGGACGGTTCGGTTGCCGGAGCTGATGACAGAGACGAAATTGTTTTGGTCGTCGAACTGGTCGTTGAACTGGTCGTTGGCTGTTGGTCCGGGTTGATTGTCGGGGTCGAGAGGTCGAGAGGTCGAGTGGGCCCGTAGCCGGAGAAGGCTGCGCCTTCGGTAGCAAAATCCTTTGCCGGACGTTATCACTAGTCATGTTGTTCATCTTCCAAAATGTAAGATATAATGACCACAAAAAACAGACGCAGACCTTTTATAACAGTTCGATAGAACATAAAGGTCACGTAGGCGTGTCGAACGTACACGAAATTTCTAACCTATGAGAATAGCTAATACTCTTTTGTGACGAGAGCTCAAAACGATGGCTAACCAGATCACTACCTGTTTGACCAACTCACCTCACACAGTAGCGTCTGTTTTGTAGTGTGTTGACAAAAGTATCAAAGAAACTTCTAGAATCACCTTTTACTGGGAATTTTCCACTCGCTGTAACCCAACGTCAGTGACCATAACATCAAATGATGGGTTTATATTCAAGTGCACAAGTTCAAAACGATGGCTATCCAAATCACTACCTGTATAACCAACTCATCTCGCGTATAGAATTATAGCGCATACCATGACGTCACTGTTGATGATGTCCCATAATGGGATTATATTCAAGCGCGAAAACTCAAAGCAATGGCTAACCAAAGCAATAACTGTTTGACCAACTCACCTCGCGTACAAAATTACTGAGCATAGCAGTTTAATGACGTCATACAAGGTGCGGACGATCACGCTCGCAACAAACAAACATGTCCTGAGACCTTGATTTTGTTGATAAAGATGTCTCAAAGAATGTTACATGTACAGGAATCACTTCACGTCTGCCATTAATACCATACATAGGTACGCAAAAATTGACAAACACGTCTTTGTAAACACAGGAAGCAGTCGATGTATCCTGGTAATAAGAGACATTGATAGGAAACAATTTACAAAGAGGGTGATGGGAAGGTCGTAGATCTGTATGGTAACCAGATATGTCATAATTTGACTTATTTTAATAGTTCTCTACCGATTCGTCAGGTTTGGACCTATGTTAAAGTTGTAAATGTATAGGCTAGGAGGGCGTTATACCTCAATAAATGGTCCACAACCTATAACATATAAGAAACGACACCATTGCGCATGCGCAATGGGCTATTTAACACCGTCACTGACCTATTTGATGACGTCTTTGACCTATTTTTATAGTAAAAAGATAAAAAAGAAACAAGAGACACGAATTTAAGAAGTATCGATATTTGATTCACTGACATCCGTCAGGGGGAGTTATTTGTACTTCTCTTTCAGATCGTAACCTTTCTACCAAGGGGCGCAAATTTTCATCAATAAGACGCACCAATTTTGGCAGTACTCGAACATTTAGTTCACAACTTATCCACAAGGTGGCACCACTTGTAGTTCATAACATATCCGCTAGAGGCAATTTAGTTCACGAAAAGTCCGCCAGGTGACGCTACTGGTCAAACCAAGACACGAATTTTGGTAAATATATTTAGTTCTAAAAATTTCGCCAGGTGGCGCTGTTTCAGTTCATATAAATTCCGCCATATGGCGTTATTTTAGTTCGTGACATATCCGCCAGGTGGCGCCACTCGACCTTTGTCCTTGACATACATCCGGGTACTTGACCTGCATCCGGGTGCTTTTGCTTTTGCTCAACGGAAACCGGAAAGCGTCCCCACTAAGGGACCTCCTTTACTACTCATATACATACATTCATTTATACATGCAAACACACACGCTTACATACATATACACACACACACATGCAAACATATAAAATATGGTTTAGTCATGAATCATGATCATTGCAAAACATTATATTGCCTGTGAGCGTGAGTTGTGTTCCATATTAACAAATGACTCTCGTAAATAATACAATGATAGGGTTCTAATGAATCAAATCCAACTGATATGCGTGCTCACGGTATAAGCATCATCCATTTTCTGATCCTAACATTTAAAAAACAAAATGACAAAATGTATCATCTTTCTGGTGACGTCGATACAACTACTTTCTTCTGTGTGACAAATATATGTATTCACCATTGAAAAACTGTACGTGTAGACAAGTGTTTTGCTTAAAGCGACATCGATAGATTTTACTAAGTTTTACGCTGGATTGACGTCATAAGAAACGAGGTCTTGAACACGAAGTATGAAGAATAATTACTAAAAAGGCATGTCGCACAAAAGGACACAATAAAAAGGTTCCTAATAAATTAAGTAGCTGTCACAGCATACGTGAAATATACAAGATATGACAGAACACAGAAATATAGTTTAGAGTACCACGGCATATTATTAATGTTGTTTCGAGGTACAACGTGTTGACTGAACCATAATTGCGGTGTGACAAGTAAGCACGATTTTGTGTCGTTTATTAATCTTATCAATTACCCTAATAAAATTACTTCGAATTTATTGTAGTTTGTGTTACTAATTTAGAAAATTCCTTTTCTGTATCAACCTTTTCAAAAGATGCCTGCCGTTTTCAACAAAATATCAGTTTGTCAAATAAACAATTATCAACTAGACAAGTGTTGACATAGAGTTTTAAAAATATCCAGTTTGCAACACAAAATGCACTGAAGTATCATTTTTTCAGTTAATAGAGGGTCTCTGTGCGTGCGTGCGTGCGTGCGTGCGTGCGTGCGTGCGTGCGTGCGTGCGTGCGTGGGTGCGTGCTAAAAGTCTACAGAGCGATTGTCACAGCATCATTTCTCTATGTGTGCCATTTCTCGCTGTGCCAAGAGATTAAACCACTAAGACACACGACAAAGTACCAGACACTGAGGTGCTAGCCCAGGCTGGTTTACTAAGTGTAAACATCATGTTGAATCAGGCACAGTTGAGATGGGCTGGCCACGTGCTCAGAAAGCCAGACAAGTATGCCAAAGAAGTTGTTCTCCTGTTAGCTGTCAATCGGAACACGCTCTCGTTCAGAAAAAAGAAACGATATAATCACAAAGAGAAGACATCCATCAAGAACTGTAATATGGACCATGGCTGTTGGGAGAGGACAGCTTATAATCAACCAACTTGACGAAACGAAAAAACAGCCGCTGCTGTGTCTTTTGAACACTGTCATGTTGCTGAGGCCAAGAGGAGACGAAGCAAGAGAAAGTCTCGACACAGTGACAATTGACGATGATAAAAATATTGTCTTCTTCGCTTCGCGAAGGGCGTCATCTGCAGTGATTACAATGTTTATTGATTTGTATGCGCGATTTGCCGACAGCTTATGACGTTGTTTATACGATCATTGTCAAAATGTAATTTGTAAAATTGCATTCCCCAAACCATTTTGCTAGTGCTTCCGTGCTGACTAGCGTGCTAGAAGACACAAAAGAGCCGCTTTCCGACCACACATTCGTGTATGTCATACAACTGTTTCCAACAAAATACGACTCAAACATTTCTACTTTTTCATGGCTTTAACTTCTGTGAAGTATTCGGGTTTTTGATGACAACTGAACGAACGGGTTTTAATCATTAGGTTACTAAATTACAAACACTCACACACACACATATATACTACTACATACACGTATACTTTCATACATATGTACATACATACATAGTACATACGTATGTATGTGTTGGTGTGTGTATGTATGTATGTAAGTATATGTGTACGTGGAACGCAATAGTGCAGCTGTAAGAGCTCCGGCTTCTCGACTGAGAGAACGCGGATTCGAATATCACGTGCGGCTGATTCTAACCTTGGGCATGTTCATTAAATCTACATTGCTTCAGTTCACTCAGCTGTATGAATGAGTACCTGGCAGTAGACAGTGGTGGTTATTTATGTACGAATAATTGCAGCGTAACTTAATGCTTCTTACAGAAGTCGAGATGTCATTTTGTTTGAACAGGTCTGCTAGGGAGTATAGAGTAAAGCTCTTTGAACTGTCCTGGGGACTGGATATGTATGTGCGTATGTATGTGGGTAAATATATGTGTATGTATGTATATATATATATATATATACATACATACACATATATTTACCCACATATATATGTGTGTGTGTGTGTGTGTGTGTGTGTGTGTGTGTGTGTGTGTGTGTGTGTGTGTGTGTGTGTGTGTGTGTGTGTGTGTGTGTGTGTGTGTGTGTGTGTGTGTGTGTGTGTGTGTGTGTGTGTGTTTGTTTGTGTGTGTGTGTATGTATGTATGTATGTATTTAAGTATGTATGTATGTATGTATGTATTCATGTATGCATGTATGCATGTATGCATGTATGCGTGTGTGTATGTATGTATGTATGTAGGTAGGTAGGTAGGTAGGTAGGTAGGTAGGTAAGTATGTATATAGTTCATCACCTGATTTCGATTTACCCTCAATGCCCCAAATTTTATATGTTCACGTTACCACCTAATAGAAACATAAACCAATCAAGTTGTCACGATGTGGGGTTTAGTACTTAACATAGGTTGGTATATAAAATATTATAGTTGCGGTTACCCTGTACGGCTACTGACGGCTGGCTAGTGCCTACGCAATAATGTGAATGCTCTGTAGAGGTAGCATAGGGTCAGATTTCAAATGACTGAGGAAACTGTACATTATAGTTAGGGTAGACAGGTAGGAAAATAGAATATAACGTGTAATAATTATAGAAAGGGTAGGCAGCTGTATATGTATAGTAACTGTGGTACGGGTGGAAATTTAGAGGATATAATTTTATAGCGTATAGGAATGTCGAAATAATAAAAATCTATGTACATGTTGAATTATTGTATTACTTATTGAGCGGTGAAATTATTGATGTGCTGCCGCATTAGCAGAGTTCACATAACAGATTCAAAGATATGGTTAATTAACTGAGGTTAGGCAAGGATAGAACACAGCAGTCCAGAGTGATCCACAGACAGGACGATATAACCTGGTCTTCTCTGTAATGAGAAATTATTACTGTGTGGTTATAAAACCCAGACCTCGAAGCCATTCTGAGCGGTTGCTTAGACGATGATATATTGCGTTCATGTATAGTATAGAAGAGATCACAGGAGTGTCGGGTCGGTGCGACGGCCAGCTATACTTCAAGCTCGTTCGTTCGAACGATGGGCCTTTTGCGTAACAGCCAACGCCTAGATAGTACGCGAGGTCAGGCTAAATTCACGCGGGAAAAAAGAAATTCAGTTGGTCGGAAATGCATTGACACCCGAACGTAGCGATCCGTCGGAGGATCGTAGTGTTGACTGCCGTGACGACCAAGGGTATTGTTGAACCCAAACATTGTGCAGTTATATTTATTATATGACGAAAGAGCATCTTATAGAGAATTCGATATGTAACAGCGCTCTTATAACCTCACAGGGTTGATAGCAGAAGAGGGTCTTTACTTTATTTTTATTTTTTTATGTTAGACAGTGTGATAGAACGTCGCAGTAAACGGATGATTGGAAACATGGATGCTTATGTTCCCGGGAATTCCCGTTATAGATTAAGAGTGTGTGGGAGGCTGACAAGCCTTACTCTAGAAATTTTGTATATTACTAGTTTTGTTATTTGGTGTGGGATGAATACATTTTGAAATTGGTACCTTGTATAAATGTGTTATTGAATTCCACTATCCCTGAACCCAAAATCTATTACAAGTTCGTCTCACCTGGCGGATCTTCACATTTGTATAGGGCGTATATGTTGCGGACTAGGTATATACTTTATTATCAAATGTATCTGTTGTGGTATTTCACTTGATAAGTAGTTATAATAATGAAATTAGGGTACGATGTATGCCAAAAGTGAAAACATGCAGGATGTAGCACACTAGTATCTACTCATTGTAAAATGTTTATTTAAAATTGCATTCGACAACCCGGTCACTTTGATCGTTTTTTTTAACGATTCCGTGCTGCAAGATATAAAGACCTGCTTAACGATCAGTGTGTGTCATACAACTGTATCTGATAACAATTACTGTAACATTTTTATCATTTTTTTTGGTGGCTTTAACTTCTCTTATGTCGACAAGTTTTTTCACGGCAAAATTGAAAAGGAGTTTTTTTACTCGTGTAGTTTCTAAAACACAACATTATTTGTTTGGCGCAACCTTTTCAGGTGCCTTGGCTGTGCTGGCATATCACGAAAAGATCAGTTAGTCAAAACATCAATTCACCTAGTCTAGATGTGCCATATAGTTATGGAAAAGAGCACATTTGTAAAATGGCACATGCATTAAAATTTTCACTCAGAAGGTTCAAGGAACAAGGATTTGTAGCTAGTGTGTGTGTGCGTGTGTGTGTGTGTGTGCGTGTGCGTGTGTGTGTGTGCGTGTATGCGTGGGTGCGTGGATGCGTGGGTGCGTGGATGCGTGGATGCGTGTATACGTGGATGCGTTGATGCGTGGGTGCGTGGATGCGTGGATGCGTGGATGCGTGTATACGTGGATGCGTGTATGTGAAATTCCTTTTGAAAATTAGTTATAATAATTCAATTTGGGTACGACGTATGCCAAAAATGTTAAAATGTTGGAAGGATTACACTGGTATCAAGGCATTGTAAAATGAGTACTTAAAATTGCGTTCAGTAACCCTTTTACATTGATCGTTTTGTTAACGATTCCGTGCTGAGGAGCGTGCAAAAAGAGATGAAAGACCCGCTTAATACACCACATCGCACCGGGCCTAAAGAAAGTGCAGTGGCTTCCCGTGAAGCAACGCATTCATTACGCAATTCTGCTACTGACGTTTGGTGCTCAACACGGACTGGCACCAGCTTTCATCACCGACCTACTCCATGAACAAAGAGCTACTCGAGTATTGCGTTCGGCTACAAACAATTACTTGTATGTGCCACCATCTCGCAGCCGATATAGCGACACAACTTCCTCGGTATCTGCTCCACGACTGTGGAATTCACTTCCAAATGAGATGTTGGCTTGTGACTTTCAAAAGATTTGTACATGTGTTATACTACTATTACACAATGTCTTTACTTATTTATTATCATTATACCTTTACTGATTATCTTTGTATAACTAATTTTTTAATTTGTTTATATATTATTATTATTACTTATTTTTAACTAATTTAAATTTAATTAATGTTATGTAACTTATTAATGTTTTGCATTAACATTCTTTTTCTGCGACAAACTTTTGAAAAGGTGATTGGTAGTGCTGGCATATCACGAAAAGATCAGCTAATCAAAACATCCATGCATCTAGTCTAGAGGTGGCATGGAGTTAGAGAAAAGAGCACATTTGCAAAATAACACATGCATTAAAATTATCACTCAGAAGGTTCATGGTACTGGGACTAATAGCTGACCTATGAATGTATGTATATATGTATGTATGCATGTATGCATGCATGAATGTATGTACGTACTTACTTATGTATGTACGCATGTATGTATGTATGTGTGTGTGTACGTGTGTACGTATGTATGTATGCATACATGTGTAGCAGGTACTATAGTTAAACACTATAGTTGTCATAGAGCTGCCACACTGTGGCAGGTATTTTGTAAAAGGGTATACTTGACACATCAGCCATCAAGAGATTGAAGCGTCAACCTGGGCAGAATCCTGGCACTGGCTGGTAAAGCCACATGTTTTTACATAGACCCTGCTATTAACAGCATTACACCTTTTACAGGTAGGTTACATTATCTACCTTTCTGTTATTGTAAACTAAAAGTGCATAGTCTACTTATATGTTATTTTGAAATTCAGGTGGCGTTTAATTGTTACTCTGCTATTACTCCTTTGACCAGGTGTGGAGTTGTAGCGATTCTCTCGAACAACCGAGCTGAGCAGACCGCGAGACATGCATGGACGTATGTGGGTATGCGTGTGCATGTAGGCGTATATGCATGCAGGTATGCATGTTGGTCATTGCCACGTTTTTGTATAGTTTCAGTGTCCAAAATGTTTGATTTGTTCACGTTGCCACGAAATATAAAAACAATCAACTGTTTGCACATAATTCATTTTGCGAACCATATATACATTTAGGTAGTTACGAAACTGAAATTAGATCATCACATATGCCTAAATGGCCTAATGCAGGATGGATTACGCCGATACTAAGGCAAGCAAGCATCGTGACATCAGCAAATAAACTAGTTATGCACATTATGAAGCACATCATGCGAATCCTTCTTGGAAACGCAATTTACATCAATTGTAATCTTTCAAATGTGTTATTTAAGAGAGCAACGATATATGACAACATGTTGATATTTTATGGTCATACTAACGTTCTTAGAAATTAAATATGCAATTAGTCAATTTGTAAATTATTCCAAATGCACCGTTGTGACAAACCGAACATATTTTACATTTTTTCTAAACAAAAATACGTCAACTGAGAACCACAATACAACTCAATATTGCTATTTGGCAACCATTAATCTATATCATGTGGAAAATACAAATGCATGCACAATGAA
This sequence comes from Escarpia spicata, assembly GCA_963995525.1. Taxonomy (NCBI): domain Eukaryota; kingdom Metazoa; phylum Annelida; class Polychaeta; order Sabellida; family Siboglinidae; genus Escarpia; species Escarpia spicata. The sequence goes on from OZ023213.1 coordinate 15,754,584, forward strand.
AAATGTTAATCTGGTGTCTTACAGTATGATATATGCAATTAATATTTACCAAATATTTCCCACAAGAACAACAAAGGATTTATTTGTATTCATCTGCGGTGATTATCGTTTGCTTAAAGAAATGTGTTTCTGGTGTTTGTCGACGACTAGTAACTTCGTTTGAACAAGACATCTAGAAGTACTATATTGTTTTATTTTCTAAATGTCTTATGTGATTTATATATCGTGTTATGTTACAGCTTGATAAGTTTACTCAATTATTATTAAGAATGTGCAGTTAGGACTGTTATTAGATTGCTGTCAAAATGCAGGTTGCAGTTTAACATAGCATTCCCTAATTCAATCACATAGATCGTTTTCTTAACGCCTTCGTCATTGCGAGCGCCATAAACAAGAAGAAAGACCAGCTTATAGATCATGCCACAAAAAAGACATAGACATGTCAAATCTTTTTCACACACCCACAAAGACATAGATATGTCAAGTCTTTTTCGTGGTTTACCTGTATGAAGTATTACTGTTTTCCATGACAAACAGCAGCACTATTTTCATGCCAGGAGATGATGACGTAAATGGAAAGAAACCTAGTCAAAACACTGATAATAAACTAACCTAGTGGTGTAATGTAGTTAGAAAAAAATCACGCTTCCAAAATTCAAACACACTTAAATTATCTCTCAGTTGGTACAACGGCATTGGGTCCATGTTGACATTAGCACACGGCGGCCAACGCTAAGCCATTCCCAAGAAGAGAAATGATGTTCATAAATGATAGAGCTACATTTAGTTAACTATATATACATCGCGTTAGCGCACACGCATGCACGCACGCACACACACATTACACATATGTACACACACGTCAATGTAGATGTATTGTGAGAATCATATCTGGAGGAACCAACTCTAAATAAGTGTATGCAAATTATAGAGGCATAGGGGAGATCCAGTGTAACAGTGAATCAGTGGCTATTTATAGAAATTTGTACCTGGGAATCCCAGAATGATGCTGTTAATTTATATCTCTAGGCAATCCCCATCTAAATTACTGAGTTCATTCGAGACAGATTTCGCTAGTGGCGAATAGCAACGTACGTTATGTTTTTTATGTTTTTACTATCAAAACTAAAATGTTATTACTCTATTGTTTTTTGATTTTGTGCGAATCATCCAGAAATAGGAAACCAAGCACCTGTTACTAAATGTAGGGATGTATCATGAATTTAACGAACATGTGCTCTCTCCGCGGCAGACGGCCATTTGTAGAAAACAGTCACGTGTGTTTTGAGTACATTCGGGGTACAGTGATTTGGGGAACACTGGCTAAATTTGCGAGCCATGCTAATTATGTTACCATTGTAATCGTTCAATCTTTACAATCCCGGACATCATTATATAGTATTACGTTGTTTTGTAATGTACACAAGTTTGCTTAATACTCGTTAATTAAATTATTTGTTTCTCGATGTTTGCCAACAGCCATTAGACACAGCCTGCTATTGTAATGTAAGCATCATATTACAATAATTATAACCCAGAGTATCATGTTTCTAATGCATATTTTATGTGACAGTTAACGAATGAACTTATTTCAGACAATTAAATACAATATTTGATAATAATCATTTAGAATATAATGTTTGATTCCCAATGCTACGATTTGATTCACTGTGCCCAAGGCGGTGATCCACTTTTCTCTCGTACTGGGGCTCAGTGAATCAAGACTTTTTTGTCATTGTCAACCCCCTTCAGCAAAATATGGTGGCAATTGGTGGGATATGGAGAAACGTCTTCTACAGACAATAAGTTCATATATCAATTCCACAATATAAATTAACCGGGCTATCACTAAGCTGGGAAAAATACTTCAAAATAAACTGTCCGATTCACTATGCCTCGGTCTCCCCTACACAGAGTATATTTCCACAAACTATTCCCCGATAAAGTCAAAAAACTCAGTGTGAATAATTACAACAAATCGTAAAGCGTGGTGGGAATCGTTAACGTGGGTTACGTTCCCAAGCTTTTGTGTGTGCAATATTCAGCGTCCAGAGTGACTATGTTTGTTTACATGTTTATAATATTACATATATATATATATATATATATGTGTGTGTGTGTGTGTGTGTGTGTGTGTGTGTGTGTGTGTGTGTGTGTGTGTGTGTGTGTGTACGTATGTATATATATATACGCCCCCAAAGACGGGCATGCTCGGTTACACGACTTACTTTAAGGTTTGGTTAGTATCCCCATCATATGGTAAAATTAGCTGGTCAATTTCGAAAGGAGGTATTGCACAAAGGGGGTTCTCGCACAACGCCTGGTCCCCCTTGGCTACGGCCCTACGTATATATCAATTTCAGTTGCAATGTTGATTATATCTTTAACTGGCTCACTGGTGTGTAAAAGTGCGGTTGTTTGCGTGCCCTTTCGTGTAGTCCGCTGAAGCCGTTATTCGTAACAACTCTTTTTTCAACATAACAAACTTGTCGACATGTCAGGAGGTGCGCCGTTAAACCAGCGCGACACATTGTACTCTACACTATGGCGTAGTTCGATTGCACGCAACGATTTTACACGGAACGTTTCTTGCAAGTGTTAACACATACAAACATAAAACGCTAGAACTTGATACAATCTACGTCATGCAAAACATGAGATATATATTATACCTGAGTAACCCCTGGATTGCACGGCGAGAGAAATTACATATGTTGGTATTGTCTGTTGAGCGATCGTTCACAGTTGTTGAAATGTGTCTGTTCGTACACGTAGCTGACCGCAGACATCGACATGTGTTAGTGTTATTGGTGCGCAGAGGGTGGAGGATTTGATGACAATGACCTGCGATTTAGACCGGTTGAGTATTAGCCCATTGTCGCAGAGCCAGACGCGCGCGAGTGCTTCTGCGTGATCGGTTGGTGGAAAGTCGACGTACAGTTGAGTGTCGTCAGCGTATACTGAAGATGATGTTGTGTACCATGTTGTAGGAGAATTTTCGCTAGTGACGCAATGTAAACATTAAATAGTATCGGTCCAAGGACCGACCCTTGTGGAACACCGGTCTTCAGGACACTGATCTCCGATGTTTCTTTTTTGACGCGTACCACAGACGTTCGGCCATGCAGGTAAGACGCTATCCAAGCATGTGCTGCACCACAGATGCCATAGATGTGCAGGCGTCGCAACAGAATAGCGTGGTCAAGTGTGTCGAATGCAGCAGAAAGGTCAAGTAGCACCAGAAGTACACCTGGACTTGCATCAGTCGACAGCGCCACATCGTTGTGGATGCGCAGAAGCGCTCTCTCGGCGCTATGACGTGGGTAATATGCGCTCTGGTAGACTGGATATACGCTGTTTCCCTCGAGGCTAGCTTACTTAGTGTAATGCTGAATCAGGCACAGTAGAGATTGGCTGCCCGCGTGCTCAGAAAGCCAGACATACGTGTGCCAAAGAAGTTGTTCTCCTGTTAGCCGTCAGTCGGAACCCGCTCTCGTGCAGGGAAAAGAAACGATATAATCACAAACAGAAGACATCTATCAAGAACTGTAATATGGACCCTGGCTGTTGGGAGAGGACAGCATATGATCGACCAACTTGACGCAACGAAACCACAGCCGCTGCTGTGTCCTTTGAATATTGTCGCGTTGCAGAGGCCACGAGGACACACACACAAGCACGCACGCACGCACGCACGTACGCACACACACACATACATGCATGCATAGATACATACATATATATATATATATATTCATACATGCAAACACACACACATACATACGTACACACACATGCAAACATAGAAAATATGGTTTAGTCATGAATCACGAATGTTGCAAAACACTATATATTGCCTGTGAGCTGGAGTTGTGTTCCACATTTACAAATGACTCTCGTAAATAATAAAATGATAGATTTCTAATGAATCAAATGCAATTGCTGTACGTGCTCACGATATAAGCATCAACCGTTTTCTGTTTTAAAACAAAATGACAAAATATATCATCTTTCTGGTGACATCGACAGAACCACTTTCTTCCGTGTCCCAACTATATGTATTCGCCATTGAAAAACTGTACGTGTAGCTAAGTGTTTTGCTTAAAGCGACATCGATAGTTTTTACTAAGTTTTACGCTGGATTGACGTCATAATTCTTCGAGGTCTTGAACACGAAGTCTGAAGAATAATGACTAAAAAGACATGTCGCACAGAAAAACACAATAGAAAGACACCTAATAAATTAAGTAACTGTCACAGCATACGTAAAATGTACAAGTAAGAAAGAACACGGAAATATAGTACAGATTACCACGGCATATTATTAATGTTGTGTCGAGGTACAACGTATTGACTGAACCATAATTGCGGTGTAACAGGTAAGTACGATTTTGTGTCGTTTATCAAGCTAATCAATTAGCCTAATAAAATTACTTCGAATTTATTCTAGTTTGTGTTGTCACTGTTTAAAATAAAATGTATGTGTAGTTTTCGGGTTTTTCATGACAACTGAACGAATGGGTTTAATCATTTAGTTACTAATTTAGAAAATTCCTTTTCTCCATCAACCTTTTCAAAAGAGGCCTGCCATTTTCAACAAAAAGATCAGTTTATCAAATAATCAATTAACAACTAGACAAGTGTTGACATAAAGTTTGGAAAAATGTCCAAGTTGCAACACAAAATGCACTGAAATATTATTTTTTCAGTTGGTGTAGGGTCTCTGTGCGTGCGTGCGTGCGTGCGTGCGAGCGTGCTTGCGTGCGTGCGTGCGTGCGTGCTTGCGTGCGTGCTCAAAGTCTACAGAGCGATTGTCACAACACCACTGCACTACGCGGGTTAGAAAAGGACCGTGTACCAGCGCTGTGCCAAGAGATTAAACCACTTCCACACGAGCTGTCTACGAAAGTTGCTGAAGACTAAGACGCAGGACAAAGTACCAGACACTAAGGTGCTCGACCAGGCTGGCTTACTAAGTGTAAACACCATGTTGAATCAGGCACAGTAGAGATTGGCTGCCCGCGTGCTCAGAAAGCCAGACATACGTGTGCCAAAGAAGTTGTTCTCCTGTTAGCCGTCAGTCGGAACCCGCTCTCGTGCAGGGAAAAATATGGTTTAGTTATGAATCACGAATGTTGCAAAACACTATATATTGCCTGTGAGCTGGAGTTGTGTTCCATATTTACAAATGACTCTCGTAAATAATACAATGAGAAGTTTCTAATGAATTAAATGCAATTGCTGTACGTGCTCACGATATAAGCATCATCCGTTTTCTGTTCATAACATTTTAAAAACAAAATGACAACATATATCATCTTTCTGGTGACATCGACAGAACCACTTTCTTTAGTGTCCCAACTGTATGTATTTGTCATTGAAAAACTGTACGTGTAGCTAAGTGTTTTGTTTAAAGCGACATCGATAGCTTGATTAAGTTTTACGCTGGATTGACGTCATAATTACTCGAGGTCTTGAACAGGAAGAATAATGACTAAAAAGACATTTCGCACAGAAGGACACAATAGAAAGACACCTAATAAATTAAGTAGCTGTCACAGAATACGTGAAATATACAAGTGAGAAAGAACACGGAAATATAATATAGATTACCACGGCAGATTATATCAATGTTGTTTCGAGATACAACGTATTGATTGAACCATAATTGCGGTGTAACAGGGAAGTACGATTTTGTCTCGTTTATCAAGCTTATCAATTAGCCTAATAGAACTATTTCGAATTTATTCTAGTTTGCGTTGTCGCTGATTAAAATAAAATGTATGTGTAGTTTTCGTGTTTTTCATGACAACTGGACGAATGTGTTTTAGTCATTTAGTTACTAAATTAGAACATTATTTGTTTGCGTCGACCTTTTCAAAAGATGCCGCTGTCGACAAAAAGATCATTTTGTCAAATTATCCATTAACAACTAGACAAGTGGTGACATGAAGTTTGGAAAGGTTCTAATTTGCAACACAAAATGCACTGAAATAGTATCTCTCATTTGGTTACAGTCTATGTGTGTGTGAATGCATGCGTGCATGCGCGCGCGTGTGGGTTTGCGTGCGTGTGTGCATGTGCATGAATGTATGTATATGTATGGATGTACGTATGTGTGTATGTATGTGCGTATGTATATATGTATGTATGTATGTATGTATGTGTGTATGTATGTATGCATGCATGCATACATACATACATCCTGAAAGATCATAACATCCACGTGGTAACCAGGTGATTCTCTCAGTGTTCTTGAGGATACTAGCTGGGTGTAAAGTCAAAGAGTTCTTTTTTGATTCCATATACGTAGAGAGAGCAACTGACGAAGCTATTGCTCATGCTAGCATGGACATCCTGAAAGATCATAACATCGACATCAGTAAAGTCAGGGGTCAGGCTTTGTATGTCCACTGCAACAGTCATGTCCTCAACTTGAGCTTCGCCAAAGCATGTAGACTCCCTGCCATCCGGAACATGTTTGACACAATTAATTGTGTATTATTTGTTTTTGAGATATCCCTCAAACGATAATGATTCTTGGAACTAATCATATACAAACTTTTGCCAAATATAAAGAAAAAGACGCTTGTTGTACTGTGTAAGATCAGGTGGGTAGAACGTCACACATGCTACAACGCGTTTCGCGACATGTACGAGTTATTGTATGAATGTTTGGAAGCCACACTGAATCGAACAGAATTTAGTGACATCGTCGAGGAGGCTTCATGGACTGGCAGTTGGGACCAGGAGACTAGGACGAAGGCGCAAGGGCTGCTAACAAGCCTCGCGTCTTCATATGCGATAATTACATTGATGGTCATCAAGAATGTATTGGAGAATGTCAGGCTCATGGCTTCCATGCTCCAAAAGAGATGGAGATATAGCTATGGTTGACCAAACCAAGGAACGACTGTCACAAATATTATGATGAGACACCAAGAGATAGAAGAAGAGTACAGTGTGTGATATAAAGATGCTACACGTTTAGGCACACTTCTTCGTCCAACCATCTCAGCACCAAGGACACCCCGATCGTTCCGGCAGATCCAGAGAGCCATCGTCCCACGCACAACCCCACGGGAGCACTACCTGCACAATCTAACCATTCCGATCTGTGACCACCTGTCTGCCGAAATCCACAATCGATTTAACTTAGAAAACAGGAATTGTACAAATATTCTTGCTCTACTCTGTTCTGGGAGTCAGACATGCCAAACGTATATTCACTGCGAGCAGAGGTGACGGAAGTGGAGAACAACGGAGCCCGCAAATTGATCGTCTTCGCCTAACCTTGCTGAATGGGTCATGCTCGTAGATGAAGACACCTTCTCGAACATCAGCACGAGGATGGGTTGCACTCTTCCAGTTGGAAGTTGTGAGGTCCAACGTTCATTCTCCTGCCTACGACGGGTCAAATCCTACCTTCGCAACAGGATGGGGGAAGATAGGCTTTCTGGGCTCACCTGATGAACATGAACCACGGCGTGGATTTTGATATGGAAAAAGTTTATAATATACTCATAGAAAGGAACAACGAAAAATAGTATCAAGTTACATGTTGTATCAATAATCAACTGACTCAAATCAGGTGTGCAAATATTAACATCTCCATAATGTTCCGGATGGCAGATAATCAACAGGCATTGGCGATGCTCCAATTTGGAAATCAGTGGGTACATTGTAGTGGAGTCTGAGTAATAATTAACATGTCTGCTCATCAACAGAAGTTACTGAAACACAGCTCATGTAAACAGAGTTTCTAGTATCAACTTATTGCCAACACCCAGCAACAATCTAATAACTGACTATATTCTGTATATATTATGATTAAGATACGGAGGTAGTTTGAAGTCTTTCAACTATAGTAATATTTTTATCAGAATGTTATTACAAACCGATATCAATGATATTTAACATCCCAAGTTGAGATGGGACCGATATTTACGTGATCTCCGAGTCACAAGAGGTACACAGCCCCGAAGTTGAGAGCCAGGTATAATCACGAAATGTACCATGTCCGGTCTGCGTCTTGAATTCAGAACTTTGGCATGAAAGGCGGATGTACAATTCACTACATCTACGTATTGTGTTTGTTATCATCACTATCAGGATAAGCTATTCAATACAGTTTTGTATTAATAGATACGTTGAATAACATAGAAAATGCGAATAGCATTAATAGTTATAAGGGCCCGGCTGACCCCGTGCATCAGTCAAAGATCAAAGGAACATAAAAGGATTTCGGTGCAGTAGCGCAATAGCACCTCACTTGCCTTCTTTATTTAAAAAAAAAAGATTAATGACCTGTCATAAAAATCTACTTATAAAAAATTGGCTACCGGGGAAGCCGAATTGGTGGAGTGGGTACCGCCAAAAGAAGCCTTCTGGGGTAGCGCCCACGGAGACAAAGAAGGTCAAAATATGCTCGGTAAATTATTGATGCGCCTCTAGTGGCTATCCGCGTAAGGAGGTTATATAGTGGTTATTCACGAGGGCTAATGTAGAAGTGCTATTATTAGGTACATGTGTTGTGAGCTGGTTGTTTATTCTTTCGCTTACCCGTACAAACCTGTAGTCGGCGATTACAACGGCGGCTGCTGGTGTCGTTAATGTTGACCTATGACTTCAACACCGTCGGTGCCTAGCTGTAAGCGGGCGTGTACAAATGATGACGATATTGGTGATCTATGACCTCGACGCCGTCGGTGCCCTAGTTAAGCCTAGCTGAAAGCGATATGCCGTGAGGGCCGTGAGGCGGAACGCTAAGAGCCGATATTGTTGACCTGTGACTTCGATGCCGTCGGTGCCTAGTTAAGCGTAGCTGTAAGCGATTGTCGTGAGGCAGAACGCGCTAAGCGCTAAAAAAATATAGACTGACGCTGACTGGGGAACACTACTGATTCATACGATAACCTAGGTAGAAATAAGACTGGTTTCTAATAAGGGTGCTGTATTTTTAAGCTGAAGTTGACTTTATAGTGGATTATTATGCACGCGTAGTTGGAATATTACGAAGAGGACTATATTGTGAACATAGGAAAGGAGACGGTAAGAGATATATTTTATTAATGCTTTTTACCATGTTTAATATCCTCCATAGTCCATAGGAGCTCCGCCACCATACGATGATCGAGGGGGTCCTGTGTATGGGGGAAAGCCACCCCGACGAGGTGGTGTTTGAGACGGCGCCGCGCCAAGGCCGAGCATTTCTAGTTCGGCTCCACGACCGAGCATTCGCTGTTGTATCAGCTGATGTTGTATGCCCGCCACCGTAGCCGTGGGGTGGTGTTTCACTTGATGCTGATGTAACGGGGGCGACCAACAGCGTCATCGTTCTCCGGTGCGCACGATGACGCACCCCGAGGCGGCGACGCGCTCCGGTCGACAGCAGCGTCGCCACTCTGCCAAGAACAAAAGAACGCCCTTCTCCTGCCGATTCGACGAATCCTTGCGTATGGCACAACAACGCCACTCGGTGTAAATGTAATGACACGCGAATCCTCTTTTTCCTTCGTGGATCTAGTAGGCGGGGGTAGTCCAAACCTATTTCGGGATAAAAAAAATCGATATGTAATATATATAGAATTCTAGTTACAAAAGTATACAAATAGTAGAATTAGTAAATTATAGGGAGTGAATATTAAAACAAAAGATAGGTGATGTAGTGACGTATCGATCATGGTCGCGACTCTCTTTTTCTACATAGTGGTCCGGATCTTTGTAGGAAACGTGTTGCTCCATAGCTTTCGTTTAACGGTATGTCATAGATGTTGTTTACGATGTTCGCTGTAGGAACGCTTACGAACGCTTGACGCTTGGCACGTAGGCACCGTCACATAGGCCTTTACCCAACTGGGTTGCGTAATTTTCTAAATTCTTAGTAAAAGCTTAAATGTGTAAAATAAACGGTCTATAATATGAAGCAAGGACTACAGAATCTTATATTAAATTTATAGTTGAAAATAACGCTATATAAAAGCGACGCGAAGTTTATGCACTAACATGACCGCTCGTTTTTTGTATTTTCAATATCCTTGTTAGACTCGGCTGTTTTGTGGTATACGTGTTCGAGCGCCCGTAGGCCATTCACTAGGCTCTTATAAATACATAGGCTAAAAAGACCTCTGTATTCACACGTTTTCGGTGTGTTAACGTCGTTTATAGATACAGACATAGACAAGTACATAGATACATACATAGATACACACATAGATACATACATAGAGACAGAAATAGATACATACTAAGAGACAAACATAGATACACACATAGAGACAACCATAGATGCATACATAGAGCAGACATAGAAATATACATAGATACATACATAGAGATATACATAGATACATAGGTAGAGACAGACATAGATATATACACAGAGACAGACATAGAGACATACATAGATACATACATAGATAAAGAAATAGATACATACTAAGAGACGAAAATATATACATATATAGATACACACATAGAGACAACCATAGATGCATACATAGCAGAGCAGACTTAGAAATATACATAGATACATACATAGAGACATACATAGATACATACGTAGAGACAGACGTAGATACATACACAGAGACAGACATAGAGACATACATAGATACATACATACATAGAGATAGACATATATACATACATAGAGAAGATACATACATAGAGAGAGACATAGAAACATACATACAATCATACATTGATACATACATAAATACATACATAGACACATACATAGAGACGTACATAAATACATAGAGACATACATAGATACATACTAAGAGACACACGTAGATACAGACATAGCCAAATACAGAGAAACATACATATATACATACATAGGTACATACATAGAAACAGAAATAGATACATACTATGAGACAAACATAGATACAGACATAGATAGACATATAGAGACAGCCATTGATGCATACATAGAGCAGACATAGATATATACATAGATACATACATATATAGAGACAGACATAGATACATACATAGAGACAGACATAGAGACATACATATATACATACATAGATACATACATACATAGAGATAGACATAGATACATACATAGAGAAGATACATACATAGAGACAGACATTGAGACATGCATACATTGATACATACATAGCTACACACATAGACCCATACATAGATACACACTAAGAGACAGAAATAGATACAGACATAGATACACACATAGAGACATACATAGATACATACATAGAGCAGACATAGAGCAGACATAGACACATACATAGAGACATACATAGATACACACATAGAGACATACATAGATACATACATAGATACATACATAGAGACATACATAGATACATACATAGATACATACATAGATACAGACATAGATACAGACATATATACACACATAGAGGCAGATATAGAGATATACATAGATAGATACCTACATAGAGACCGACATACATACATACACAGAGACAGACATAGATACATACTAAGAGACAGACATAGACACAGACATAGACAAATACATAGACATATACATACATACATATATAGAGACAGATATAGATACATACTAAGAGACAAACATAGATACAGACATGGGCGGCGGCGAGGGCGGATGGGGACGGCGACGGTGGGTGGGTGAATGGGTGCGAGCATGTGTGCAAGACTAGAACTCACTAACATTAGACAGTTGAACATAGAGTAAGAAGGTAGAGAGCGATATGCAAGCGGCAGATGCAGAAGGTATGTGGACAGTTGAAGATACAGTAAGAAGGTAGAGAGCGACATGCAAGCGGCAGATGCAGAAGGTATGTGGACAGTTGAAGATACAGTAGGGAGGTACAGAGCAAGATGCAAGCGGGAGATGCAGACGGTATGTGGACAGTTGAAGATACAGTAAGGAGGTACCGAGCGAACTGCAAGCGGCATATGCAGAAGGTATGTGGACAGTTGAAGATACAGTAAGGAGGTAGAGTGCGACATGCAAGCGGGAGATGCAGAAGGTATGTGGACAGTTGAAGATACAGTAAGGAGGTACAGAGCAAGATGCAAGCGGGAGATGCAGAAGGTATGTGGACAGATGAAGATACAATTAGAAGGCATAGAGCGAGCTGCAAGTGGCAAATGCCGAAGGTATGTTGACAGTTGAGGATACAGTAAGGAGGAACAGGGCGACATGCCAGTTTGACATGCAGAAGGTATGTGGACAGTTGAAGATACAATAAGGAGGTAGAGAGCGACATGCAAGCAGGAGATTCAGATGGTATGTGGACAGTTGAAGATAGAGTAAGGAGGTAGAGAGCGACATGCAAGTGGGAGATGCAGAAGGTATGTGGACAGTTGAAGAAACAATAAGGAGGTAGAGAGTGACATGCAAGCGGGAGATGCGGAAGGTATGTGGACAGTTGAAGATACAATAAGGAGGTAGAGAGCGATATGCCAGTGGGAAATGCAGAAGGTATGTGGAAAGTTTAAGATACAGTAAGGAGGTAAAGAGCGACATGCAAGCGGCAGATGCAGAAGGTATGAGGACAGTTGAAGATACAGTAAGGAGGCACAGAGCGACATGCAAGCGGGAAATGAAGAAGATATGTGGACAGTTGAAGATACTGTAAGGAGGTAGAGAGCGTCACTTAGTATGTATCTATTTCTGTCTCTATGTATGTATCTATGTATGTATGTATCTATGTATTTGTCTATGTCTGTATCTATGTCTGTTTCTTAGTATGTATATATGTCTGTCTCTCTGTCTGTCCCTATGTATGTGTGTATGTCTGTCTCTATGTAGGTATCTATGTATATCTCTATATCTGCCTCTACGTGTGTATCTATGTCTGTATCTATGTCTGTCTCTTACTATGCATCTATGTCTGTCTCTATGTATGTATCTATGTATGTCTCTATGTATGTATCTATGTATGTCTCTATGTCTGTCTCTATGTATGTATCTTCTCTATGTACGTATCTATGTCTATCTCTATGTATGTATGTATGTTTCTATGTATGTATCTAGGTATGTTTCTATGTCTGTCTCTATGTATGTATTTATTTTTGTCTCTGTGTGTGTATCTATGTATATATCTATGTATGTATCTATGTATATATCTATGTCTGCTCTATGTAGGCATATATGGCTGTATCTATGAGTGTATATATGTGTGTATCTATTAAAGTATCTATGTTTGACTCTTAGTATGTATCTATTTTTGTCTCTATGTATGTATCTATGTATTTGTCTATGTATTTGTCTATGTCTGTATCTATGTCTGTCTCTTAGTATGTATCTATGTCTGTCTCTATGTCTGTCTCTATGTACGTATGCATGTCTGTCTCTATGTACGTATCTATCTATGTGTATCTCTATATCTGCCTCTATGTGTGTAACTACGTCTGTATCTATGTCTGTATCTATGTCTGTCTCTATGTATGTGTCTATGTCTGTCTCTATGTGTGTATCTATGAATGTATCTATATCTGTCTCTTAGTATGTCTCTATGTATGTGTCTATGTATGTCTCTAAGTGTTTCTCTATGTATGTATCTTCTCTATATATATGTATCTATGTCTATCTATATGTATGTATGTATGTATATATGTATGTATCTATGTATGTCTCTATGTCTGTCTCTATGTATGTATCTATGTCTGTCACTATGTATGTATGTATCTATGTATATCTCTATGTCTGCTCTATGTATGCATCTATGGTTGTCTCTATGTGTGTATCTATGTCTGTATCTATGTTTGTCTCTAAGTATGTATCTATTTCTGTCTCTATGTATGTACCTATGTATGTATTGATATATATATCAATATATGTATCTATGTATGTTTCTATGTCTGTCTCTATGTATGTATCTATGTCTATCTCTACGTATGTATGTATCTATGTATGTATCTATGTATGTATCTATGTATGTATCTATGTCGGTCTCTATGTATGTATCTATGTATGTCTCTATATATGTATCTATGTATATCTCTATGTATGTATGTATCTATATATGTATATATGTATGTCTCTATGTCTGTCTCTACGTATATATGTATGTATATCTCTATGTATGGATCTATGTATATCTCTATATCTGCTCTATGTATGCATCTATGGCTGTCTCTATGTCTTGATGTATGTCTGCATCTACGTTTGTCTCTTAGTATGTATCTATTTTTGTCTCTATGTATGTATCTATGTATGTATATATGTATTTGTCTATGTATTTGTCTATGTATTTGCCTATGTCTGTATCTATGTCTGACTCTTAGTATGTAGCTATGTCTGTCTCTATATATGTAACTTTGTATGTATCTATGTATATATCTATGTATGTTACTATGTCTGTCTCTATGTATGTATCTTGGTATATCTCTATGTATGCATCTGTGTATTCATCTATGGCTGTCTGTATGTGTTTATCTATGTCTGTATCTATGTTTGACTCTTAGTGTGTATCTATTTTTGTCTCTACGTATGTATCTATGTATGTATATATGTATATGTCTATGTCTGTATCTATGTCTGTCTCTTAGTATGTATCTATATATGTCTCTATGTCTGTCTCTATGTATGTATGTACGTATGTCTCTAGGTAGGTATCTATCTATGTATATCTCTATATCTGCCTCTATGTGTGTATCTATGTCTGTATATATGTATGTATCTATGTCTGTCTCATAGTATGTATCTATGTCTGTCTCTTTGTATGTACCTATGTCTGTCTCTATGTATGTATCTATGTATGTCTCTATGTATGTTTCTATGTCTGCTCTATGTCTGCTCTATGTATGTATTTATGTACGTCTCTATGTGTGTAACTATGTCTGTATCTATGTCTGCTTCTTAGTATATATCTATGTATGTGTCTAGGTATGTATCTATATCTATCTCTATGTATGTATGTATGTATCTATGTATGTATCTATGTCTGTCTCTATGTATGTATTTATCTATGTATATCTCTATGTCTGCTTTATGTATGCATCTATGGCTGTCTCTATGTGTGTATCTATATCTGTATCTATATTTATCTATTAGTATGTATCTATTTATGTCTCTATGTATGTACCTATGTATGTATTTATGTATGTATCTACGTATGTTTCTATGTATTTGCCTATGTCTGTATCTATGTATGTTTCTTAGTATGTATCTATATATGTCTGTATGTATCTATGTATATCTCTATGAATGTGTCTATGTATGTATTTATGTATGTATCAATGTATGTATCTATGTATGTTTATATGTCTGTCTCTATATATGTATCTTCTATATGTATGTGTCTATGTCTATCTCCATGTATGTATATATCTATGTATGTATCTACGTATATATCTATGTCTGTCTCTATGTATGTATCTATGTATATATCTATGTCTGCTCTATGTATGCATCTATTGTTGTCTCTATGTTTGTATCTATGTTTGTCTCTTAGTATGTATATATTTCTGTCTCTATGTATGTATCTATGTATGTATCTATGTATTTGTCTATGTCTGTATCTATAAACGACGTTAACACACCGAAAACGAGTTAATACAGAGGCTTTTTAGCCAATGTATTTATAAGAGCCTAGTGAATGGCGTACGGACGCTCGAACACGTATACCACAAAACAGCCGAGTCTAACAAGGATATTGAAAATACAAAAAACGAGCGGTCTTGTTAGTGCACAAACTTCGCGTCGCTTTTTTAGAACGTTATTTTCAACTATAAGTTTACCATAAGAGTCTGCTGTCCTTGCTTCATATTATAGACCGTTTATTTTACACATTTAAGCTTTTATTAAGAATTTAGAAAATTACGCAACCCAGTCGGCTAAAGGCCTACGTGACGGTGCCTACGTGCCAAGCGTCAGGCGTTCGTAAGCGTTCCTACAGCGAACAGCGTAAACAACATCTGTGACATACCGTTAAACGAAAGCTATGGAGCAACACTTTTCCTACAAAGATCCGGACCACTATGTAGAAAGAAACCATCGCGACCATGATCGGTACGTCACTACATCACCTATCTTTTGTTTTAATATTCACTCCCTATAATTTACTAATTCTACTATTTTTTACCTTTAATAACTAGAATTCTATATGTTTTACATAACGAAATTTTTTACCCCGAAATAGGTTTGGACTACCCCCGCCTACTAGATCCAAGAAGGAAACAGAGGATTCGCGTGTCATTACATTTACACCGAGTGGCGTTGTTGTGCCATACGCAAGGATTCGTCGAATCGGCAGGGGAAGGGCGTTCTTTTGTTCTTGGCACAGTGTCGACGCTGCTGTCGACCAGAGCGCGTCGCCGCCTCGGGATGCGTCATCGTGCGCACCGGAGAACGATGACGCTGTTGGCTGCCCCCGTTACATCAGCATCAAGTGACACACCACCCCACGGCTACGGTGGCGGGCATACAACGTCAGCCGATACAACAGCGAATGCTCGGTCGTGGAGCTAGGCACCGACGGTGTTGAAGTCATAGGTCAACATTAACGACACCAGCAGCCGCCGTTGTAATCGCCGACTACAGGTTTGTACGGGTAAGCGAAAGAATAAACAACCAGCTCACAACACATGCACCTAATAATAGCATTTCTACGTTAGCCCTCGTGTATAACCACTATATAACCTCCTTACGCGGATAGCCACTAGAGGCGCATCAATAATTTACCGAGCATATTTTGACCTTCTTTGTCTCCGTGGGCGCTACCCCAGAAGGCTTCTTTTGACGGTACCCACTCCACCAATTCGGCTTCCCCGGTAGCCAATAGGGCGTCTTTCAACTTTGGTGTCCCTTGGAACTTGCTCATCAACAGGCTCTTCATACACTCGACCCTAATGGCATCCCATTCGGTTCCTTTTCTCTTTTTCTTGATTCCGTAACTTCGTCGCTTCGCTATATAGACAGACCACGACTGTTTAATGTACTCCGCGTTTTCTTCGTCTTCGTTAAACATAGCTTTTCTAAACTGATAAGCATGCTCGACTGATCTGAATTTCCGACCGTATTCATTGACTCGACACGGATAAAAATTCGACACGAACGACACCGAACTACCGAAACGTATAGGCGCCATACCGCTGATCTAGAGACACTATTGACTACACCTCGTGTATAACCACTATATACTCTCCTTACGCATAAATGACTGATTACTCATTCCTACACTAGAGGCGCTATCTTCTCTACGTTATCATAGCAAGTATAACCACTAGAGGGCAGCTCTAATGTACTTAGAAGAACAGGCGGCGTTCCGCGGTGGGTCGACGGCACGGTCATCAATCACACTTTTTTATAAGTAAAGCTGTCAAAAACCAATTAAGATAAAATATTTTTTATAGGTAGATTTTTATGACAGTTCATTAATCTTTTTTTTATAAATAAAGAAGGCAAGTGAGGTGCTACTGCGTTACTGCACCGAAATCCTTTGATGTTCCTTTGATCTTTGACTCATGCATGGGGCCATCTGGGCCCTTATAACTACTAGCATTGTTTTACTCAAAGCTATGTTAGTCTCTTTCTGTGCAAAGAGATTGTGATTGAGATGTACACTTTGTCATACGAGTAAATATATATTATTACTACGTAGTACACTAACCTGCCTCTCTAGTTTGTAATGATGCCGATACAGAGTTAAGACGATTAGTTATGTCGCTACAGATAACAAAGTAAGACTTTGCTTACATAGGATTCACGAAAGCTTTTTAAAGCATCGGTTATTGTTGTGTTATTGTTGCATTACTATATGTGTACATATTTTCAGAAGAAAACCAGACATCATGGCGAAGTTCTTCATCGCGGTGTTGGTGCTCGCTGCTGTATATGCAGCTGAAGGTAAGATACAAAAATATATAATTGTAATAAGTTTTGTTAATGTTCATTTCACGCAGGCTGACATCATGGTAACACAAACACACGCACCAAAGCTCGCGTACACATGTACACACCATACACCATACATCGTTGAGGTAGACCGTTTTAAAGAGGATAGTCTTGTTGTTTTATGTGCTTACTTAGCATAAATGTAAGGATATTCTGACATTAAATGACATGGAATTAATTACACTTCCTCTTGAAACAATATGGAACGCCAGAGAATAAAATATAATAGATAGTATGTCAACATGGTGGGAATGGAGGACAACAATGCGCTACAAACTACAAACGACCGCGCGGTTTGGAGGGTCGTGATCGCCAATGTCTGTGACACACGCGGTACATAGAAGGAAAGAAAATATGTTGGACTATTGACAAACCAACGGCTTTCATGTCCACTTGCCATCTGGTGTTTAGGTTCTGGATGACAATTGTTTTTACTCTTGTTAAACCTTGTAGCGGAAAATATTTAAATATGAGCTTCGTAATGTAACTGTAGGCTTGTCTCAGATCCAACACAGACGCACTTCATATATGTTCTACTTTTTATTTCTAAATGACTAATTAAAAAACAAATTAAATTGACGATGTGATTTTTATGTTTAAAGGTCATGCAGCGATGTCAGTAACTACTCTCGAAGTGCGTACGACTATTCATCGTCCTACTTCTACGGTTGCTACTTCTACCGATACAACAAAGGCAACGGGCACTAACGCTTATGTGACCTGAATCAGTCGTACTACCCGGAAATCGGTCGTTGTGGTTCGTATCTACTGTGTTATTCTCAATATAGTGATGACCTTCATATATATTTTGCGAAATGCTTAAAACGTGTGCGGCAACCCGATTTATATCTCACGGCGCCAATAGCCTGAACGATATTGTCACTGTGAAATCTATATTAAAATATTCGTGAGCTATGGTTTTGCATAACATCCAAATGGTTCTGGCGTGTATACAATATGATACATTAGAATATGCTTTGGAGTATTAAGGGGGTTATTGCTTACCAAAACCCTCTAACCTCCTTCATGGTTCACCAAAACAAAACTTCCAACCACACCCCTATCCAGGCTCACTTTAAACACCGACTGCGACCCCTTAGGCTCACCAAAATCTCAAACTGTGCCCCTTCACATAGCATTGGGGGCTAAACATATATCCAGCCCTCCAACCCAAATACCCCCAATAGAAGTCCCCCCCCCCCCCCCCCCCCGATTTCGTTGTCTATGAATAGGAATACGAATGGTGCATAATGCACAAATTTCATAAAGCGGTGGGCCTCTTGATAGAATGCAAAGCAAGTGGTAATAATATATGGCAGCATATAAGCGCAACGTTTGTCGCAGGCTGCAGAGAGAACTATTGTGAGAGGTACAGCGGCTGGCAGTCGACTGTTAAAAGCAATTCCCATATTGCTACAAACACCAAAAAAGTAAATACTACATTTCCCTTGTGTGCGGTGTCCTAGACTACGGAGCTAATGATCTATATCATCGGAGGGGGGGTATTGATCAGAACGTGTCCAACACCGCGCCGCTCGCTTCATTCCTGGCGACTACCACTCCAAGGATCCTTTACAACCGTGTTAGCCAGCCGTAAACTCAATACCCTAGAAAGCAGACGTCGATACCTACGACTCAAATTCTTGTATCGAGTGGTTAACGAATCTATCCCCGCCATTCAAACAGAAACGTTTTTCCGGCCCCAAAGAGTAAATAAAAGATGCATACCACCAAAACATTTCCCAGACCATGTATTCTCAAACTTTGTACAACACCTAACAACCAACAATACAAGGTGATATAGTTCCTACTGCCCACACCGACCAATTTCAAAACTCGGATTTTGTAAAGATAAATAGTAGACTGGAACAAACTAAGCGAGTCGCAAGTTCAGGCTAAAACCATAAACGATTTCAGCCGCTTATCCTGCGGCACAAACACTCAATAACATGCATGCATACCAGCCCCCGTCATATACCAAAACCATCGCCATGGCTGGTTACGACGTAACCATTCAGATTCTGACATTAACACCGATATTTACCTCAAACGTTTCCAACACTTGTTGCATTGCCACGACATGGCGCAGTATGTCGAATAACCAACACATCAAGAAGGCCACATATTATACCTTGTCATAGCCCGTACTAACTCATATATGGTTGACACGGTGGTCGCCGATCTTATTTCCGATCACCGCGCTGTGCATTGCCGTCTCGCGATGGGGTTTTCCAGATTGACAAGCGACAGGAAAATTATCATCAACCAGAGAAAGCGAGTGAAGATATTGTACACAGCAAGATCCACATTTTATGCCAACAAAATCAACGAACAGGCTCGCAACCATGAAACACTGTTCCGGATAGTTGTTTCTTTGCTGCATACAAAACACCTGCCAGCATTCCCCGGCAACCACCTCGGGAAATTGCTTAAAAATGTCAACAAAATTTGGACAAAATTTACATTATTAGAAGTGATCTTGATACGACAGACACGCGTCGGTGTATCCGGACGAGCCCTACGCTCCGCCGACGCTCACCTGCTGAAGGTCCCGCGCTGTAAGATTTGTAGTGAAGGCGACAAAGCTCTTTCACATGCAGCGCCATGTCTTTGGAACAACCTGCCTCTTGTTAGGCGCGCTGCTGGCCGCCTCAAAATGTTCAAGAATTAATTTTAAACACTTTTTTGCTTTAAATGAAATGTGTGCGCGGTGACGAACTCTGAACGTTTTAGTATATACCTCTAACTTGTATTATTATTCTTTCTTTATTTGTTGGTTTAACTAATATTTATTTTATTTTATTACTATCCTTATCTATTTACACACACACGCACACACACACACACACACACACACACACACACACATAAAATGTGACAAGTAAAAATGGTTGACTCGGAGGTAATGAAGAGCAAGGTGTTTACGATCGATCAAGTTTTGTTGAAATGAGGCCGCTAAAAAATGTACAATTACACGGTGTTTGGTTCAGTTTGTATTATTGTGATTTGTTTAGATTTTAATTGTTTGTATGAATGCATTATATGACCAGTTAAGGTTACATTTGTTAGGAAAGCTTGATTTCAGTAAATACAAATCATGATTTAAAATAATCAAATAAAGCATTTATATTTTATTTGATCCACTGTTTAGTATATGGCCTTATGTTACAAATAAATTTTCCTAATCCATTTAGCCTACATAATTCATATTTTATTACAATTAAATTACATGTTCAATATGTCAAGCTAATCTGTCTAGTATCTGTTCCCCAAATACGCAATCGATTGTGACATAATTTCCTCCATTTTTTAAATCGACTACATACACACGCACACACCACGCATGGGCGTGTTATATTGAAGATGTTTGCTGAATTTCAGCACCACTCCGCTTTCACGTTGTCGCGCTGTCGGTCATGACATCGGAAGGCGTGACGGGTGTGCTGTTACTTTGTTATAAGTTATGCAATAAAACCTCTATAATATATGTTAAACATTGAAACATATAGGGCCTACATCAGGATTATTCCTATCTTGCAAAACCAATTGGGCCAATGAAGTACCAATTAAACTTACAAAGGCGGACCCAGGGTGCCTTGGGGCATGTGCCCCTTAGACGTTTGAAATTTGGCCGTGCTATGCCTGCGCTAAAGTGGCGTATCCTCCATATATTTTGAGTGTGCCCCTAATACGGGCCCCCTAGACCTGAATGTGCCCCCTTTTAGGTGAGTCTCAAGAGGGGATACAATTGGAGGTTTCTGGAGAGTTTCCGAACAGCATCCCCCGGCCATAATAAGAAGTCGTGATCCGACACCGCGACGGCGGAGTAGTGGTGACCAATCAATCGTGCTGAAGCTCCGGGTCTGTCCTTTCCAATATGAGTTTGGTTCCGACGTTAGTAGAGATTTTTGGCGAGACTCAGGTAGGGGTGCAATTGAAGGTTTTTGCTGGACCCGCTCCTGACTTATGCAGTAGCTATCATTGGCCAATTCATGTATTGCTAGGTGGATTTTGGGAATATTCAGACAAAACAAATATGCTCAGGTATTTGTGTGTGTTCCTGGCCTTCGTGGGCCCTAAGCACGCGCCTATTGTGCCTATTGGTTAATCCGCTACTGACGAGCCGATGTATCGATTTGACTTACGCAGAGATGACTTTGCCGTATCGATGTTGGCTTTAGTACAGATAGGCCTTGACTTACTGCTTACTATCGTTTGCCAATCTGCACTGGCCAGTCTAATACAGGATAAACCTCTTCTTGAAATGCTACTGGTACTGACAGCTACGAATAAAATAAAAGAAATTGACAAATGCAGGAAATAAATCAAGATTGAGGTTGGTCTACACCAGGGGTCGGCCCTTAGCCCTTTACTTTTTATCATTATCCTGAACGTGATTACAGAAGAGATCAAGGAGCAGACACCCTGGGTTATGTTATTCGCGATATCCTTAGCCCAGCATTGTTTATATGTGCCCTAGACTCGGTATTTCGATGTGTTGCTGAAGAAGGGGGCGGTGTATCTGCCTATCTTTATCGAACGTACGCTATGCATGCAATGTCGCACTTTTCGATTAAGACGAAAATATGTCAAATAACAAGCTCGAATGGCTGAATGCCAACAAAAAACTGGCAACCATAGAGATAAACACAAACTAAATATCACAGTGGGTAAACGGGCAGGTGAAAGTCTCCGAAACAACTGGAGCAGAAGTAAAACACCTATAACTGAAATATAAATGTTCTAACTGAACTTGATCCATTTTCAACAATACTACTAAAAGCATGTTTCGATATATTAATTGGACCTATAACAAATATTATAAATGCGTCACTTTGCTCTGGCTGTTTTCCTGATGATTTCAAATACTCCAGTGTCACTCCCCTTCTTATGAAGTCATCTCTGCCTAAACAATACACTTGAAAAAGTTGTAGCAAGTCGTATAATGTATCGCGTTAGCACAACTGTCTTAATTAATGTGTCACAATCAGCATATAAACAGTTTCATTCAACAGAGACTGCCCTCCTAAAGGTTCACAATGACATTACCTTGAACATTACTAATGGTAAAGCACTTACCTTACTAGGTCTCTCTGCCTCTTTTGACACGATTGGTCACAACATTCCCACTGAACGCTTATTAAAGTGGTGTGTGTGTGTGTGTGTGTGTGTGTGTGTGTGTGTGTGTGTGTGTGTGTGTGTGTGTGTGTGTGTGTGTGTGTGTGTGTGTGTGTGTGTGTGTGTGTGTGTGTGTGTGTGTGTGTGTGTGTGTGTGTGTGTGTGTGTGTGTGTGTGTGTGTGTGTGTGTGTGTGTGTGTGTGTGTGTGTGTGTGTGTGTGTGTGTGTGTGTGTGTGTGTGTGTGTGTGTGTGTGTGTGTGTGTGTGTGTGTGTGTGTGTGTGTGTGTAAATAGACAAGGATAGTAATAAAACATTAATATTAGTTAAACCAACAAATAAAGAAAGAATAATAATAAAATCACTAATAAAAGTTAGAGGTAGATACTAAAATATTCAGAGTTCATTACTGCTCACACATTTCATTTAAAGCTAAAAAACACGTTGAAAAAGAAGTGTTTTAAATTACATCTTGAACATTTTGAGGTGGTCAGCAGCGCGCCTAACAAGAGGCAGGTTGTTCCAGAGGCATGGCGCTGCGTGTTAAAGCGCTTTGTTTCCTTAAGTACAAATCTTACAGCGAGGGACCTCCAGCAGGTGAGCGTCGGCGGAGCGTAGCGTGAGGGTGAGCTAGTGGTGGTCAGGTATGACGGAGACAGGAACGATGATAGATGTGAAGAGATAACACACTGCTCGTCCGGGCACACCGATGCGTATTTGTTGTATCAGGATCGCTTCTAATAATGTCAGTTTTGTCCGTGAAATAATTTTTGAAATTGTCAAGCAATTATCCGAGGTGGTTGTCGGGCAATGGTGACAGGTGTTTTGTATGGAACAAAGAACTAACTATCCGGAACAGAGCTTCATGTTTGCCAGCCTGTTCTTTGATTTGTTGGCATAAAATGTGGATCTGGCTTTGTAAAACGTCTTCACTCACTTTCTCCGGTTGATGAAGACATTCCTGTCGATTGTCAATCTGGAAAGCCCCATCGTGAGACGGCAATGCACAGCGCGGTGATCGGAAACAAGATCGGCGACCACCGTGTCAACAATACATGAATTAATACGAGCTATGACAAGGTATAAAATGTGTCCTACCAAATGTGTTGGTTGTTCGACATACTGCGTCATGTCGTGGCAGTGCAACATACGATAGAAACGTTTCAGATAAATATCGGTGTTAATGTCAGAATCTGATTGTTGTAAGAAGCCATGGCTATGGTTTACGACGGGGTGTGTGCGTGTGCGTGAGCGTGAGCGTGTGCGGGTGCATGTGCGTGTTCGTGTGGATGTTATTGAGTGTTTGTGCAGCGAGTTAAGCGGCTCAAATCCTTTATGGTTTTAGCCAGAACTCGCGACTCTACTATGGTCTTTACAAAATCCGAGTTTTTAAATTGGTCGGTGTGGGCAGTAGGAACTATATCACCTTGTATTGTTGGTTGTTAGGTGTTGTACAAAGTTTGACAATACACGGTCTAAAAAATTTTTTCGTTGTGTGCAACTTTTATGTACTCTTTGGGGTCGGAAAAACTTGTTGTTGCAACGGCTGGAATAGATTCGTTAACCACTTGATACATGAATTTGAGTCGTAGGTCTCGCCGTCTGCGTTCTGGGGTATTGAGTTTAAGGTTGGCTAACATGGTATGAAGGATCCTTGCAGTCTGGAATGATAGTCGCCAGTAATGAAGCGAGCGGCGCGGTATTGGACACGTTCAGATCTATAAATACCCCCTTCGATGATATGGATCCCACACAATAGCTCCGTAGTCTAGGGCAGCGCACACAAGGCAAATGTAGTATTGCTTTTTTGGTTTTTGTAGCAATATGGGGATACCACTTTAGGTCGTCAGCGAGATGCCAATATACGAGTTGCTGTTTCCGCGTTCTATGGTTTCGTTTATTAAGACGGTAGAAATAATCAGTTATGTTCTTTACGCTAAGTATGTTTGTTTTGAATATTATTTCCCAGTCTTTGTCCACTTTTCTTGTTGTTTCAGGTCATTTTAGAGTGCCATGTAATATCGCAATTTCTTTATTTCTCGTGTTAGTAAGCAGTCATCTGTGAACAGGCGGAATTTTTTATTTGACTGATGTTGGTAAATAATTTATACGGCTCAGAAACTATAACAAGTTCATCAGGCAGTGTTGCATATTTGTCAACAATTTATCTGCGAAGTCATTGATGAAGTCGACAACCGACGATCCAAACTTGTTAGCTAGTGGTGGTCCATAGCAGACAAACAAGATTATACTTGTCCCATGTAATTAATTTAGCGCTCATCGTTTCGAAAGACCGAATGTCGTTGAATGTTTTCACAGCTTTTGCTTTAATGGAATATTTATGCAATATCACAATGCCGCCACAGCGACGACTGGGCCTTGGATATTGATTGAGGTTACATCCAGGTAGTGTGAGAGCTCTGGTGACCGGGAGGTCAGAGTCTTTATTACAAAGCCAGGTTTCGGTAATGGCCACAACATCGATATCGTGTATACGTGGACGTGGTCTAAAGTGTCGGTCGTTTTGTTGCGAACATATCTTGATTTGATAAGGCACAAGGAGACGTGTGTGGTGGGACAGGATAACGGATTTAGGGATAGAGTCAAGGGAAACAGGTTGCCATGTGCTTGTGAAGATGTGCGCACGTAGTGGTTGGGTGGTCGAAGGCCGATGAATGTGGAGATAGGTTGTTGTTGGTTGGAAGAGAAAGAAGGTACAAAAAAGAGAGAAAAGAACACACCAATCAACAAAGCTAGCTGTTCCTCGGTGGAAAGAAAATCGAAAACGTGTACAACTTTGACTATCTCAGCAGCCTGATAACGCCGCCAGTATATTCTTTGCAGACTTAGAAAAGAGAGTTTTCATTGCCACAGAGAAATCCAATACGCTCTCGAATATAACACACATAGTCTAACAAGGAGGCATTTTGATCTGGCACGGACATCTATATTTTACGCTTCGGACCGATACTCTTGATATATTGACATAATCAAATCAATATTTATAAACTTTCATCTGAGATGAGTGGCGGCCGAGGCCAGAGGATAGTAACTTAGTTTCATATTGGACATCAACGTTCTGACTTCATCCCTAAAGATCATACATTTTGAAGATAGAACCTACGATCGAATTCCTGCGCGGCAGCTTGTCGGGACTGACATTAGTACTCTGACACAGATCATTGCAAAGCAAAAACTTTATTTTAGTGTAATTTTCACATAGTCGTGCAGGTCACAAGCGAATGAGCTGAGATTTGTTCGGAGAACAATCTATCTGCACGTGTCCCCTTCGTCAGTTCATGTTCGAAGAGCGACAGAGACCAGTGAAAGCCACTGCAAACAACCAGACAAAGGAATTATGTACTGATGATGATATCACCGAACAATAACAACATACAGATACATGTATTTATTGTGGTATAGGTTCACACGGCAATTGTACTATGCTATATGTTCTTGCAAGATATAGAAGCACGCTTAGAATGAGTTTAAGACAATAACGGTTTTAAGACATGCACTATGGTTTTAAGACATGCACTATTTTAAACGATGGTGATGTCAGCCGTATTATTACGGAAATTATTATATTTTAAAGAATGTACAGTTGCCTTTTTCAATGTGCGAACGTAAATATTTGATTTATTGTTATTACTTACAAAAGTTTAAAAAAATATATAAAATAGTATTGAATACATCATTGAATAGAAAATTCATTGTGTGACGATGATAAATACGCATCATCACCACTATCATCATCCTCAAATTGAACCACCTAAATTGTGGAAGTTACAACAGACGACGACGACGACGATGAAGACAACCAGTAATACATTTAAATTACCTTCTTGTTGTCTGCTTATCGGTAGCCACAGCAGTTCTTGCACCTGTTGACACAACGGTGACTATTACAGTCGTAGTGACGTCTGCTATAGGGGCATCTCCTGTAGCGAATGGGACGTCCATATTTGCAGTAGACGTAGCTTCCGCATCCGTTGCAAACAGTCGACTGCCAGCCGCTGTACTTCTCACAATAATTCTCTCTGCAGCCTGCAATAAACGTTGCGCTGATATGGTGCTATATATTATTACCACCGGCTTTGCATTCAATCAAGAGGCCCATCGCTTCATGAAATATTTGCATTATGCACCTTGCGTATTCCTATTCCTAGACGACGAAATCGGGGGGGGACTTCTATTGGGGGTATTTGGGTGGGAGGGCTGGAAATATGATTAGCCCCCAATGCTATGTCAAGGGGCATAGTTTGAGATTTTGGTGAGCCTCGGGAGTCGCAGTCGATGTTTAAAGTGAGCCTGGTTAGGGGTGTGGTTGGAAGTTTTGTTTTGGTGAACCGTCAAGGAGGTTGGAGGGTTTTGGTAAGCAATAACCCCCTTAATACTCCAAATCACATTCTAATGTATCATATTGTATACACGCCAGAACCATTTGGATGTTATACAAAATTACAGCGCACGAGTATGTTATTATATATCTCACAGTGACAATCACGTTCAAGGTATTACCGCCATGAGGTATAAATCGGGTTGCAGCACACGTTTTCAGCATTTCGCAAAATATATATGAAGGTCATTACTATATTGAGAAGAAGTAGATACGAACCACAACGACCGGTTCCCGGGTAGTACGACTGCTTCTGGCCACATGAGCGGTAGTGCCCAATGCCTTTGTTGCATTGGTAGTAGTAGCGACCGTTGAAGTAGGACGATGAATAGTCGTACGTACTTTTGGAGTACCTACAGGCATCGTTGCATGACCCTTAAACATAAAAATCACATCGCCAATTTAATTTGTTTTTTTAATTAGTCATTTGAAAATTAAATGTAGAACATATATGAAGCGCGTCAGTGTGGGATCTGAGACAAGCCTACAGTTACATAGGTAGCTCATATTTTAATCTTCCGCTACAAGGTTTAACAAGAGTAAAAAAAGATTGCCATCCAGAACCTAAACACCAGATGGCAAGTGGACATGAAAGCCGTTGGTTTGTCAATAGTCCAACATATTTTGTCTTTCCTTCTATGTACAAGCTCTGTCACAGGCGTTGGCGATCACGACCCCTCAAAACCACGCGGTCGTTTGTAGTTTGTAGAGCATTGTTTTCCTCCTTTCCCACCATCTTCACAAACTATCTATTATTTCTTTATTCTCTGGCGTACCATATTGTTTCAAAAGGGTTGATATTTTAAAGACTTGGACACCAAATTGTGTTGACCTGTGTCATCCTCGCCGTACTTACCACAAGTTCCATACTTATTGACGCACTGATAGGAACTGCAACGGCCGTACACAACTCTCTTGTTGAGACAGCGGTAGTAGTAGGGGAATGGCTTCGACAAAGACGGGTAGTATTTGTTGGACTGACGATTCCTGCAGCAATCGTAGTTGTAGCCGTTCCAACATCCATCGTAACGGTAGTGCGCTGAAAGGAAAACACGACAACATTTGAATTATTCTTTTTAGACTCAAATTCCCTGACACGTGAACGCGCAAGCACACACACGCACACACGCATGCGCACACATACGTTCACATACACGCGCACGCATAATGCTCTCTGTTGTGCACCCAGTAGTATGGTGAAAGTGAAGTGTATGTTTTCTTTCATAATTGATGAAGTTATCTTGATGACTTGAAGAATAAACAAATTCATTTATGTACAAAACGTAATTACTTCCATGTCATTTAATGCGTCGGTTGTCAGTACACTGTATATTCTTACTTTAATGATAAGTAAGCACATAAAACACGATGGCTATCCTCTTTAAATCGGTGTACCTCAACGATGTGTGGTGCACGCGCGCTCGTGCGCTCGTGCGTGTGGTGTGTTCGAGTGTATCAATAGTGCATACGTGCATGTGTACGCGAGTTTGTATGCGTGTGTTACCTTGATGTCAGCCTGCGTGAAATGAACATTAACAAAACGTATTAGCATTATCTATTTTTGTATCTTACCTTCAGCTGCATATACAGCAGCGAGCACCAGCAACGCGATGAAGAACTTCGCCATGATGTCTGGTTATCTTCTGAAAATATGTACACATGTAGTATTGCAACAATAATGCAACAATAACCGATACTTTAAAAAGCTTTCGTGAATTCTATGTAAGCAAAGTCTTACTTTGCTATCTATAGCGACATGTTCTATATTAGATAGAATCAATATTGACAAATGCCGTATCATTTAAAGTTCAATTTGTTTTCATAATTTGGAGTTTATGTTAAACCAACAACTCCACCTTTACCTTTTGTGAATTCACCTGTTGTTTGTGACATTGGTCTATAGTCAATGCTGATACAATGTGCTGGATTTTCTGCAGGACAAAATGCCCATTCACGATTGTCCATATTCTGTGAGACGTGTTTAGTTAGAACATATCGCTGGCGTGTACTGGGAGCTAACAGCCACAATTTGTTTGGTCAATAGCGAAGAACGAGATTGTTAGTCGTATGGTTACTCGAAGTTACCACAATTCTAGAAAAGAAGCACCGGAAACTTCTTACTTACCGTGCAGACAACGAGGTGACCCACAGATCTTCGTCTCTGAAGCCAATGGTGCTCTAGTCTGGAAATGTCTCTGTATTTATACAGATGTGTCTCAATCAATTATCTGTCATTACACGCCCCGTTATTTTTTATGAACAACCGTCAGGTTTCACGGATTAGAGCACACAGGGGCGTGGGTGTGGCATCTATGAAACATCGGACACATTAAATTTTGTAGTACGATGAGTTTTTGTGTATGGATGTTCTTAAGCAAGCTTCAATCCAAACTCTAATTTTATCAAAGCAATTTTACCAGGCTGTATGTGATAAACAGACAAAAACGCGCTTACCCGAATCACCTCAAATATGTATTCCTTTGCTCCGCTCGCTAACCGCTAGAGAACACGCGATTTGTTAACAACGAGGTGTTAACACAGAGGCGTGAATCCATGTATTACAACTTAACAAAGACGTCTTAAGTGCGTTACTGACATGCTGACAACAAAACATATGCAAACACTCATACATTTAACGCTATATTCAGGAAACAAGTACCTCGAACAACATGAAAACCAAACTGATACGAACAACAATATTTACCTTGACTGTTGGGTAGCAAGTAACGAGCTCTATGAATACGTGGTTACTTCGGGAAAAGTTACACTGGAAGATTGCATGTGAAACCGTCGGTGTTTGTATGTATCATTCGTGTTGTGTTTTGAGGATACACAGAGTGCTCCATGCAATCGTCTTGTTTAGTATCTACCCAATTGGTCCTGCATACGATTGTTGATCGCTCAAGTAATACACCTTAATAAATTACTGTTTCAAACACTTGATCTTAAAAACGCGGACAGGCACGCTTACACACATCGTCAAATTTGTCTTAGTGTGCCAACGTAACATATGTATATATTCGTATTAATTTCATTAAACCAAAATATACCAATAAGGCACACCGCACGTCGTCGTGACCTTTTAGTAGGGGCACGGTTACATCTGTGGAAAACCATCGATACATTGTACGTGCGTCGAGGTGAACATATAATAAACTGTCGCGTAGTGAACGGGGATATATCAGTTTATGTTTGCAACTCCAAAGAAACTGACTATAATCATAACATATTTTCAAATGTTAATACATTCAAATTTAACGAATATTATTTTTGGTAAAGAGTAGATTGGACAGCGCGCACACGCACATATGCACACCCGCACATACCCACCGACGAACACACACACACACACACACACACATACACACACACACACACACACACACACACACACACACACACACACAAACACGCAGGCACGCCTACCACAATACAAACAGCAAGTAGACGTTACTTTTCGATCATTTGTTTGTGAACAAGTTCATCTTTTCCATGCACAACTATACTAGTTTTTATGGGATTCTGTTGTTTATCTGATCTGTTTGTGATATTCCAACATTGTGGTTTGCTTATGAAAAGTTCACTACAGACCAAACATTTTCTGTTGTATGCTAATAAATAAACGAGTAAAACACTCCTGTTCTGTGTGTCATGGAAAACCCAAATACATCAAAGAAGTTAGTCATCAAAAAGAAGTGCCATGTCTATGTCGATTGTTCGCAAATAGTTGTATGAAAAACACGAACTCGGCCGGTAAGCGGGTATTTCATATCGTTTAGCACTCACGTTAGCACGAAAGCATTGTCAAAATTCAAAGTATTTATAACTTTTAAATGTCAACTCAAGAGATTTTTACAAGTAAATATATTAGTGACTTTTATAATTAACATTCATTTGTTCTATTTTAATGAAAACGTCACATGCACGCACACACACACACACACACACACACACACACACACACACACAAAGACCGTACACCAACTGAGAGATAACATTTCAGTGCATTTTGTGTTGCAAAGTGGAACTTTTCCAAAATCCATATCACAACTTGTCTAATTGTTAATGTATAATTTAACAAATTCATCTCTTTGTCGACAACGACAGGCACCTTTTGAAAAGGTTGACGCAGACAAAGAATTTTTTAATTTAGTAACTAATGCCTTTTTAGTCATTATTCTTCACACTTCGTGTTCAAGACCTCGAATCATGATGACGTCAATGCAGCATAAAACTTAGTAAAAATTATCAATTTCGCTCATGCAAAACATTTAGTTATACGTACTGTTTTTCAATGGTGAATAAATACAGTTGTGACACGGAAGAAAGTGGTTCTGTCGATGTCACCAGAAAGATGATATATTTTGTCATTTTGTTTTTAAAATGTTATGAACAGAAAACGGATAATGCTTATATCGTGAGCACGTACAGCAATTGCATTTGATTCATTACAAACCTATCATTGTATCATTTCTTATTTTTATATTATTTTGAGTCATTTGTAAATATGGAACACAACGTCAGCTCACAGAAAATATAATGTTTTGCAACGTTCGTGATTCATGACTAAACCATATTGTCTATGTTTACATGTGTGTGTGTATGTATTTGTGCGTGTTTGAAGTATGAATAAATGTATGTATATGTATGTATGCATATATGTACGTATGTATGTATGTACATATAAATATGTATATACATATACACATACATACACAAATACATACTCGCATACCCACATTCATGCAACATGCACACACGAGCACTCGCACACACGCGCACGCACAACTGAGGGATAATAGTGTGTATGTATGTACGTATACATGCGTGCATGCATACACACACACATAGATACATATATACATACATACATACGCGCGCACACAAACACACATACATACATACATACGTACATTCGTACATTCATACATACATACATACATACATACATACATATACATACATACTCACATACCCATATACATGCATATATACATACGCACACGCATATACACGCACGCACACCCACACGCGCGCGCCAGTACGCATGCATACACGCATGCATACACACAGACCGTACACCAACTGAGATATAATATTTCAGTGCATTTTGTGTTACAAATTGGAACTTTTCCAAACTTCATGTCACCACTTGTCTAGTTGTTAATGGATATTTTGACAAACTGATCTTTTTGTCGCCAGCGGCGGGCACCTTTTGACTGAGTTGATGCAGATAAATAATTGTATATTTGAGTAACTATATGAAAAAATTCGTTCAGTTGTCATGAATAACCCGAATACTACACAGATGTTAAAGCAATGAAAAGATATAAATTTTTGTGTCGTATTTTGTCGGAAACAGTTGTATGACATACACGAATTTGTGGTCGGTAAGCGGATCTTTCTTTTCTTCTGACAGGATCGTCAGTACGGAAGCACTGGCAAAACGGGTTAGGAAATGCAATACTATAAATTCCATTTTGACAATGATCGTACAAACAAACCATAAGTTGTCATCAAACCGCGCATGCAAATCACTAAACATTGTAATTACTGCATACGACGACCTTCGCGAAGCGAAGAAGACAATATATTTATCATCGTCTATTGTCACTGTGTCGGGACTTTATCTTGCTTTGTGTTCTCGTGGCCTCTGCATCGCGACTGCGTCGAAAGGACACAGTAGCGGCTATCGTTTCGTTGCGTCAAGTTGGTCGATTATATGCTGTACTCTCCCAATAGCTAGGGTCCATATTACAGTTCTTGTTGGATGCCGTCTGTTTGTGTTGATATCGTTTCTTTTCATACATACAACAAAAACAATATTATCTCTCAGTTGTGATTTCGCGATTGTGCATGAACGAATTTGATATACGTGTGTATGTCTGTATGTATTTGGTGTACATGTGTATGTAGGCATGTATGTATGTATGTATGTATGTATGTATAGGTGTACATGTGTACGTGTCTACGTGTCTACGAGTGTATGTGTGTACGTGTGTACGTGTGTACGTGTGTACGTGTGTACGTGTGTACGTGTGTACGTGTGTACGTGTGTACGTGTGTACGTGTGTACGTGTGTACGTGTGTGCGTGTGTACGTGTGTACGTGTGTACGTGTGTACGTGTGTGTATGTACGTGTGTGTATGTATGTGTGTGTAAGTATGTATGTATGTATGTATGTACGTATGTACGTATGTACGTATGTACGTATGTACGTATGCACGTATGTATGTATGTATGTATGTATGTATGTATGTATGTATGTATGTATGTATTATTGTATGTATGTATGTATGTATGAATGGATGTATGTATGAATGTATGAATGTATGTATGTATGTATGAATGGATGTATGTATGTATGTATGTATGTATGTATGTGTGTATGCATGCAAGTACGTCGGCATGCAAGTATGTATGTACGTGTGGGTCATTTTCAAATGTCATTATACTGTCGGTGACCTATAGTTTGATCTTTTCTCGTTTCCACGGAAATGGACAAAACAAAGTAATCTTTGCATATAGTATGTGAACCACATATATACATATATAAATATATATATACATATTTATATGTACACACTTAGATACATACATACATAGATGCATACATATACATACATGCAAACACACACGCATACATACATACACACACATGCAAACATATAAAATATGGTTTAGGCATTAATCACGAACGTTGCAAAACATTATATTTCCTGTGAGCGAGAGTTGTGTTTGATATTTTAAAATGATTCTCGTAAATAATACAATGATAGGTTTCTAATGAATCAAATCCAATTGCTATGCGTGCTCACGATATAAGCATTATCCATTTTCTGATCCTAACATTTTAAAAACAAAATGACAAAATATATAAATTTTCTGGTGACGTCGATAGAACCATTTTCTTCTGTGTGACAAATATATGTATTCACCTTTGAAAAACTGAACGTGTAGCTAAGTGTTTTGCTTAAAGCGACATCGATAGTTTTTTCTAAGTTTTACGCTGGATTGACGTCATATAAAACGAGGTCTGGAACACGAAGTCTGAAGAATAATGACTAAAAAGGCATGTCGCACAGAAGGACACAATGAAAAGGCTCCTAATAAATTAAGTAGCTGTCACAGCATATACAAGATATGACAGAACACAGAACTATAGTATAGAGTATCACGGCATATTATTAATGTTGTTTCGAGGTACAACGTGGTGAGTGAACCATAATTGCGGAGTGACAAGTAAGTACGATTTTTTTGTAGTTTATCAAGCTTATCAATTAGCCTAATAAAATTGCTTCGAATTTATTCTAGTTTGTGTTGTCGCAGATTAAAATAAAATGTATTTGTAGTTTTCGGGTTTTTCATGACAACTAAACGAATGGGTTTTAGTCATTTAGTTACTAATTTTGAAAATTCCTTTTCTGCGTCAACCTTTTCAAAAGATGCCTGCCGTTTTCAACAAAATATCAGTTTGTCAAATAAACAATTAACAACTAGACAAGTGTTGACATAAAATTTAAAAAAATATCCAATTTGCAACACAAAATGCACTGAAGTATCATTTTTTCAGTTAGTGTATGGTCTCTATGCTGCGTGCGGGCGTGCGTGCGTGCGGGCGTGCGTACGGGCGTGGGTGCGAGCGTAGGTGCGTGCTAAAGGTCTACAGAGCGATTGTCACAACATCATTTCTCTACGCGAGTGAGAAATGGACCGTGTACCAGCGCTGTGCCAAGAGATTAAACCACTAAGACGCAGGACAAAGTACCAGACACTGAGGTGCTAGCCCAGGCTGGCTTACTAAGTGTAAACATCATGTTGAATCAGGCACAGTTAAGATGGGCTGGCCACGTGCTCAGAATGCCAGACACCTATGCCAAAGAAGTTGTTCTCCTGTTAGCTGTCAATCGGAACACGCTCTCTTTCAGAAAAAAGAAACGATATAATCACAAACAGAAGACATCCATCAAGAACTGTAATATGGACCCTGGCTGTTGGGAGAGGACAGCATATAATCGACCAACTTGACGCACCGAAACCATAGCCGCTGCTGTGTCTTTTGAACACTGTCATGTTACTGAGGCCAAGAGGAGACGAAGCAAGAGAAAGTGTCGACAAAGTGAAAATTGACGATGATAAAAATATTGTCTTCTTCGCTTCGCGAATGGCGTCATCTCCAGTGATTACAATGTTTATTGATTTGTATGCGCGATTTGCCGACAGCTTATAACGTTGGTTATACGATCATTGTCAAAATGTAATTTGTAAAATTGCATTCCCCAAACCATTTTGCTAGTGCTTCCGTGCTGACTAGCGTGCTAGAAGACACAAAAGAGCCGCTTTCCGACCACACATTCGTGTATGTCATACAACTGTTTCCAACAAAATAAGACTCAAACATTTCTACTTTTTCATGGCTTTAACTTCTGTGAAGTATTCGGGTTTTTGGTGACAAGTGGACGAACGGGATTTCGTCATTAGGTTACTAAATTACTAACACACACACACACACACACACACACACACACACACACACACACACACACACACACACACACACACACATATACTACTACATACACGTATACTTTCATACATACATACATACGTACATACATAGTACATACGTATGTATGTGTTGATGTGTGTATGTATGTATGTAAGTATATGTGTACGTGGAGCGCAGTAGCGCAGCTGTAAGAGCTCCGGCTTCTCGACTGAGAGAACGCGGGTTCGAATCATATGCGGCGGTTTCAAACCTTGGGCATGTTCATTAACTTTACATTGCTTGAGTTCACTCAGCTGTATGAATCAGTAACTGGCAGTAGACAGTAGTGGTTATTTATGTACGAATAATTGCAGCGTAACTTAATACTTGTCACAGAAATCGAGATGTTGTTTTGTTTGAAAAGGTCTGCTAGGGAGTATAGTGTAAAGCGCTTTGAACTGTTCTGAGGACTGGATACTCCGGTATATAAGAACTTACTTTTACTTTTACGTATGTATGTACGTATGTATGTGTGTAAATATATGTGTATTTATGTATGTATGTATGTATGTATGTATGTGTGTGTGTGTGTGTGTGTGTGTGTGTGTGTGTGTGTGTGTGTGTGTGTGTGTGTGTGTGTGTGTGTGTGTGTGTGTGTGTGTGTGTGTGTGTGTGTGTGTGTGTGTGTGTGTGTGTGTGTGTGTGTGTGTGTGTGTGTGTGTGTGTGTGTGTGTGTGTGTGTGTGTGTGTGTGTGTGTGTGTGTGTGTGTGTGTGTGTGTGTGTGTGTGTGTTTATGTTTATGTGTATGTATATGTATGTATGTATGTATATATGTGTGTATGTATGTATGTATGTATGTATGAATGTATGTATGTATGTATGCATGTATGCATGTATACAAGTATGCATGTATGCATGTATGCATGTATGCATGTATGCATGTATGCATGTATGCATGTATGCATGTATGTATGTATGTGTGTGTGTATGTATGTATTCATGAATGTATGTATGTATGTATGCATGTACGTGTGTATGTATGTGTGTATGTATGTATGTATGCATGTATATATGTATGTATGTATGTATGTATGTATGTATGTATGTATTTATGTATGTATTTATGTATGTATGTATGTATGTATTTGGTGTACGTACGTATGTAGGTATGTATGAATGTATGTGTGTATGAATGTATGTATGTATATATGTATGTATGTAAGTAGGTAGGAATGTATATAGTGCATAGCCAGATTTCGATTTACCCTCAATGCCCCAAATTTGATATGTTCACGTTACCACCGAATAGAAACATAAATCAATCAAGTTGTCACGATGTGGTGTTTAGTACTTAACATGGGTTGGTAGTGTATATGAAAGATTACAGTTGGGGTTACCCTGTACGGCTACTGACGGCTGGCTAGTGCCTACGCAATAATGTGAATGCTCTGGGGAGGTAGCATAGGTTCAGATTTCAAATGACTGAGGAAACTGTACATTATAGGTAGGGTAGACAGGTAGGAAAATAGAATCTATAGAAGTATGTATGTATGTAAATATATGTGTATGTATGTATGTTTGTATGTATGTACGTATATGTGTATGTACGTACGTACGTACGTATGTATGAATGTATTTGTGTATGTATTTGTGCATGTATATATGTATGTATGTATGTATGTAAGTATGTATGTATGTATGTATGTATATATGTATGCATGTGTGTATGTGTGTATGTGTGTGTGTATGTGCGTTTGTATGTGGGTATGTATGTAAGATTACAGTTGGGGTTACCCTGTACGGCTACTGACGGCTGGCTAGTGCCTACGCAATAATGTGAATGCTCTGGGGAGGTAGCATAGGGTCAGATTTCAAATGTCTGAGGAAACTGTCATTACAGTTAGGGTAGACAGGTAGGAAAATAGAATCTAACGTTACATAATTATAGAAAGGGTAGGCAGCTGTATATGTATAGTATCTGTGGTACGGGTGAACATTTAGAGGGTATAATTTTATAGCGTATAGGAATGTCGAAATAATAAAAATCTATGTTCATGTTGAATTATTGTATTACCTATTGAGCGGTGAATATAATTGTTTGTGCTGCCGCATTAGAAGAGGTCACATAACAGATTCAAAAATATGGTTAATTAACTGAGGTTAGGCAAGGATAGAACTCAGCAGTCCAGAGTGATCCACAGACAGGACGATATAACCTGGTCTTCTCTGTAATGAGAAATTATTACTGTGTGGTTATAAAACCCAGACCTCGAAGCCATTCTGAGCGGTTGCTTAGACGATGATATATAGCGTTCATGTATAGTATAGAAGAGATCACAGGAGTGTCTGGTCGGTGCGACGGCCAGCTATACTTCAAGCTCGTTCGTGCGAACGATGGGCCTTTTCGTAACAGCTAACGCCGAGATGGTACCCGAGGTCAGGCTAAATTCACGCGGGAAAAAAGAAATTCAGTTGGTCGGAAATGCATTGACACCCGAACGTATCGAACCGTCGGAGGATCGTAGTGTTGACTGCCATGACGACCAAGGGTATTGTTGAACCCAAACATTGTGCAGTTATATTTATTATATGACGAAAGAGCATCTTATAGAGAATTCGATATGTAACAGCGTTCTTATAACCTCACAGGGTTGATAGCGGAAGAGGGTCTTTACTTTATTTATTTTTTTATGTTAGACAGTGTGATAGAACGTCGCAGTAAACGGATGATTGGAAACCTGGAGGCTTATGTTCCCGGGAATTCCCGTTATATAATAAGAGTGTGTGGGAGGCTGACAAGCCTTCCTTTAGAAATTGTGTATATTACTAGTTTTGTTATTTGGTGTTGGATGAATACATTTTGAAATTGGTACCTTGTATAAATGTGTTATTGAATTCCACTATCCCTGAACCCAAAATCTATTACAAGTTCGTCTCACCTGGTCTCACACACAAACAAACACGCAGGCACGCCTACCACAATACAAACAGTAAGTGTACGTTACTTTTCGATCATTTGTTTGTGAACAAGTTCATCTTTTCCATGCACAACTATACTAGTTTTTATGGGATTCTGTTGTTTATCTGATCTGTTTGTGATACTCCAACATTGTGTTTTGCTTTTAAAAAGTTCACTACAGACCAAACATTTTCTGTTGTATGCTAATAAATAAACGAGTAAAACACTCCTGTTCTGTGTGTCATGGAAAACCCAAATACATCAAAGAAGTTAGTCATCAAAACGAAGTGCCATGTCTATGTCGATTGTTCGCAAACAGTTTTATGAAAAACACGAACTCAGCCGGTAAGCGGGTATTTCATATCGTTTAGCACTCACGTTAGCACGAAAGCATTGTCAAAACTAGAACGTATTTATAACTTTTAAATGTCAACTCAAGAGATTTTTAAAAGTAAATAATATTAGTGATTTTTATAATTAACATTCATTAGTGCTATTTTAATGAAAACGTCACATGCACGAACACACGCACACACGCACACACGCACACACGCACACACGCACACACGCACACACGCACACACGCACACACGCACACACGCACACACACACATACACACCCACACACACAAAGACCGTACACCAACTGAGAGATAACATTTCAGTGCATTTTGTGCTGCAAATTGGAACTTCTCCAAAATCCATATCACCACTTGTCTAGTTGTTAATGTATAATTTAACAAACTGATCTTTTTGTCGACAACGACAGGCACCTTTTGAAAAGGTTCATGCAGACAAAGAATTTTTTAATTTAGTAACTAATGTCTTTTTAGTGATTATTCTTCACACTTGATAAACGACACAAAATCGTACTTACCTGTTACACCGCAATTATGGTTCAGTCAATACGTTGTACCTCAACACAACATTAATAATATGCCGTGGTAATATGTATTATATCACCGTGTTCTTTCTCACTTGTATATTTCACGTATGCTTTGACAGTTAGTAAATTTATTAGGTGTCTTTCTATTGTGTCCTTCTGTGCGACATGTCTTTTTAGTCATTATTCTTCACACTTCCTGTTCAAGACCTCGAATCATGATGACGTCAATCCAGCGTAAAACTTTACGCTTTACGTAAACACTTAGTTATACGTATTGTTTTTCAATGGTGAATACATACAGTTGTGACACGGAAGTAAGTGGTTCTGTCGTTGTCACCAGAAAGAGAATATATTTTGTAATTTTTTTTATAAATGTTATGACCAGAAAACGGATTATGCTTAAATCGTCAGCACGCATAGCAATTGCATTTGATTCATTAGAAACCTATCATTGCATTATTTCTTATTTTCCTATTATTTTGAGTCATTTGTAAATATGGAACACAACATCAGCTCTCAGACAATATAATGTTTTGCAACGTTCGTGATTCATGACTAAACCATATTGTCTATGTTTATATGTGTGTGTGTGTGTGTGTGTGTGTGTGTGTGTGTGTGTGTGTGTGTGTGTGTGTGTGTGTGTGTGTGTGTGTGTGTGTGTGTGTGTGTTTGTGTGTGTGTGTGTGTGTGTGTGTGTGTGTGTGTGTGTGTGTGTGTGTGTGTGTGTGTGTGTGTGTGTGTGTGTGTGTGTGTGTGTGTGTGTGTGTGTGTGTGTGTGTGTGTGTGTGTGTGTGTGTGTGTGTGTGTGTGTGTGTGTGTGTGTGTGTGTGTGTGTGTGTGTGTGTGTGTGTGTGTGTGTGTGTGTGTGTGTGTGTGTGTGTGTGTGTGTGTGTGTGTGTGTGTGTGTGTGTGTGTGTGTGTGTGTGTGTGTGTGTGTGTGTGTGTGTGTGTGTGTGTGTGTGTGTGTGTGTGTGTGTGTGTGTGTGTGTGTGTGTGTATGTATTTGTGCGTGTGTGTTTGCAAGTATGAATAAATGATTGTATATATATGTATGCATCTATGTACGTATGTAATGCATACATACATACACACATAGATACATATATACATACATACATATATACATACGCACGCACGAACACAAACACACACACATACATACATACATACATACATTCATACATTCATACATTCATACATTCATACATTCATACATTCATACATTCATACATTCATACATACATACATATACATATGTCATACATACTCACTTACTCACATACTCACATACTCACATACTCACATACTCACATACTCACATACCCATATACATGCATATATACATACGTTCATGCACACGCACATACACGCACGCACACCCACACGCGCGCGCCAGTACGCATGCATTACCACAGACCGTACACCAACTGAGATATAATATTTCAGTGCATTTTGTGTTGCAAATTGGAACTTTTCCAAACTTCATGTCACCACTTGTCTAGTTGTTAATGGATAATTTGACAAACTGATCTTTTTGTCGCCAGCGGAGGGCACCTTTTGACTGATTTGATGCAGACAAATAATTGCCTACTTGAGTAACTATATGACAAAAACCCATTCGTTCAGTTGTCATGAATAACCCGAATACTACACAGATGTTGAAGCAATGAAAATATAGAAATTTTTGTGTCGTATTTTGTCGGAAACAGTTGTATGACATACACGAATTTGTGGTCGGTAAGCAGCTCTTTCTTTTCTTCTGACAGGATCGTCAACACGGAAGCACTGGCAAAACGAGTTAGGAAATGCAATATTACAAATTACATTTTGACAATGATCGTACAAACAAACCATAAGTTGTCACCAAACCGCGCATACAAATCACTAAACATTGTAATTACTGCATACGACGACCTTCGTGAAGCGAAGAAGACAATATATTTATCATCGTCTAATGTCACTGTGTCGGGACTTTATCTTGCTTTGTGTTCTCGTGGCCTCTGCATCGCGACTGTGTCGAAAGGACACAGTAGCGGCTATCGTTTCGATGCGTCAAGTTGGTTGATTATATGCTGTTCTCTCCCAACAGCCAGGGTCAATATTACAGTTCTTGTTTGTGCTGACATCGTTTCTTTTCATACATACATACAAACACACTATTATCTCTCAGTTGTGCGGCGCGTGTGTGCATACACGAATTTGATATACGTATGTATGTATGTATGTATGTGATGTACGTTTGTATGTAGGCATGTATGTATGTATGTAAGTATGTATGTATGTATGTATTTATGAGTGTACGTATGAATGTGTATAATATACACATTCGTACGTACACTCATACGTACATACACATATATTATATATGTATGTATGTATGTATAGGTGTACGTATGTACGTATGTGCTTATGTACGTGCGAACGTGTGTACGTGTATGTATGTATGTGTGTGTATGTATGTATGTATGTATGTATGTATGTATGTATGTATGTATGTATTTATGTATGTATGTATGTATGTATGTATGTATGTATGTATGTATGTATGTATGTATGTATGTATGTATGTGTGTACGTGTGTATGTGTGTATGCGTGCAAGTACGTAGGCATTCAAGTATGTATGTACGTGTTGGTCATTATCTAATGTCGTTATATTGTCGGCGACCTAAAGTATGATCTTTTCTCGTCACAAAACAAAGTAATTTTTGCATATAGTATGTGAACCACATATATATATATATATATACATATTTATATGTACACACATACATATATATATACATGGATGCATACATATACATACAT
This sequence comes from Escarpia spicata, assembly GCA_963995525.1. Lineage (NCBI taxonomy): Eukaryota > Metazoa > Annelida > Polychaeta > Sabellida > Siboglinidae > Escarpia > Escarpia spicata. Next base: position 15,797,111 of record OZ023213.1, read on the forward strand.
ATAAGTAGTAAAGGAGGTCCCTTAGCGGGGACGCTTTCCGTTTTCCGTTGAGGAAGAACAAAAGTACCCGGATGTAGGTCAAGGTCAAGTACCCGAATCTAGGTCAAGGTCAAAGGTCAAGTGGCCCCACTTGACGGATAGGTCATGAACTAAAATAGAGCCACCCGGCGGAATTTTTATCAACTAAAACAGCGTCAACTGGCGTATTTTTTACGGACTAAACAGCGCCACCTAGCGGATTTTTTACGAACTAAATATATGCACCAAAGTTCAGTACTTCCAAAATTCGTGCGTCTTATTTTGACCAGAAGCGTCACCTGACGGACTTTTCGTGATCTAAATAGCCCCTAGCGGATAGGTTATAAACTACAAGTGGTGCCACCTTGTGGATAACTTGTGAACTAAATGTTCGAGTACTGCCATAATTGGTGCGTCTTATATATATATATAAAAGTGGCCTTCTCCGGCTACGGGCCCACTCGACCTCTCGACCCCGATTTCGTCTCTGTCATCAGCTCCGGCAACCGAACCAACCACCAATGATCTACTCTACTGTATACACCTTTAATTTCTACTCCGAGGTCCGTGCTCGTTCGGCACGCCCACGTGACCTTTCGGCACATTCACTAACTATATAAGCGCGGTATTTTCCCAATCGGGCCATCATTCGTATTACGACGACAGCACGGCTAACATCATGTTGAAGACACCTTATTACCGACCTCGCAATGCAGCAGACTCGAGTGACGAGGACGAGCCGACGAGCCGACCCATCATGCCGGTGACCAACCGCCCTTCCGTGCCGTCGGAATTAGACGCCGTGGACATCTCAACTCTAGAATCAACGGTATGCCCCGACCCTGTTATCGAGGTCAGAGGTTTCCTTATCGACAATGTACTCAAGCATACTCCCTTCTACATCGGGTGCAGATACTGCAAGAAGCGTATGAATGTCGACGATACGGGACATTTACAATGCGAACGACACGGTTATGTGGCCTCTGACATGTATATTGTGGTTCGAACGAGCGCTGCCGATGAGGAGTCTCTACCGACTCCGAGACAACTACCACCATCGCAGAGACCCTTCACCTGTCCGGACTGTGGGTCGTCGTTCACACGGAAAAATAATAGCAAGCGCCACCTCACAAGCGGCAGTTGTGCCCGCCGGAAGGTGGCGGCCGAGGACGCCGAACTGGACGCGCATGTGGTGAGTCATACTTTATATTGTTTTACTATATACTTTCACCTAAAATCTCGTCCCTCGTATCTATACTTTCCCTAAAATGGCGTCCCCATACCTTCCGTCAAAATGGCGTGCCTGTATATGTTTACTTCCGCTAAAACTTCGCCCCGTTTTATTATTTCCTATATGGTTGGACTCGTCTATTGCCTGTTAACACCCGGGTACATAATGTTCTGTTACGTCTTTGCTTCCAAGATTATGTCTTCTCTTACGTTGTCCTTCATATCAACATCTGGCAAAGTCTTAACTCCCTATATGGTTGCGCCCACGGGTAATTTTTGTCGACAATTTATCTTTATGATCATACAACTTGTCACCTTACTTCCTATCACTTCTTTTCATTGTTTCTCATCGGTCCTTGTATCACAGTACTCTAACAAAGGTGTACTATTCCCATGCAATCTTTAATATTTTTGAAATATTCTTGTAGAACTACATTGAAGGCCCGCTACCAGCATAGCGGCAACGAATGGGCTTTGTGTCGACAGAGACGATTAACGACAACGGGACACAATCGACACCAACTTTCATTCCCAATGACGTCACACCTACCCACGCTATCAATGTTACAACTTCTACCCAGCCTGCCGACGTCACAACTTCCGCTCCTGACTTTGCTGGTCCGAACTTTACCATTGATTTCCCTGTGACCGAAATGAAGAAGACGCTGGCACGACACATAGCAGGTGCCGTTGTTGAACTCTCAAGACGACAATGCCGTGGTTGCAAGATAGACCATCATAGTAAATTTCATCACGCTTGTATGTTATCTGGTAACATTCAAATTTGCATGCACATTGACGAGGCTGTCGAGACCATTAATTCAACTGCAGTGGTGAAAGACTGTTTGAGTGTTTTGTTAGACGCAGGTGTGAAGCTATCCGACGTGACAGTCGAACAGTTGTGTAATATCAATACTGGGTTGCAAGAATCCGTTTCGAAACAGTGGCGAAACACTATGAAACATATGGTTCTGACAGTAATGGAGGGTGACCTGTAAAGAACTTTCTTTTGTCTTGTACACGATTAAAATTTGCCAGACCCTGTATCAATGTCTAGTCTCTGGGTCTTGTAGTTATGGAGCGTGACATGTAAATACGTTTGTGTTGTTCACGAATAAACTGTGCAAACCTTATATTGTGTCTTTACTTAACCAAACTAAGACAATCGACTTCCACGAATCAAACTTTCACTAGCGAGATTCACGAACCAATCATTCAGACAAACTAGTCTGACAAACGAAACACCAAACACTTAGATCAACGAGTGACAAGAAACAAACTTGTCGGACAAACGAAACACTAAACTTTGACTAGCGAGCGACAAGAACCAAACTTGTAGGACAAACGAAACACCAAACTTAACAGGTTACTGCGCCAAATTCCACCAAAACGAGGCAAATAGACGGGTTATCGCGTGAGATTCCATCAATTTGACGGAATTACATCAGAATAGACGGGTTACCGCGTGAGATTCCATCAAGTTGACGGAATTCCATCAGAATAGACGGGTTACCGCGTGAGATTCCATCAATTTGACGGAATTCCATCAGAATAGACGGGTTACCGCGTGAGATTCCATCAACTTGACGGAATTCCATCAGAATAAAAATATATAATTAGGGTAGATAGAGAAAAAAAGTTGGCGTTAAGCTCGCAAAAATGTATACAACCACTTTGGTGGTTGTTTAAATTTTCACGAGCATAACCCCAACGTTTTTTCTCTATCTAACCTAATTATATATTTTTACCCGTTAGATGGCGCCATCATGTGACATATTACTCCGATTATCCACTAGGGGGCGCTACGACAGAAGTGACGTCGTACCGGAAGTTACTTGACTGTCATGGCAGCCTCTACTATGGACGCTACGTCGGAAGTGACGTCGCACCGGGAGTTACTTGACTGTCATGGTGGACTCTACGCTTCCGATATTCCCGGAAGTGTGTCGACGAGTATAGATCTATCATGGCCGGTAGATGGCAATACTCTGACTAATTACATTGGTGTCCGTTGAGTGGCGTCGGGAACCATGACGGTCACCTCTTTGAATGAAGTCCTGTCAGGTGGTTGTCCTTACATGTTATCGACATAGTCGTTTTCAGGCATAGCAGTTTTCAAATTCGCTTGCATTGGTAGCCTCTACTAGGGACGCTACGTCGGAAATGACGACACATCGGAAGTTACTTTACTGTCATTGCGACCTGTCATGGCGGCCTCTACGGTTTCACCATTTCCGGAAGTGTGTCGACGAATAGAGATATGTCATGGTCGGTAGATGGCGTTGTTCTGACTAGTTACATTACTACCCGTTGAGGCCATCGGATGTTGCCTCTCTCATGAACGTGGATAGTTTTTGTGTTAAGGGAAGTCACGTTCGGTCTGATTGGTTATGCAAATGAGATTACGCCGAAAACTATTGTATATACCGTGCTTCCGACGATTCTGGTCTTTCCTTTTTCGACTCTCGAGAAGGTCGTATCGTATCTGGTCGCTCGCACTATTTGAAAATATGGGATTGTTACGTTGTAAAGACGGCTGCTTCATATACATATGTTTTTCGTTAAAAGAAGCGATACCTCATACGAGTCCTATGGTCGCCTCGTTAGATATGAATCCGAACAGATGAACGTCTCTTGACATGAAAGTATGTGATGTTTGGCACCTCAAACTCAAAATGTCGTCGTATGCCTTTACGATACATCGAGTTGATGTTTAACATGAAGAAAATGGCCTATCCTTTAACATGGAGAAAATGCCCTATCCTTTAACATGGAACAACCTCCTACCTTTTAACATGGAGAAAAAGACCTATCCTTTAACAAGGGGAAACTTCCTATCCTTTAACATTGGGTTTTTAGCACCTATCCTTTAACATGTGGACAACCTCCTATGTTCTAACATTCAATTCGTGCAACGTGTTGGGCTAAGTTTAGTGTTTCGTTTGTGCAACTTTGTTTTCAGTGAAATGAGGAAAAGTTACTTGTGTCTTGATGACTATGAAAACTAAAATCAAACAAACACACTCATCCATAGCATAAACAAGATTTTATTTGAATATTCTCCATATGATCTCTCTTGAAAACAGTTCCTGTGGATTGTATGACCCACGCGAACCTGTTTTTGTCGTAAATCGGTAACACTAATATGGTTCCCAACGTGTGATTTGCAAAGGTGTCACCGAATGAGCTGCGCGCCGCGATGATGCAGGTCGTCTACGATGCCGACGACGACCACTGTCAAACGGAATGCTGGTTTCCTTTGATATGTCATCGTCCACTGATGCTGTCTGCATGTAAATCCAACGATCTGGGTTTCCAACTAAATCCATTGGCGTGTTGTCGTCCTTGCGACCAGGAGCAAAGTTTTCCCATCCCACCGGTTCAAACGACTTCCGTTTTCTCAACACGTCATTCACAAGGTCCACGATATTACTTCCGGGAACCGCCTTGTTTCTGTACATCATCTCGCCACGATCGTTCCAACTTACGGCACCTTTCATTTTATCTAGGAGTCGCCGTGCTTTCTGCTTCATAGTTTTTGGAACGCTGTCGACGATTTCATTTTGGATGTTCTTATTTTTGATGATTTCATTTTCGTTAGCAGGTTGTACTTTGTTTTTCTCTTCACTTGGACATTTTTCGGGTTCTTGGATACGTTTGTCGGAAAGATCGTTGTACCGACTCAATACCTGGTTATACAACACAACTTTTTCCCTCTCGTGTATATCGCTTCGTTCTAATATGTCTAGAATTTCATTGTCGAGTCGTTGCAAGACCCTTTCGATAGGGTTAGCAGGAGAAGGACGCTGTGATTGAATATTTTCCAAAATACGGGGATCGACCAGTGCTATCTTCTTGGTATGCTCCATGGTCATCTGAGATGGAAACAAGAATGTCTAGCTTGTTGCTGAGGCCGGAAACGTGGGTGTCGTTGTGGGCGCCGGGACAAGTGAATTGAACAACGTAGTGCTTATCGACGTAGTGTTTGTGATGACCTACAGCGACTGTGGGCAATGTGTTGTTTCTAGCTATCTTTTCATGTGAAATGTCTCTTACAATCAGGGCACTGGAAGGCCGACCGTGATACTGGTGTAGGCTTGTTGGCAGCTGGTAGACGTGTCGATAAGCTCATGGTGTCCGTGTTTACTGTTCAAAGGTAAAGAACGGAATGGCTCTTGGAACTCGTCCGTCTAAGTTTGGTTTGTACAACTCGTTTTATACCTGACTATTGCAGTGGACTCAGTCGAATTTCACGCGATAAACCGTCTATTCTGGTGGAATTCCGTCAAATTGATGGAATCTCACGCGATAACCCGTCTATTCTGATGGAATTCCGTCAAATTGATGGAATCTCACGCGATAACATTTTATTTGCCTCGTTTTGGTGGAATTTGACGTAGTAACCTGTTAAGTTTGGTGTGTCGTTTGTCCGTCAAGTTTGGTTCTTGTCGCTCGCTAGTCAAAGTTTAGTGTTTTGTTTGTCGACAAGTTTGTTTCTTGTCACTCGTTGATCTAAGTCGTTGGTGTTTCGTTTGTCAGAATAGTTTGTTTGAATGATTGGTTCGTGCATCTCCCTAGTGAAAGTTTGATTCGTGGAAGTCGTTTGTCTTAGTTTGGTTAAGTAAAGACACAAGATAAGGTTTGCACAGTTTATTCGTGAAAAAGACAAACGTATTTACATGTCACGCTCTATAACTACAAGAACCAGAGACTAGACTTTGATACAGGGTCTTGCAAAGTTTAATCGTGTACAAGACAAAAGAAAGTTCTTCACAGGTCACCCTCCATTACTGTCAGAACCATATGTTTCATAGGGTTTCGCCACTGTTTCGAAACGGATTCTTGCAACCCTGTATTGATATTACACAACTGTTCGACTGTCACGTCGGAATGCTTCACACCTGCGTCTAACAAAACACTCAAACAGTCTTTCACCACTGCAGTTGAATTAATGGTCTCGACAGCCTCGTCAAAGTGCATGCAAATTTGAATGTCATCAGATAACATACAATCGTGATGAAATTAACTACGATGGTCTATCATGCAACCACGGCATTGTCGTCTTAAGAGTTCAACAACGGTACCTGCTAAGTGTCGTGCCAGCGTCTTCTTCATTTCGGTCACAGGGAAATCAATGGTAAAGTTCGGACCAGCAAAGTCAGGAGCGGAAGTTGTGACGTTGGCAGGCTGGGTAGAAGTTGTAATATTGATAGCGTGGGTAGTTGTGACGTCATTGGGAACAGAAGTTGGTATCGATGGTGTCCCGTTGTCGTTAATCGTCTCTGTCGACACAGAGACCATTCGTTGCCGCTTTACTGGTAGCGGGCCTTCAATGTAGTTCTGCAAGAATATTTCAATAATAATAAAGATTGCTTGGGAAAAGTACACCGTTGTTAGAGTACGGTAATACAAAGACCGAAGGGAAACAATGACAAGAAATGATAGGAAGTAAGGTGACAAGTTGTATGATCATAAAGGTAAATTGTCGACAAAAATTACCCGTGGGCGCAACCATATAGGGAGTTAAGACGTTGCCAGATGTTGATATGAGGGACAGCGTAGGAGAAGCCATAATCTTGGAAGCAAAGACGTAACAGAATATTATGTACCCGGATGTTAACAGGCAATAGACGAGTCTAACCATATAGGAAATAATAAAACGGGGCGAAGTTTTAGCGGAAGTAAACATATACAGGCACGCCATTTTGACGGAAGGTATGGGGACGCCATTTTAGGGAAAGTATAGACACGAGGGACGAGATTTTAGGTGAAAGTATATAGCAAAACAATATAAAGTATGACGCACCACAAGCGCGTCCAGCTCGGCGTCCTCGGCCGCCACCTTCCTGCGGGCACAACTGCCGCTGGTGAAGTGGCGCTTGCTATTATTTTTCCGTGTGAACGACGACCCACAGTCCGGGCAGGTGAAGGGTCTCTGCGATGGTGGTAGTTGTCTCGGAGTCGGTAGAGACTCCTCATCGGCAGCGCTCGTTCGAACCATAATATACATGTCAGAGGCCACGTAACCGTGTCGTTCGCACTGCAAATATCCTGTATCGTCGACATTCATACGCTTCTCGCAGTATCTGCACCCGATGTAGAAGGGAGTATGCTTGCGTACTTTGTCGATAAGGAAACCTCTGACCTCGATAACAGGGTCGGGGCTTACCGTTGATTCTAGAGTTGAGATGGCCACGACATCTGGTTCCGACGGCACGGAAGGGCGGTTGGTCACCGGCATGATGGGTCGGCTCGTCGGCTCGTCGGCTCGTCATCGTCATTCGAGTCTGTTGCATTGCGAGGTCGGTAATAAGGTGTCTTCAACATGATGTTAGCCGTGCTGTCGTCGTAATACGAATGATGGCCCGATTGGAAAAATACCGCGCTTATATAGTTAGTGAATGTGCCGAAAGGTCACGTGGGCGTGCCGAACGAGCACGGACTTCGGAGTAGAAATTAAAGGTGTAGACTGTAGAGTAGATCATTGATGGACGGTTCGGTTGCCGGAGCTGATGACAGAGACGAAATTGTTTTGGTCGTCGAACTGGTCGTTGAACTGGTCGTTGGCTGTTGGTCCGGGTTGATTGTCGGGGTCGAGAGGTCTAGAGGTCGAGTGGGCCCGTAGCCGGAGAAGGCTGCGCCTTCGGTAGCAAAATCCTTTGCCGGACGTTATCACTAGTCATGTTGTTCATCTTCCAAAATGTAAGATATAATGACCACAAAAAACAGACGCAGACCTTTTATAACAGTTCGATAGAACATAAAGGTCACGTAGGCGTGTCGAACGTACACGAAATTTCTAACCTATGAGAATAGCTAATACTCTTTTGTGACGAGAGCTCAAAACGATGGCTAACCAGATCACTACCTGTTTGACCAACTCACCTCACACAGTAGCGTCTGTTTTGTAGTGTGTTGACAAAAGTATCAAAGAAACTTCTAGAATCATTTTCCACTCACTGTAACACAACGTCACTGACCATAGCATCACATGATGGGCTTATATCCAAGTGCACAAGTTCAAAACGATGGCTATCCAAATCACTATCTGTATAACCAACTCACCTCGCGTATAGAATTACAGCGCATACCATGACGTCACTGTTGATGATGTCCCATAATGGGATTATATTCAAGCGCGAAAACTCAAAGCAATGGCTAACCAAAGCAATAACTGTTTGACCAACTCACCTCGCGTACAAAATTACTGAGCATAGCAGTTTAATGACGTCATACAAGGTGCGGACGATCACGCTCGCAACAAACAAACATGTCCTGAGACCTTGATTTTGTTGATAAAGATGTCTCAAAGAATGTTACATGTACAGGAATCACTTCACGTCTGCCATTAATACCATACATAGGTACGCAAAAATTGACAAACACGTCTTTGTAAACACAGGAAGCAGTCGATGTATCCTGGTAATAAGAGACATTGATAGGAAACAATTTACAAAGAGGGTGATGGGAAGGTCGTAGATCTGTATGGTAACCAGATATGTCATAATTTGACTTATTTTAATAGTTCTCTACCGATTCGTCAGGTTTGGACCTATGTTAAAGTTGTAAATGTATAGGCTAGGAGGGCGTTATACCTCAATAAATGGTCCACAACCTATAACATATAAGAAACGACACCATTGCGCATGCGCAATGGGCTATTTAACACCGTCACTGACCTATTTGATGACGTCTTTGACCTATTTTTATAGTAAAAAGATAAAAAAGAAACAAGAGACACGAATTTAAGAAGTATCGATATTTGATTCACTGACATCCGTCAGGGGGAGTTATTTGTACTTCTCTTTCAGATCGTAACCTTTCTACCAAGGGGCGCAAATTTTCATCAATAAGACGCACCAATTTTGGCAGTACGCGAACATTTAGTTCACAACTTATCCACAAGGTGGCACCACTTGTAGTTCATAACATATCCGCTATATGCAATTTAGTTCACGAAAAGTCCGCCAGGTGACGCTACTGGTCAAACCAAGACACGAATTTTGGTAAATATATTTAGTTCTAAAAATTTCGCCAGGTGGCGCTGTTTCAGTTCATATAAATTCCGCCATATGGCGTTATTTTAGTTCGTGACATATCCGCCAGGTGGCGCCACTCGACATTTGTCCTTGACATACATCCGGGTACTTGACCTGCATCCGGGTGCTTTTGCTTTTGCTCAACGGAAACCGGAAAGCGTCCCCACTAAGGGACCTCCTTTACTACTCATATACATACATTCATTTATACATGCAAACACACACGCTTACATACTTATACACACACACACATGCAAACATATAAAATATGGTTTAGTCATGAATCATGATCATTGCAAAACATTATATTGCCTGTGAGCGTGAGTTGTGTTCCATATTAACAAATGACTCTCGTAAATAATACAATGATAGGGTTCTAATGAATCAAATCCAACTGATATGCGTGCTCACGGTATAAGCATCATCCATTTTCTGATCCTAACATTTTAAAAACAAAATGACAAAATGTATCATCTTTCTGGTGACGTCGATAGAACTACTTTCTTCTGTGTGACAAATATATGTATTCACCATTGAAAAACTGTACGTGTAGCTAAGTGTTTTGCTTAAAGCGACATCGATAGATTTTACTAAGTTTTACGCTGGATTGACGTCATAAGAAACGAGGTCTTGAACACGAAGTATGAAGAATAATTACTAAAAAGGCATGTCGCACAAAAGGACACAATAAAAAGGTTCCTAATAAATTAAGTAGCTGTCACAGCATACGTGAAATATACAAGATATGACAGAACACAGAAATATAGTTTAGAGTACCACGGCATATTATTAATGTTGTTTCGAGGTACAACGTGTTGACTGAACCATAATTGCGGTTTGACAAGTAAGCACGATTTTGTGTCGTTTATCAATCTTATCAATTACCCTAATAAAATTACTTCGAATTTATTGTAGTTTGTGTTACTAATTTAGAAAATTCCTTTTCTGTATCAACCTTTTCAAAAGATGCCTGCCGTTTTCAACAAAATATCAGTTTGTCAAATAAACAATTATCAACTAGACAAGTGTTGACATAGAGTTTTAAAAATATCCAGTTTGCAACACAAAATGCACTGAAGTATCATTTTTTCAGTTAGTAGAGGGTCTCTGTGCGTGCGTGCGTGCGTGCGTGGGTGCATGCTAAAAGTCTACAGAGCGATTGTCACAGCATCATTTCTCTATGTGTGCCATTTCTCGCTGGCCAAGAGATTAAACCACTAAGACGCAGGACAAAGTACCAGACACTGAGGTGCTAGCCCAGGCTGGTTTACTAAGTGTAAACATCATGTTGAATCAGGCACAGTTGAGATGGGCTGGCCACGTGCTCAGAAAGCCAGACAAGTATGCCAAAGAAGTTGTTCTCCTGTTAGCTTTCAATCGGAACACGCTCTCGTTCAGAAAAAAGAAACGATATAATCACAAAGAGAAGACATCCATCAAGAACTGTAATATAGACCATGGCTGTTGGGAGAGGACAGCTTATAATCAACCAACTTGACGAAACGAAACCACAGCCGCTGCTGTGTCCTTTGAACACTGTCATGTTGCTGAGGCCAAGAGGAGACGAAGCAAGAGAAAGTCTCGACACAGTGACAATTGACGATGATAAAAATATTGTCTTCTTCGCTTCGCGAAGGGCGTCATCTGCAGTGATTACAATGTTTATTGATTTGTATGCGCGATTTGCCGACAGCTTATGACGTTGTTTATACGATCATTGTCAAAATGTAATTTGTAAAATTGCATTCCCCAAACCATTTTGCTAGTGCTTCCGTGCTGACTAGCGTGCTAGAAGACACAAAAGAGCCGCTTTCCGACCACACATTCGTGTATGTCATACAACTGTTTCCAACAAAATACGACTCAAACATTTCTACTTTTTCATGGCTTTAACTTCTGTGAAGTATTTGGGTTTTTGATGACAACTGAACGAACGGGTTTTAATCATTAGGTTACTAAATTACAAACACACACACACACACATATATACTACTACATACACGTATACTTTCATACATATGTACATACATACATACGTACATACGTATGTATGTGTTGGTGTGTGTATGTATGTATGTAAGTATATGTGTACGTGGAACGCAGTAGTGCAGCTGTAAGAGCTCCGGCTTCTCGACTGAGAGAACGCGGATTCGAATATCACGTGCGGCTGATTCTAACCTTGGGCATGTTCATTAAATCTACATTGCTTCAGTTCACTCAGCTGTATGAATGAGTACCTACCTGGCAGTAGACAGTGGTGGTTATTTATGTACGAATAATTGCAGCGTAACTTAATGTTTCTTACAGAAGTCGAGATGTCATTTTGTTTGAACAGGTCTGCTAGGGAGTATAGAGTAAAACTCTTTGAACTGTCCTGGGGACTGGATATGTATGTACGTATGTATGTGGGTAAATATATGTGTATGTATGTATATATATATATATATACATACATACACATATATTTACCCACATATATATGTGTGTGTGTGTGTGTGTGTGTGTGTGTGTGTGTGTGTGTGTGTGTGTGTGTGTGTGTGTGTGTGTGTGTGTGTGTGTGTGTGTGTGTGTGTGTGTGTGTGTGTGTGTGTGTGTGTGTGTGTGTGTGTGTGTGTGTGTGTGTGTGTTTGTTTGTGTGTGTGTGTATGTATGTATGTATGTATTTAAGTATGTATGTATGTATGTATGTATTCATGTATGCATGTATGCATGTATGCATGTATGCATGTATGCATGTATGCGTGTGTGTATGTATGTATGTATGTAGGTAGGTAGGTAGGTAGGTAGGTAAGTATGTATATAGTTCATCACCTGATTTCGATTTACCCTCAATGCCCCAAATTTGATATGTTCACGTTACCACCTAATAGAAACATAAACCAATCAAGTTGTCACGATGTGGGGTTTAGTACTTAACATAGGTTGGTATATAAAATATTATAGTTGCGGTTACCCTGTACGGCTACTGACGGCTGGCTAGTGCCTACGCAATAATGTGAATGCTCTGGAGAGGTAGCATAGGGTCAGATTTCAAATGACTGAGGAAACTGTACATTATAGTTAGGGTAGACAGGTAGGAAAATAGAATGTAACGTGTAATAATTATAGAAAGGGTAGGCAGCTGTATATGTATAGTAACTGTGGTACGGGTGGAAATTTAGAGGATATAATTTTATAGCGTATAGGAATGTCGAAATAATAAAAATCTATGTACATGTTGAATTATTGTATTACTTATTGAGCGGTGAAATTATTGATGTGCTGCCGCATTAGCAGAGTTCACATAACAGATTCAAAGATATGGTTAATTAACTGAGGTTAGGCAAGGATAGAACACAGCAGTCCAGAGTGATCCACAGACAGGACGATATAACCTGGTCTTCTCTGTAATGAGAAATTATTACTGTGTGGTTATAAAACCCAGACCTCGAAGCCATTCTGAGCGGTTGCTTAGACGATGATATATTGCGTTCATGTATAGTATAGAAGAGATCACAGGAGTGTCGGGTCGGTGCGACGGCCAGCTATACTTCAAGCTCGTTCGTTCGAACGATGGGCCTTTTGCGTAACAGCCAACGCCTAGATAGTACGCGAGGTCAGGCTAAATTCACGCGGGAAAAAAGAAATTCAGTTGGTCGGAAATGCATTGACACCCGAACGTAGCGAACCGTCGGAGGATCGTAGTGTTGACTGCCGTGACGACCAAGGGTATTGTTGAACCCAAACATTGTGCAGTTATATTTATTATATGACGAAAGAGCATCTTATAGAGAATTCGATATGTAACAGCGCTCTTATAACCTCACAGGGTTGATAGCAGAAGAGGGTCTTTACTTCTTTTTTTTTTTTTAATGTTAGACAGTGTGATAGAACGTCGCAGTAAACGGATGATTGGAAACATGGATGCTTATGTTCCCGGGAATTCCCGTTATAGATTAAGAGTGTGTGGGAGGCTGACAAGCCTTACTCTAGAAATTTTGTATATTACTAGTTTTGTTATTTGGTGTGGGATGAATACATTTTGAAATTGGTACCTTGTATAAATGTGTTATTGAATTCCACTATCCCTGAACCCAAAATCTATTACAAGTTCGTCTCACCTGGCGGATCTTCACATTTGTATAGGGCGTATATGTTGCGGACTAGGTATATACTTTATTATCAAATGTATCTGTTGTGGTATTTCACTTGATAAGTAGTTATAATAATGAAATTAGGGTACGATGTATGCCAAAAGTGAAAACATGCAGGATGTAGCACACTAGTATCTACTCATTGTAAAATGTTTATTTAAAATTGCATTCGACAACCCGGTCACTTTGATCGTTTTTTTAACGATTCCGTGCTGCAAGATATAAAGACCTGCTTAACGATCAGTGTGTGTCATAAAACTGTATCTGATATCAATTAGTGTAACATTTCTATCATTTTTTTTGGTGGCTTTAACTTCTCTTATGTCGACGAGTTTTTTCACGGTAAAATTGAAAAGGTTTTTTTTTACTCGTGTAGTTTCTAAAACACAACATTATTTGTTTGGCGCAACCTTTTCAGGTGCCTTGGCTGTGCTGGCATATCACGAAAAGATCAGTTAGTCAAAACATCCATTCACCTAGTCTAGATGTGCCATATAGTTATGGAAAAGAGCACATTTGTAAAATGGCACATGCATTAAAATTTTCACTCAGAAGGTTCAAGGAACTAGGATTTGTAGCTAGTGTGTGTGTACGTGTGTGTGTGTGTGTGCGTGTGCGTGTGTGTGTGTGCGTGTATGCGTGGGTGCGTGGATGCGTGGGTGCGTGGATGCGTGGATGCGTGTATACGTGGATGCGTGTATGTGAAATTCCTTTTGAAAATTAGTTATAATAATTCAATTTGGGTACGACGTATGCCAAAAATGTTAAAATGTTGGATGGATTACACTGGTATCAAGGCATTGTAAAATGAGTACTTAAAATTGCGTTCAGTAACCCTTTTACATTGATCGTTTTGTTAACGATTCCGTGCTGAGGAGCGTGCAAAAAGAGATGAAAGACCCGCTTAATACACCACATCGCACCGGTCCTAAAGAAAGTGCAGTGGCTTCCCGTGAAGCAACGCATTCATTACGCAATTCTGCTACTGACGTTTGGTGCTCAACACGGACTGGCACCAGCTTACATCACCGACCTACTCCATGAACAAAGAACTACTCGAGTATTGCGTTCGGCTACAAACAATGACTTGTATGTGCCACCATCTCGCAGCCGATATAGCGACACAACTTTCTCGGTATCTGCTCCACGACTGTGGAATTCATTTCCAAATGAGATGTTGCCTTGTGACTTTCAAAAGATTTGTACATGTTTTATACTACTATTACACAATGTCTTTACTTATTTATTATCATTATACCTTTACTGATTATCTTTGTATAACTTATTTTTTAATTTGTTTATATATTATTATTATTACTTATTTTTAACTAATTTAAATGTAATTAATGTTATGTAACTTATTAATGTTTTGCATTAACATTCTTTTTCTGCGACAAACTTTTGAAAAGGTGATTGGTAGTGCTGGCATATCACGAAAAGATCAGCTAATCAAAACATCCATGCATCTAGTCTAGAGGTGGCATGGAGTTAGAGAAAAGAGCACATTTGCAAAATAACACATGCATTAAAATTATCACTCAGAAGGTTCATGGTACTGGGACTAATAGCTGACCTATGAATGTATGTATATATGTATGTATGCATGTATGCATGCATGAATGTATGTACATACTTACTTATGTATGTACGCATGTATGTATGTATGTGTGTGTGTACGTGTGTACGTATGTATGTATGTATACATGTGTAGTAGGTACTATAGTTAAACACTATAGTTGTCATAGAGCTGCCACACTGTGGCAGGTATTTTGTAAAAGGGTATACTTGACACATCAGCCATCAAGAGATTGAAGCGTCAACCTGGGCAGAATCCTGGCACTGGCTGGTAAAGCCACATGTTTTTACATAGACCCTGCTATTAACAGCATTACACCTTTTACAGGTAGGTTACATTATCTACCTTTCTGTTATTGTAAACTAAAAGTGCATAGTCTACTTATATGTTATTTTGAAATACAGGTGGCGTTTAATTGTTACTCTGCTATTACTCCTTTGACCAGGTGTGGAGTTGTAGCGATTCTCTCGAACAACCGAGCTGAGCAGACCGCGAGACATGCATGGACGTATGTGGGTATGCGTGAGCATGTAGGCGTATATGCATGCAGGTATGCATGTTGGTCATTGCCACGTTTTTGTATAGTTTCAGTGTCCAAAATGTTTGATTTGTTCACGTTGCCACGAAATATAAAAACAATCAACTGTTTGCACATAATTCATTTTGCGAACCATATATACATTTAGGTAGTTACGAAACTGAAATTAGATCATCACATATGCCTAAATGGCCTAATGCAGGATGGATTACGCCGATACTAAGGCAAGCAAGCATCGTGACAACAGCAAATGAACTAGTTATACACATTATGAAGCACATCATGCGAATCCTTCTTGGAAACGCAATTTACATCAATTGTAATCTTTCAAATGTGTTATTTAAGAGAGCAACGATATATGACAACATGTTGATATTTTATGGTCATACTAACGTTCTTAGAAATTAAATATGCAATTAGTCAATTTGTAAATTATTCCAACTGCACCGTTGTGACAAACCGAACATATTTTACATTTTTTCTAAACAAAATACGTCAACTGAGAACCACAATACAACTCAATATTGCTATTTGGCAACCATTAATCTATATCATGTGGAAAATACAAATGCATGCACAATGAACACTCTTAATCGGGTGTCTTACAGTATGATATATGCAACTATTATTTACCAAATATTTCCCACAAGAATAACAAAGGATTTATTTGTATTCATCTGCGGTGATTATCGTTTGCTTAAAGAAATGTGTTTCTGGTGTTTGTCGACGACTAGTAACTTCGTTTGAACAAGACATCTAGAAGTACTATATTCTTTTATTTTCTAAATGTCTTATGTGATTTATATATCGTGTTATGTTACAGCTTGATAAGTTTACTCAATTATTATTAAGAATGTGCAGTTAGGACTGTTATTAGATTGCTGTCAAAATGCAGGTTGCAGTTTAACATAGCATTCCCTAATTCAATCACATAGATCGTTTTCTTAACGCCTTCGTCATTGCGAGCGCCATAAACAAGAAGAAAGACCAGCTTATAGATCATGCCACAAAAAAGACATAGACATGTCAAATCTTTTTCACACACCCACAAAGACATAGATATGTCAAGTCTTTTTCGTGGTTTACCTGTATGAAGTATTACTGTTTTCCATGACAAACAGCAGCACTATTTTCATGCCAGGAGATGATGACGTAAATGGAAAGAAACCTAGTCAAAACACTGATAGTAAACTAACCTAGTGGTGTAATGTAGTTAGAAAAAAATCACGCTTGCAAAATTCAAACACACTTAAATTATCTCTCAGTTGGTACAACGGCATTGGGTCCATGTTGACATTAGCACACGGCGGCCAACGCTAAGCCATTCCCAAGAAGAGAAATGATGTTCATAAATGATAGAGCTACATTTAGTTAACTATATATACATCGCGTTAGCGCACACGCATGCACGCACGCACACACACATTACACATATGTACACACACGTCAATGTAGATGTATTGTGAGAATCATATCTGGAGGAACCAACTCTAAATAAGTGTATGCAAATTATAGAGGCATAGGGGAGATCCAGTGTAACAGTGAATCAGTGGCTATTTATAGAAATTTGTACCTGGGAATCCCAGAATGATGCTGTTAATTTATATCTCTAGGCAATCCCCATCTAAATTACTGCGTTCATTCGAGACAGATTTCGCTAGTGGCGAATAGCAACGTACGTTATGTTTTTTATGTTTTTACTATCAAAAGTAAAATGTTATTACTCTATTGTTTTGTGATTTAGTGCGAATCATCCAGAAATAGGAAACCAAGCACCTGTTACTAAATGTAGGGATGTATCATGAATTTAACGAACATGTGCTCTCTCCGCGGCAGACGGCCATTTGTAGAAAACAGTCACGTGTGTTTTGAGTACATTCGGGGTACAGTGATTTGGGGAACACTGGCTAAATTTGCGAGCCATGCTAATTATGTTACCCTTGTAATCGTTCAATCTTTACAATCCCGGACATCATTATATAGTATTACATTGTTTTGTAATGTACACAAGTTTGCTTAATACTCGTTAATTAAATTATTTGTTTCTCGATGTTTGCCTACAGCCATTAGACACAGCCTGCTATTGTAATGTAAGCATCATATTACAATAATTATAACCCAGAGTATCATGTTTCTAATGCATATTTTATGTGACAGTTAACGAATGAACTTATTTCAGACAATTAAATACAATATTTGATAATAATCATTTAGAATATAATGTTTGATTCCCAATGCTACGATTTGATTCACTGTGCCCAAGGCGGTGATCCACTTTTCTCTCGTACTGGGGCTCAGTGAATCAAGACTTTTTTTGTCATTGTCAACCCCCTTCAGCAAAATATGGTGGCAATTGGTGGGATATGGAGAAACGTCTTCTACAGACAATAAGTTCATATATCAATTCCACAATATAAATTAACCGGGCTATCACTAAGCTGGGAAAAATACTTCAAAATAAACTGTCCGATTCACTATGCCTCGGTCTCCCCTACACAGAGTATATTTCCACAAACTATTCCCCGATAAAGTCAAAAAACTCAGTGTGAATAATTACAACAAATCGTAAAGCGTGGTGGGAATCGTTAACGTGGGTTACGTTCCCAAGCTTTTGTGTGTGCAATATTCAGCGTCCAGAGTGACTATGTTTGTTTACATGTTTATAATATTACATATATATATATATATATATATATATGTGTGTGTGTGTGTGTGTGTGTACGTATGTATATATATATACGCCCCCAAAGACGGGCATGCTCGGTTACACGACTTACTTTAAGGTTTGGTTAGTATCCCCATCATATGGTAAAATTAGCTGGTCAATTTCGAAAGGAGGTATTGCACAAAGGGGGTTCTCGCACAACGCCTGGTCCCCCTTGGCTACGGCCCTACGTATATATCAATTTCAGTTGCAATGTTGATTATATCTTTAACTGGCTCACTGGTGTGTAAAAGTGCGGTTGTTTGCGTGCCCTTTCGTGTAGTCCGCTGAAGCCGTTATTCGTAACAACTCTTTTTTCAACATAACAAACTTGTCGACATGTCAGGAGGTGCGCCGTTAAACCAGCGCGACACATTGTACTCTACACTATGGCGTAGTTCGATTGCACGCAACGATTTTACACGGAACGTTTCTTGCAAGTGTTAACACATACAAACATAAAACGCTAGAACTTGATACAATCTACGTCATGCAAAACATGAGATATATATTATACCTGAGTAACCCCTGGATTGCACGGCGAGAGAAATTACATATGTTGGTATTGTCTGTTGAGGGATCGTTCACAGTTGTTGAAATGTGTCTGTTCGTACACGTAGCTGACCGCAGACATCGACATGTGTTAGTGTTATTGGTGCCCAGAGGGTGGAGGATTTGATGACAATGACCTGCGATTTAGACCGGTTGAGTATTAGCCCATTGTCGCAGAGCCAGACGCGCGCGAGTGCTTCTGCGTGATCGGTTGGTGGAAAGTCGACGTACAGTTGAGTGTCGTCAGCGTATACTGAAGATGATGTTGTGTACCATGTTGTAGGAGAATTTTCGCTAGTGACGCAATGTAAACATTAAATAGTATCGGTCCAAGGACCGACCCTTGTGGAACACCGGTCTTCAGGACACTGATCTCCGATGTTTCTTTTTTGACGCGTACCACAGACGTTCGGCCATGCAGGTAAGACGCTATCCAAGCATGTGCTGCACCACAGATGCCATAGATGTGCAGGCGTCGCAACAGAATAGCGTGGTCAAGTGTGTCGAATGCAGCAGAAAGGTCAAGTAGCACCAGAAGTACACCTGGACTTGCATCAGTCGACAGCGCCACATCGTTGTGGATGCGCAGAAGCGCTCTCTCGGCGCTATGACGTGGGTAATATGCGCTCTGGTAGACTGGATATACGCTGTTTCCCTCGAGGCTAGCTTACTTAGTGTAATGCTGAATCAGGCACAGTAGAGATTGGCTGCCCGCGTGCTCAGAAAGCCAGACATACGTGTGCCAAAGAAGTTGTTCTCCTGTTAGCCGTCAGTCGGAACCCGCTCTCGTGCAGGGAAAAGAAACGATATAATCACAAACAGAAGACATCTATCAAGAACTGTAATATGGACCCTGGCTGTTGGGAGAGGACAGCATATGATCGACCAACTTGACGCAACGAAACCACAGCCGCTGCTGTGTCCTTTGAATATTGTCGCGTTGCAGAGGCCACGAGGACACACACACAAGCACGCACGCACGCACGCACGTACGCACACACACACATACATGCATGCATAGATACATACATATATATATATATATATTCATACATGCAAACACACACACATACATACGTACACACACATGCAAACATAGAAAATATGGTTTAGTCATGAATCACGAATGTTGCAAAACACTATATATTGCCTGTGAGCTGGAGTTGTGTTCCACATTTACAAATGACTCTCGTAAATAATACAATGATAGATTTCTAATGAATCAAATGCAATTGCTGTACGTGCTCATGATATAAGCATCAACCGTTTTCTGTTCATAACATTTTTAAAACAAAATGACAAAATATATCATCTTTCTGGTGACATCGACAGAACCACTTTCTTCCGTGTCCCAACTATATGTATTCGCCATTGAAAAACTGTACGTGTAGCTAAGTGTTTTGCTTAAAGCGACATCGATAGTTTTTACTAAGTTTTACGCTGG
Organism: Escarpia spicata; assembly: GCA_963995525.1. Classification (NCBI taxonomy): domain Eukaryota; kingdom Metazoa; phylum Annelida; class Polychaeta; order Sabellida; family Siboglinidae; genus Escarpia; species Escarpia spicata. The sequence continues at coordinate 15,817,345 of OZ023213.1, forward strand.
ATTGACGTCATAATTCTTCGAGGTCTTGAACACGAAGTCTGAAGAATAATGACTAAAAAGACATGTCGCACAGAAAAACACAATAGAAAGACATCTAATAAATTAAGTAACTGTCACAGCATACGTAAAATGTACAAGTAAGAAAGAACACGGAAATATAGTACAGATTACCACGGCATATTATTAATGTTGTGTCGAGGTACAACGTATTGACTGAACCATAATTGCGGTGTAACAGGTAAGTACGATTTTGTGTCGTTTATCAAGCTAATCAATTAGCCTAATAAAATTACTTCGAATTTATTCTAGTTTGTGTTGTCACTGATTAAAATAAAATTTATGTGTAGTTTTCGGGTTTTTCATGACAACTGAACGAATGGGTTTAATCATTTAGTTACTAATTTAGAAAATTCCTTTTCTGCATCAACATTTTCAAAAGAGGCCTGCCGTTTTCAACAAAAAGATCAGTTTATCAAATAATCAATTAACAACTAGACAAGTGTTGACATAAAGTTTGGAAAAATGTCCAAGTTGCAACACAAAATGCACTGAAATATAATTTTTTCAGTTGGTGTAGGGTCTCTGTGCGTGCGTGCGTGCGTGCGTGCGTGCGTGCGAGCGTGCTTGCGTACGTGCGTGCGTGCGTGCGTGCGTGCGTGCGTGCGTGCGTGCGTGCGTGCGTGCGTGCGTGCGTGCGTGCGTGCGTGCGTGCGTGCTCAAAGTCTACAGAGCGATTGTCACAACACCACTGCACTACGCGGGTTAGAAAAGGACCGTGTACCAGCGCTGTGCCAAGAGATTAAACCACTTCCACACGAGCTGTCTACGAAAGTTGCTGAAGACTAAGACGCAGGACAAAGTACCAGACACTAAGGTGCTCGACCAGGCTGGCTTACTAAGTGTAAACACCATGTTGAATCAGGCACAGTAGAGATTGGCTGCCCGCGTGCTCAGAAAGCCAGACATACGTGTGCCAAAGAAGTTGTTCTCCTGTTAGCCGTCAGTCGGAACCCGCTCTCGTGCAGGGAAAAATATGGTTTAGTTATGAATCACGAATGTTGCAAAACACTATATATTGCCTGTGAGCTGGAGTTGTGTTCCATATTTACAAATGACTCTTGTAAATAATACAATGAGAAGTTTCTAATGAATTAAATGCAATTGCTGTACGTGCTCACGATATAAGCATCATCCGTTTTCTGTTCATAACATTTTAAAAACAAAATGACAACATATATCATCTTTCTGGTGACATCGACAGAACCACTTTCTTTAGTGTCCCAACTGTATGTATTTGTCATTGAAAAACTGTACGTGTAGCTAAGTGTTTTGTTTAAAGCGACATCGATAGCTTGATTAAGTTTTACGCTGGATTGACGTAATAATTACTCGAGGTCTTGAACAGGAAGAATAATGACTAAAAAGACATTTCGCACAGAAGGACACAATAGAAAGACACCTAATAAATTAAGTAGCTGTCACTGCATACGTGAAATATACAAGTGAGAAAGAACACGGAAATATAATATAGATTACCACGGCATATTATATCAATGTTGTTTCGAGATACAACGTATTGACTGAACCATAATTGCGGTGTAACAGGGAAGTACGATTTTGTCTCGTTTATCAAGCTTATCAATTAGCCTAATAGAACTACTTCGAATTTATTCTAGTTTGCGTTGTCGCTGATTAAAATAAAATGTATGTGTAGTTTTCGTGTTTTTCATGACAACTGGACGAATGTGTTTTAGTCATTTAGTTACTAAATTAGAACATTATTTGTTTGCGTCGACCTTTTCAAAAGATGCCGCTGTCGACAAAAAGATCATTTTGTCAAATTATCCATTAACAACTAGACAAGTGGTGACATGAAGTTTGGAAAGGTTCTAATTTGCAACACAAAATGCACTGAAATAGTATCTCTCATTTGGTTACAGTCTATGTGTGTGTGAATGCATGCGTGCATGCGCGCGCGTGTGGGTTTGCGTGCGTGTGTGCATGTGCATGAATGTATGTATATGTATGGATGTACGTATGTGTGTATGTATGTGCGTATGTATATATGTATGTATGTATGTATGTATGTGTGTATGTATGTATGCATGCATGCATACATACATACATCCTGAAAGATCATAACATCCACGTGGTAACCAGGTGATTCTCTCAGTGTTCTTGAGGATACTAGCTGGGTGTAAAGTCAAAGAGTTTTTTTTGATTCCATATACGTAGAGAGAGCAACTGACGAAGCTATTGCTCATGCTAGCATGGACATCCTGAAAGATCATAACATCGACATCAGTAAAGTCAGGGGTCAGGCTTTGTATGTCCACTGCAACAGTCATGTCCTCAACTTGAGCTTCGCCAAAGCATGTAGACTCCCTGCCATCCGGAACATGTTTGACACCATTAATTGTGTATTATTTGTTTTTGAGATATCCCTCAAACGATAATGATTCTTGGAACTAATCATATACAAACTTTTGCCAAATATAAAGAAAAAGACGCTTGTTGTACTGTGTAAGATCAGGTGGGTAGAACGTCACACATGCTACGACGCGTTTCGCGACATGTACGAGTTATTGTATGAATGTTTGGAAGCCACACTGAATCGAACAGAATTTAGTGACATCGTCGAGGAGGCTTCATGGACTGGCAGTTGGGACCAGGAGACTAGGACGAAGGCGCAAGGGCTGCTAACAAGCCTCGCGTCTTCATATGCGATAATTACATTGATGGTCATCAAGAATGTATTGGAGAATGTCAGGCTCATGGCTTCCATGCTCCAAAAGAGATGGAGATATAGCTATGGTTGACCAAACCAAGGAACGACTGTCACAAATATTATGATGAGACACCAAGAGATAGAAGAAGAGTACAGTGTGTGATATAAAGATGCTACACGTTTAGGCACACTTCTTCGTCCAACCATCTCAGCACCAAGGACACCCCGATCGTTCCGGCAGATCCAGAGAGCCATCGTCCCACGCACAACCCCACGGGAGCACTACCTGCACAATCTAACCATTCCGATCTGTGACCACCTGTCTGCCGAAATCCACAATCGATTTAACTTAGAAAACAGGAATTGTACAAATATTCTTGCTCTACTCTGTTCTGGGAGTCAGACATGCCAAACGTATATTCACTGCGAGCAGAGGTGACGGAAGTGGAGAACAACGGAGCCCGCAAATTGATCGTCTTCGCCTAACCTTGCTGAATGGCTCATGCTCGTAGATGAAGACACCTTCTCGAACATCAGCACGAGGATGGGTTGCACTCTTCCAATTGGAAGTTGTGAGGTCCAACGTTCATTCTCCTGCCTACGACGGGTCAAATCCTACCTTCGCAACAGGATGGGGGGAGATAGGCTTTCTGGGCTCACCTGATGAACATGAACCACGGCGTGGATTTTGATATGGAAAAAGTTTATAATATGCTCATAGAAAGGAACAACGAAAAATAATATCAAGTTACATGTTGTATCAATAATCAACTGACTCAAATCAGGTGTGCAAATATTAACATGTCCATAATTTTCCGGATGGCAGATAATCAACAGGCATTGGCGATGCTCCAATTTGGAAATCAGTGGGTACATTGTAGTGGAGTCTGAGTAATAATTAACATGTCTGCTCATCAACAGAAGTTACTGAAACACAGCTCATGTAAACAGAGTTTCTAGTATCAACTTATTGCCAACACCCAGCAACAATCTAATAACTGACTATATTATGTATATATTATGATTAAGATACGGAGGTAGTTTGAAGTCTTTCAACTATAGTAATATTTTTATCAGAATGTTATTACAAACCGATATCAATGATATTTAACATCCCAAGTTGAGATGGGACCGATATTTACGTGATCTCCGAGTCACAAGAGGTACACAGCCCCGAAGTTGAGAGCCAGGTATAATCAAGAAATGTAAAATGTCCGGTCTGCGTCTTGAATTCAGAACTTTGGCATGAAAGGCGGATGTACAATTCACTACATCTACGTATTGTGTTTGTTATCATCACTATCAGGATAAGCTATTCAATACAGTTTTGTATTAATAGATACGTTGAATAACATAGAAAATGCGTATAGCATTAATAGTTATAAGGGCCCGGCTGACCCCGTGCATCAGTCAAAGAACAAACGAACATAAAAGGATTTCGGTGCAGTAGCGCAATAGCACCTCACTTGCCTTCTTTATTTAAAAAAAAAAGATTAATGACCTGTCATAAAAATCTACTTATAAAAAATTGGCTACCGGGGAAGCCGAATTGGTGGAGTGGGTACCGCCAAAAGAAGCCTTCTGGGGTAGCGCCCACGGAGACAAAGAAGGTCAAAATATGCTCGGTAAATTATTGATGCGCCTCTAGTGGCTATCCGCGTAAGGAGGTTATATAGTGGTTATTCACGAGGGCTAATGTAGAAGTGCTATTATTAGGTACATGTGTTGTGAGCTGGTTGTTTATTCTTTCGCTTACCCGTACAAACCTGTAGTCGGCGATTACAACGGCGGCTGCTGGTGTCGTTAATGTTGACCTATGACTTCAACACCGTCGGTGCCTAGCTGTAAGCGGGCGTGTACAAATGATGACGATATTGGTGATCTATGACCTCGACGCCGTCGGTGCCCTAGTTAAGCCTAGCTGAAAGCGATATGCCGTGAGGCGGAACGCTAAGAGCCGATATTGTTGACCTGTGACTTCGATGCCGTCGGTGCCTAGTTAAGCGTAGCTGTAAGCGATTGTCGTGAGGCAGAACGCGCTAAGCGCTAACAAAATATAGACTGACGCTGACTGGGGAACACTACTGATTCATACGATAACCTAGGTAGAAATAAGACTGGTTTATAATAAGGGTGCTGTATTTTTAAGCTGAAGTTGACTTTATAGTGGATTATTATGCACGCGTAGTTGGAATATTACGAAGAGGACTATATTGTGAATATAGGAAAGGAGACGGTAAGAGATATATTTTATTAATGCTTTTTACCATGTTTAATATCCTCCATAGTCCATAGGAGCTCCGCCACCATACGAAGATCGAGGGGGTCCTGTGTATGGGGGAAAGCCACCCCGACGAGGTGGTGTTTGAGACGGCGCCGCGCCAAGGCCGAGCATTTCTAGTTCGGCTCCACGACCGAGCATTCGCTGTTGTATCAGCTGACGTTGTATGCCCGCCACCGTAGCCGTGGGGTGGTGTTTCACTTGATGCTGATGTAACGGGGGCGACCAACAGCGTCATCGTTCTCCGGTGCGCACGATGACGCACCCCGAGGCGGCGACGCGCTCCGGTCGACAGCAGCGTCGCCACTCTGCCAAGAACAAAAGAACGCCCTTCCCCTGCCGATTCGACGAATCCTTGCGTATGGCACAACAACGCCACTCGGTGTAAATGTAATGACACGCGAATCCTCTGTTTCCTTCGTGGATCTAGTAGGCGGGGGTAGTCCAAACCTATTTCGGGATAAAAAAAATCGATATGTAATACATATAGAATTCTAGTTACAAAAGTATACAAATAGTAGAATTAGTAAATTATAGGGAGTGAATATTAAAACAAAAGATAGGTGATGTAGTGACGTATCGATCATGGTCGCGACTCTCTTTTTCTACATAGTGGTCCGGATCTTTGTAGGAAACGTGTTGCTCCATAGCTTTCGTTTAACGGTATGTCATAGATGTTGTTTACGATGTTCGCTGTAGGAACGCTTACGAACGCTTGACGCTTGGCACGTAGGCACCGTCACATAGGCCTTTACCCAACTGGGTTGCGTAATTTTCTAAATTCTTAGTAAAAGCTTAAATGTGTAAAATAAACGGTCTATAATATGAAGCAAGGACTACAGAATCTTATATTAAATTTATAGTTGAAAATAACGCTGTATAAAAGCGACGCGAAGTTTATGCACTAACATGACCGCTCGTTTTTTGTATTTTCAATATCCTTGTTAGACTCGGCTGTTTTGTGGTATACGTGTTCGAGCGCCCGTAGGCCATTCACTAGGCTCTTATAAATACATAGGCTAAAAAGACCTCTGTATTCACACGTTTTCGGTGTGTTAACGTCGTTTATAGATACAGACATAGACAAGTACATAGATACATACATAGATACACACATAGATACATACATAGAGACAGAAATAGATACATACTAAGAGACAAACATAGATACACACATAGAGACAACCATAGATGCATACATAGAGCAGACATAGAAATATACATAGATACATACATAGAGATATACATAGATACATAGGTAGAGACAGACATAGATATATACACAGAGACAGACATAGAGACATACATAGATACATACATAGAGACAGAAATAGATACATACTAAGAGACGAAAATAGATACATATATAGATACACACATAGAGACAACCATAGATGCATACATAGCAGAGCAGATTTAGAAATATACATAGATACATACATAGAGACATACATAGATACATACGTAGAGACAGATGTAGATACATACACAGAGACATACATAGAGACATACATAGATACATACATACATAGAGATAGACATAGATACATACATAGAGAAGATACATACATAGAGAGAGACATAGAAACATACATAGAATCATACATTGATACATACATAGACACATACATAGAGACGTACATAGATACATAGAGACATACATAGATACATACTAAGAGACACACGTAGATACAGACATAGCCAAATACATAGAAACATACATATATACAAACATAGGTACATACATAGAGACAGAAATAGATACATACTATGAGACAAACATAGATACAGACATAGATAGACATATAGAGACAGCCATAGATGCATACATAGAGCAGACATAGATATATACATAGATGCATACATACATAGAGACAGACATAGATACATACATAGAGACAGACATAGAGATATACATATATACATACATAGATACATACATACATAGAGATAGACATAGATACATACATAGAGAAGATACATACATAGAGACAGACATTGAGACATGCATACATTGATACATACATAGCTACACACATTGACCCATACATAGATACACACTAAGATACAGAAATAGATACAGACATAGATACACACATAGAGACAGACATAGATACATACATAGAGCAGATATAGAGCAGACATAGACACATACATAGAGACATACATAGATACACACATAGAGACAGACATAGATACATACATAGATACATACATAGAGACATACATAGATACATACATAGATACATACATAGATACAGACATAGATACAGACATAGATACAGACATATATACACACATAGAGGCAGATATAGAGATATACATAGATAGATACCTACATAGAGACCGACATACATACATACACAGAGACAGACATAGATACATACTAAGAGACAGACATAGACAAATACATAGACATATACATACATACATATATAGAGACAGACATAGATACATACATAGATACATACATAGAGACATACATAGATACATACATAGATACATACATAGATACAGACATAGATACAGACATAGATACAGACATATATACACACATAGAGGCAGATATAGAGATATACATAGATAGATACCTACATAGAGACCGACATACATACATACACAGAGACAGACATAGATACATACTAAGAGACAGACATAGACACAGACATAAACAAATACATAGACATATACATACATACATATATAGAGACAGATATAGATACATACTAAGAGACAAACATAGATACAGACATGGGCGGCGGCGAGGGCGGATGGGGACGGCGACGGTGGGTGGGTGAATGGGTGCGAGCATGTGTGCAAGACTAGAACTCACTAACATTAGACAGTTGAACATAGAGTAAGAAGGTAGAGAGCGATATGCAAGCGGCAGATGCAGAAGGTATGTGGACAGTTGAAGATACAGTAAGAAGGTAGAGAGCGACATGCTAGCGGCAGATGCAGAAGGTATGTGGACAGTTGAAGATACAGTAGGGAGGTACAGAGCAAGATGCAAGCGGGAGATGCAGACGGTATGTGGACAGTTGAAGATACAGTAAGGAGGTACTGAGCGAACTGCAAGCGGCATATGCAGAAGGTATGTGGACAGTTGAAGATACAGTAAGGAGGTAGAGTGCGACATGCAAGCGGGAGATGCAGAAGGTATGTGGACAGTTGAAGATACAATAAGGAGGTACAGAGCAAGATGCAAGCGGGAGATGCAGAAGGTATGTGGACAGATGAAGATACAATTAGAAGGCATAGAGCGAGCTGCAAGTGGCAAATGCCGAAGGTATGTTGACAGTTGAGGATACAGTAAGGAGGAACAGGGCGACATGCCAGTTTGACATGCAGAAGGTATGTGGACAGTTGAAGTTACAATAAGGAGGTAGAGAGCGACATGCAAGCAGGAGATTCAGATGGTATGTGGACAGTTGAAGATAGAGTAAGGAGGTAGAGAGCGACATGAAAGTGGGAGATGCAGAAGGTATGAGGACAGTTGAAGATACAGTAAGGAGGCACAGAGCGACATGCAAGCGGGAAATGAAGAAGATATGTGGACAGTTGAAGATACTGTAAGGAGGTAGAGAGCGTCACTTAGTATGTATCTATTTCTGTCTCTATGTATGTATCTATGTATGTATGTATCTATGTATTTGTCTATGTCTGTATCTATGTATGTTTCTTAGTATGTATCTATGTCTGTCTCTCTGTCTGTCCCTATGTATGTGTGTATGTCTGTCTCTATGTAGGTATCTATGTATATCTCTATATCTGCCTCTACGTGTGTATCTATGTCTGTATCTATGTCTGTCTCTTACTGTGCATCTATGTCTGTCTCTATGTATGTATCTATGTATGTCTCTATGTATGTATCTATGTATGTCTCTATGTCTGTCTCTATGTATGTATCTTCTCTATGTACGTATCTATGTCTATCTCTATGTATGTATGTTTCTATGTATGTATCTAGGTATGTTTCTATGTCTGTCTCTATGTATGTATTTATGTTTGTCTCTGTGTGTGTATCTATGTATATATCTATGTATGTATCTATGTATATATCTATGTCTGCTCTATGTAGGCATATATGGCTGTATCTATGAGTGTATATATGTGTGTATCTATTAAAGTATCTATGTTTGTCTCTTAGTATGTATCTATTTTTGTCTCTATGTATGTATCTATGTATTTGTCTATGTATTTGTCTATGTCTGTATCTATGTCTGTCTCTTAGTATGTATCTATGTCTGTCTCTATGTCTGTCTCTATGTACGTATGCATGTCTGTCTCTATGTACGTATCTATCTATGTGTATCTCTATATCTGCCTCTATGTGTGTAACTACGTCTGTATCTATGTCTGTATCTATGTCTGTCTCTATGTATGTGTCTATGTATGTCTCTATGTGTGTATCTATGAATGTATCTATATCTGTCTCTTAGTATGTCTCTATGTATGTGTCTATGTATGTCTCTAAGTGTTTCTCTATGTATGTATCTTCTCTATATATGTATCTATGTCTATCTATATGTATGTATGTATGTATATATGTATGTATCTATGTATGTCTCTATGTCTGTCTCTATGTATGTATCTATGTCTGTCACTATGTATGTATGTATCTATATATATATCTCTATGTCTGCTCTATGTATGCATCTATGGTTGTCTCTATGTGTGTATCTATGTCTGTATCTATGTTTGTCTCTAAGTATGTATCTATTTCTGTCTCTATGTATGTACCTATGTATGTATTGATATATATATATCAATATATGTATCTATGTATGTTTCTATGTCTGTCTCTATGTATGTATCTTCTCTACGTATGTATCTATGTCTATCTCTACGTATGTATGTATCTATGTATGTATCTATGTATGTATCTATGTATGTATCTATGTCGGTCTCTATGTATGTATCTATGTATGTCTCTATATATGTATCTATGTATATCTCTATGTATGTATGTATCTATATATGTATCTATGTATGTCTCTATGTCTGTCTCTACGTATATATGTATGTATATCTCTATGTATGGATCTATGTATATCTCTATATCTGCTCTATGTATGCATCTATGGCTGTCTCTATGTATTGATGTATGTCTGCATCTACGTTTGTCTCTTAGTATGTATCTATTTTTGTCTCTATGTATGTATCTATGTATGTATATATGTATTTGTCTATGTATTTGTCTATGTATTTGCCTATGTCTGTATCTATGTCTGACTCTTAGTATGTAGCTATGTCTGTCTCTATATATGTAACTTTGTATGTATCTATGTATATATCTATGTATGTTACTATGTCTGTCTCTATGTATGTGTGTATCTATGTCTGTCTCTATGTATGTATCTAGGTATATCTCTATGTATGCATCTGTGTATGCATCTATGGCTGTCTGTATGTGTGTATCTATGTCTGTATCTATGTTTGTCTATTAGTGTGTATCTATTTTTGTCTCTACGTATGTATCTATGTATGTATCTATGTATATGTCTATGTCTGTATCTATGTCTGTCTCTTAGTATGTATCTATATATGTCTCTATGTCTGTCTCTATGTATGTATGTACGTATGTCTCTAGGTAGGTATCTATCTATGTATATCTCTATATCTGCCTCTATGTGTGTATCTATGTCTGTATATATGTATGTATCTATGTCTGTCTCATAGTATGTATCTATGTCTGTCTCTTTGTATGTACCTATGTCTGTCTCTATGTATGTATCTATATATGTCTCTATGTATGTTTCTATGTCTGCTCTATGTCTGCTCTATGTATGTATTTATGTACGTCTCTATGTGTGTAACTATGTATGTATCTATGTCTGCTTCTTAGTATATATCTATGTATGTGTCTAGGTATGTATCTATATCTATCTCTATGTATGTATGTATGTATCTATGTATGTATCTATGTCTGTCTCTATGTATGTATTTATCTATGTATATCTCTATGTCTGCTTTATGTATGCATCTATGGCTGTCTCTATGTGTGTATCTATATCTGTATCTATATTTATCTATTAGTATGTATCTATTTATGTCTCTATGTATGTACCTATGTATGTATCTATGTATGTATCTACGTATGTTTCTATGTATTTGCCTATGTCTGTATCTATGTATGTTTCTTAGTATGTATCTATATATGTATGTATGTATCTATGTATATCTCTATGAATATGTCTATGTATGTATTTATGTATGTATCAATGTATGTATCTATGTATGTTTATATGTCTGTCTCTATATATGTATCTTCTATATGTATGTGTCTATGTCTATCTCCATGTATGTATATATATATGTATGTATCTACGTATATATCTATGTCTGTCTCTATGTATGTATCTATGTATATATCTATGTCTGCTCTATGTATGCATCTATTGTTGTCTCTATGTTTGTATCTATGTTTGTCTCTTAGTATGTATATATTTCTGTCTCTATGTATGTATCTATGTATGTATCTATGTATTTGTCTATGTCTGTATCTATAAACGACGTTAACACACCGAAAACGAGTTAATACAGAGGCTTTTTAGCCAATGTATTTATAAGAGCCTAGTGAATGGCGTACGGACGCTCGAACACGTATACCACAAAACAGCCGAGTCTAACAAGGATATTGAAAATACAAAAAACGAGCGGTCTTGTTAGTGCACAAACTTCGCGTCGCTTTTATAGAACGTTATTTTCAACTATAAGTTTACCATAAGAGTCTGCTGTCCTTGCTTCATATTATAGACCGTTTATTTTACACATTTAAGCTTTTATTAAGAATTTAGAAAATTACGCAACCCAGTCGGGTAAAGGCCTACGTGACGGTGCCTACGTGCCAAGCGTCAGGCGTTCGTAAGCGTTCCTACAGCGAACAGCGTAAACAACATCTGTGACATACCGTTAAACGAAAGCTATGGAGCAACACTTTTCCTACAAAGATCCGGACCACTATGTAGAAAGAGACCGTCGCGACCATGATCGGTACGTCACTACATCCCCTATCTTTTGTTTTAATATTCACTCCCTATAATTTACTAATTCTACTATTTTTTACCTTTAATAACTAGAATTCTATATGTTTTACATATCGAATTTTTTTACCCCGAAATAGGTTTGGACTACCCCCGCCTACTAGATCCAAGAAGGAAACAGAGGATTCGCGTGTCATTACATTTACACCGAGTGGCGTTGTTGTGCCATACGCAAGGATTCGTCGAATCGGCAGGGGAAGGGCGTTGTTTTGTTCTTGGCACAGTGGCGAAGCTGCTGTCGACCAGAGCGCGTCGCCGCCTCGGGATGCGTCATCGTGCGCACCGGAGAACGATGACGCTGTTGGCTGCCCCCGTTACATCAGCATCAAGTGACACACCACCCCACGGCTACGGTGGCGGGCATACAACGTCAGCCGATACAACAGCAAATGCTCGGTCGTGGAGCTAGGCACCGACGGTGTTGAAGTCATAGGTTAACATTAACGACACCAGCAGCCGCCGTTGTAATCGCCGACTACAGGTTTGTACGGGTAAGCGAAAGAATAAACAACCAGCTCACAACACATGCACCTAATAATAGCATTTCTACATTAGCCCTCGTGTATAACCACTATATAACCTCCTTACGCGGATAGCCACTAGAGGCGCATCAATAATTTACCGAGCATATTTTGACCTTCTTTGTCTCCGTGGGCGCTACCCCAGAAGGCTTCTTTTGACGGTACCCACTCCACCAATTCGGCTTCCCCGGTAGCCAATAGGGCGTCTTTCAACTTTGGTGTCCCTTGGAACTTGCTCATCAACAGGCTCTTCATACACTCGACCCTAATGGCATCCCATTCGGCTCCTGTTCTCTTTTTCTTGATTCCGTAACTTCGTCGCTTCGCTATATAGACAGACCACGACTGTTTAATGTACTCCGCGTTTTCTTCGTCTTCGTTAAACATAGCTTTTCTAAACTGATAAGCATGCTCGACTGATCTGAATTTCCGACCGTATTCATTGACTCGACACGGATAAAAATTCGACACGAACGACACCGAACTACCGAAACGTATAGGCGCCATACCGCTGATCTAGAGACACTATTGACTACACCTCGTGTATAACCACTATATACTCTCCTTACGCATAAATGACTGATTACTCATTCCTACACTAGAGGCGCTATCTTCTCTACGTTATCATAGCAAGTATAACCACTAGAGGGCAGCTCTAATGTACTTAGAAGAACAGGCGGCGTTCCGCGGTGGGTCGACGGCACGGTCATCAATCACACTTTTTTTATAAGTAAAGCTGTCAAAAACCAATTAAGATAAGATATTTTGTATAGGTAGATTTTTATGACAGTTCATTAATCTTTTTTATAAATAAAGAAGGCAAGTGAGGTGCTACTGCGTTACTACACCGACATCCTTTGATGTTCCTTTGATCTTTGACTCATGCACGGGGCCATCTGGGCCCTTATAACTACTAGCATTGTTTTACTCAAAGCTATGTTAGTCTCTTTCTGTGCAAAGAGATTGTGATTGAGATGTACACTTTGTCATACGAGTAAATATATATTATTACTACGTAGTACACTAACCTGCCTCTCTAGTTTGTAATGATGCCGATACAGAGTTAAGACGATCAGTTATGTCGCTACAGGTAACAAAGTAAGACTTTGCTTACATAGGATTCACGAAAGCTTTTTAAAGCATCGGTTATTGTTGTGTTATTGTTGCATTACTATATGTGTACATATTTTCAGAAGAAAACCAGACATCATGGCGAAGTTCTTCAACGCGGTGTTGGTGCTCGCTGCTGTATATGCAGATGAAGGTAAGATACAAAAATAGATAATGCTAATAAGTTTTGTTAATGTTCATTTCACGCAGGCTGACATCATGGTAACACACGCACCAAAGCTCGCGTACACATGTACACACCATACACCATACATCGTTGAGGTAGACCGTTTTAAAGAGGATAGTTTTGTTGTTTTATGTGCTTACTTAGCATAAATGTAAGGATATTCTGACATTAAATGACATGGAATTAATTACACTTCCTCTTGAAACAATATGGAACACCAGAGAATAAAATATAATAGATAGTATGTCAACATGGTGGGAATGGAGGACAACAATGCGCTACAAACTACAAACGACCGCGCGGTTTGGAGGGTCGTGATCGCCAATGTCTGTGACACACGCGGTACATAGAAGGAAAGAAAATATGTTGGACTATTGACAAACCAACGGCTTTCATGTCCACTTGCCATCTGGTGTTTAGGTTCTGGATGACAATTGTTTTTACTCTTGTTAAACCTTGTAGCGGAAAATATTTAAATATGAGCTTCGTAATGTAACTGTAGGCTTGTCTCAGATCCAAAACAGACGCACTTCATATATGTTCTACTTTTTATTTCTAAATGACTAATTAAAAAAAAATTAAATTGACGATGTGATTTTTATGTTTAAAGGTCATGCAGCGATGCCAGTAACTACTCTCGAAGTGCGTACGACTATTCATCGTCCTACTTCTACGGTTGCTACTTCTACCGATACAACAAAGGCATCGGGCACTAACGCTCATGTGGCCTGAATCAGTCGTACTACCCGGAAATCGGTCGTTGTGGTTCGTATCTACTTTGTTATTCTCAATATAGTGATGACCTTCATATATATTTAGCGAAATGCTTAAAACGTGTGCGGCAACCCGATTTATATCTCACGGCGCCAATAGCCTGAACGATATTATCACTGTGAAATCTATATTAAAATATTCGTGAGCTATGGTTTTGCATAACATCCAAATGGTTCTGGCGTGTATACAATATGATACATTAGAATATGCTTTGGAGTATTAAGGGGGTTATTGCTTACCAAAACCCTCTAACCTCCTTCATGGTTCACCAAAACAAAACTTCCAACCACACCCCTATCCAGGCTCACTTTAAACACCGACTACGACCCCTGAGGCTCACAAAAATCTCAAACTGTGCCCCTTCACATAGCATTGGGGGCTAAACATATATCCAGCCCTCCAACCCAAATACCCCCAATAGAAGTTTCCCCCCCCTCCCGATTTCGTCGTCTATGAATACGAATACGAATGGTGCATAATGCACAAATTTCATGAAGCGGTGGGCCTCTTGATAGAATGCAAAGCCCGTGGTAATAATATATGGCAGCATATAAGCGCAACGTTTGTCGCAGGCTGCAGAGAGAACTATTGTGAGAGGTACAGCGGCTGGCAGTCGACTGTTAAAAGCAATTCCCATATTGCTACAAACACCAAAAAAGTAAATACTACATTTCCCTTGTGTGCGGTGTCCTAGACTACGGAGCTAATGATCTATATCATCGGAGGGGGGGTATTGATCAGAACGTGTCCAACACCGCGCCGCTCGCTTCATTCCTGGCGACTACCACTCCAAGGATCCTTTACAACCGTGTTAGCCAGCCGTAAACTCAATACCCTAGAAAGCAGACGTCAATACCTACGACTCAAATTCTTGTATCGAGTGGTTAACGAATCTATCCCCGCCATTCAAACAGAAACGTTTTTCCGGCCCCAAAGAGTAAATAAAAGATGCATACCACCAAAACATTTCCCAGACCATGTATTCTCAAACTTTGTACAACACCTAACAACCAACAATACAAGGTGATATAGTTCCTACTGCCCACACCGACCAATTTCAAAACTCGGATTTTGTAAAGATAAATAGTAGACTGGAACAAACTAAGCGAGTCGCAAGTTCAGGCTAAAACTATAAACGATTTCAGCCGCTTATCCTGCGGCACAAACACTCAATAACATGCATACATACCAGCCCCCGTCATATACATAAACCATCGCCATGGCTGGTTACGACGTAACCATTCAGATTCTGACATTAACACCGATATTTACCTGAAACGTTTCCAACACTTGTTGCATTGCCACGACATGGCGCAGTATGTCGAATAACCAACACATCAAGAAGGCCACATATTATACCTTGTCATAGTCCGTACTAACTCATATATGGTTGACACGGTGGTCGCCGATCTTATTTCCGATCACCGCGCTGTGCATTGCCGTCTCGCGATGGGGTTTTCCAGATTGACAATCGACAGGAAAATTATCATCAACCAGAGAAAGCGAGTGAAGATATTGTACACAGCAAGATCCACATTTTATGCCAACAAAATCAACGAACATGCTCGCAACCATGAAACACTGTTCCGGATAGTTGTTTCTTTGCTGCATACAAAACACCTGCCAACATTCCCCGGCAACCACCTCGGGAAATTGCTTAAAAATGTCAACAAAATTTGGACAAAATTTACATTATTAGAATTTATCTTGATATCGTCGGTGTATCCGGACGAGCCCTACGCTCCGCCGACGCTCACCTGCTGAAGGTCCCGCGCTGTAAGATTTGTAGTGAAGGCGACAAAGCTCTTTCACATGCAGCGCCATGTCTTTGGAACAACCTGCCTCTTGTTAGGCGCGCTGCTGGCCGCCTCAAAATGTTCAAGAATTAATTTAAAACACTTTTTTGCTTTAAATGAAATGTGTGCGCGGTGACGAACTCTGAACGTTTTAGTATCTACCTCTAACTTGTATTATTATTCTTTCTTTACTTGTTGGTTTAACTAATATTTATTTTATTTTATTACTATCCTTATCTATTTACACACACACGCACACACACACACACACACACACACACACACACACACACACACACACACACACACACACACACACACACACACACACACACACACACACACACATACAATGTGACAAGTAAAAATGGTTGACTCGGAGGTAACGAAGAGCAAGGTGTTTACGATCGATCAAGTTTTGTCGAAATGAGGCCGCTAAAAAATGTACAATTACACGGTGTTTGGTTCAGTTTGTATTATTGTGATTTGTTTAGATTTTAATTGTTTGTATGAATGCATTATATGACCAGTTAAGGTTACATTTGTTAGGAAAGCTTGATTTCAGTAAATACAAATCATGATTTAAAATAATCAAATAAAGCATTTATATTTTATTTGATCCACTGTTTAGTATATGGCCTTATGTTACAAATAAATTTTCCTAATCCATTTAGCCTACATAATTCATATTTTATTACAATTAAATTACATGTTCAATATGTCAAGCTAATCTGTCTAGTATCTGTTCCCCAAATACGCAATCGATTGTGACATAATTTCCTCCATTTTTTAAATCGACTACATACACACGCACACACCACGCATGGGCGTGTTATATTGAAGATGTTTGCTGAATTTCAGCACCACTCCGCTTTCACGTTGTCGCGCTGTCGGTCATGACATCGGAAGGCGTGACGGGTGTGCTGTTACTTTGTTATAAGTTATGCAATAAAACCTCTATAATATATGTTAAACATTGAAACATATAGGGCCTACATCAGGATTATTCCTATCTTGCAAAACCAATTGGGCCAATGAAGTACCAATGAAACTTACAAAGGCGGACGCAGGGTGCCTGGGGGCATGTGCCCCTTAGACGTTTGACATTTGGCCGTGCTATGCCTGCGCTAAAGTGGCGTATCCTCCATATATTTTGAGTGTGCCCCTAATACGGGCCCCCTAGACCTGAATGTGCCCCCTTTTAGGTGAGTCTCAAGAGGGGATGCAATTGGAGGTTTCTGGAGAGTTTCCGAACAGCATCCCCCGGCCATAATAAGAAGTCGTGATCCGACTCCGCGACGGCGGAGTAGTGGTGACCAATCAATCGTACTGAAGCTCTGGGTCTGTCCTTTCCAATATGAGTTTGGTTCCGACGTTAGTAGAGATTTTTGGCGAGACGCAGGTAGGGGTGCAATTGAAGGTTTTTGCTGGACCCGCTCCTGACTTATGCAGTAGCTATCATTGGCCAATTCATGTATTGCTAGGTGGATTTGGGGAATATTCAGACAAAACAAATATGCTCAGGTATTTGTGTGTGTTCCTGGCCTTCGTGGGCCCTAAGCACGCGCCTATTGTACATATTGGTTAATCCGCTACTGACGAGCCGATGTATCGATTTGACTTACGCACATATGACTTTGCCGTATCGATGTTGGCTTTAGTACAGATAGGCCTTGACTTACTGCTTACTATCGTTTGCCAATCTGCACTGGCCAGTCTAATACAGGATAAACCTCTTCTTGAAATGCTACTGGTACTGACAGCTACGAATAAAATAAAAGAAATTGACAAATGCTGGAAAGAAATCAAGATTCAGGTTGGTCTACACCAGGGGTCGGCCCTTAGCCCTTTACTTTTTATCATTATCCTGAACGTGATTACAGAAGAGATCAAGGAGCAGACACCCTGGGCTATGTTATTCGCGATATCCTTAGCCCAGCATTGTTTATATGTGCCCTAGACTCGGTATTTCGATGTGTTGCTGAAGAAGGGGGCGGTGTATCTGCCTATCTTTATCGAACGTACGCTATGCAGGCAATGTCGCATTTTCTATAAAGACGAACATATGTCAACGAAGAAGCTCGAACGGCTGAATGCCACACAAAACTGAGATAAACACAAACTAAAAATCACAGTGGGTAAACGGGCAGGTGAAAGTCTCCGAAACAACTGGAGCAGAAGTAAAACATCTATAACTGAAATATAAAAGTTCTAACTGAACTTGATCGATTTTCAACAATACTACTAAAAGCATGTTTCGATACATTAATTGGACCTATAACAAATATTATAAATGCGTCACTTTGGTCTGGCTGTTTTCCTGATGATTTCAAATACTCCAGTGTCACTCCACTTCTTATGATGTCATCTCTGCCTAAACAAAACACTTGAAAAAGTTGTAGCAAGTCGTATAATGTATCGCGTTAGCACGACTGTCTTAATTAATGTGTCACAATCAGCATATAAACAGTTTCATTCAACAGAGACTGCCCTCCTAAAGGTTCACAATGACATTACCTTGAACATTACTAATGGTAAAGCACTTACCTTACTAGGTCTCTCTGCCTCTTTTGACACGATAGGTCACAGCATTCCCACTGAACGCTTATTAAAGTGGTGTGTGTGTGTGTGTGTGTGTGTGTGTGTGTGTGTGTGTGTGTGTGTGTGTGTGCGTGCGTGCGTGCGTGCGTGCGTGCGTGCGTGCGTGCGTGCGTGCGTGCGTGCGTGCGTGCGTGCGTGCGTGCGTGCGTGCGTGCGTGCGTGCGTGCGTGCGTGCGTGCGTGCGTGCGTGCGTGCGTGCGTGCGTGCGTGCGTGCGTGTGTGTGTGTGTGTGTAAATAGATAAGGATAGTAATAAAACAAAATTAATATTAGTTAAACCAACAAGTAAAGAAAGAATAATAATAAAATCACTAATAAAAGTTAGAGGTAGATACTAAAATATTCAGAGTTCATTACTGCTCACACATTTCATTTAAAGCTAAAAAACACGTTGAAAAAGAAGTGTTTTAAATTACATCTTGAACATTTTGAGGTGGTCAGCAGCGCGCCTAACAAGAGGCAGGTTGTTCCAGAGGCATGGCGCTGCGTGTTAAAGCGCTTTGTTTCCTTAAGTACAAATCTTACAGCGAGGGACCTCCAGCAGGTGAGCGTCGGCGGAGCGTAGCGTGAGGGTGAGCTAGTGGTGGTCAGGTATGACGGAGACAGGAACGATGATAGATGTGAAGAGATAACACACTGCTCGTCCGGGCACACCGATGCGTATTTATTGTATCAGGATCGCTTCTAATAATGTCAGTTTTGTCCGTGAAGTAATTTTTGAAATTGTCAAGCAATTGTCCGAGGTGGTTGTCGGGCAATGGTGACAGGTGTTTTGTATGGAACAAAGAACTAACTATCCGGAACAGAGCTTCATGTTTGCCAGCCTGTTCTTTGATTTGTTGGCATAAAATGTGGATCTGGCTGTGTACAACATCTTCACTCACTTTCTCCGGTTGATGAAGACATTCCTGTCGATTGTCAATCTGGAAAGCCCCATCGTGAGACGACAATGCAGCGCGGTGATCGGAAACAAGATCGGCGACCACCGTGTCAACAATACATGAATTAATACGGGCTATGACAAGGTATAAAATGTGTCCTTCCAAATGTGTTGGTTGTTCGACATACTGCGTCATGTCGTGGCAGTGCAACATACGATAGAATCGTTTCAGATAAATATCGGTGTTAATGTCAGAATCTGATTGTTGTAAGAAGCCATGGCTATGGTTTACGACGGGGTGTGTGCGTGTGCGTGAGCGTGTGCGGGTGCATGTGCGTGTTCGTGTGCATGTTATTGAGTGTTTGTGCAGCGAGTTAAGCGGTTCAAATCCTTTATGGTTTTAGCCAGAACTCGCGACTCTACTATGGTCTTTACAAAATCCGAGTTTTTAAATTGGTCGGTGTGGGCAGTAGGAACTATATCACCTTGTGTTGTTGGTTGTTAGGTGTTGTACAAAGTTTGACAATACACGGTCTAAAAAATGTTTTCATTGTGTGCAACTTTTATGTACTCTTTGGGGTCGGAAAAACGAAAGGTCTCGCCGTCTGCTTTCTGGGGTATTGAGTTTAAGGTTGGCTAACATGGTATGAAGGATCCTTGCAGTCTGGAGTGATAGTCGCCAGTAATGAAGCGAGCGGCGCGGTATTGGACACGTTCTGATCTATAAATACCCCCTTCGATGATATGGATCCCACACAATAGCTCCGTAGTCTAGGGCAGCGCACACAAGGCAAATGTAGTATTGCTTTTTTGGTTTTTGTAGCAATATGGGGATACCACTTTAGGTCGTCAGCGAGATGCCAAGATACGAGTTGCTGTTTCCGCATTCTATGGTTTCGTTTATTCAGGCGGTAGAAATAATCAGTTATGTTCTTTACGCTAAGTATGTTTGTAATGAATATTATTTCCCAGTCTTTGTCCACTTTTCTTGTTGTTTCAGGTCATTTTAGAGTGCCATTTCTTTATTTCTCGTGTATACGTGGACGTGGTCTAAAGTGTCGGTCGTTTTGTTGCGAACATATCTTGATTTGATAAGGCACAAGGAGACGTGTGTGGTGGGACAGGATAGCGGATTTAGGGATAGAGTCAAGGTAATCAGGTTGCCATGTGCTTGTGAAGATGTGCGCACGTAGTGGTTGGGTGGTCGAAGGCTGATGACCGTGGAGATAGGTTGTTGTTGGTTGGAAAAGAAAGAAGGTACAAAAAAGAGAGAAAAAAACACACCAATCAACAAAGCTAGCTGTTCCTCGGTGGAAAGAAAATCGAAAACGTGTACAACTTTGACTATTTCAGCAGCCTGATGACGCCGCCAGTATATTCTTTGCAGACTTAGAAAAGAGAGTTTGCCACAGAGAAATCCAATACGCTCTCGATTATAAGACACATAGTCTAATAAGAAGGCATTTTGATCTGGCACGGACATCTATATTTTACGCTTCGGACCGATACTGTTGATATATTGACATAATCAAATCAATATTTATAAACTTTCATCTGAGATGAGTGGCGGCCGAGGCCAGAGGATAGTAACTTAGTTTCATATTGGACATCAACGTTCTGACATCATCCCTAAAGATCATACATTTTGAAGATAGAACCTACGATCGAATTCCTGCGCGGCAGCTTGTCGGGACTGACATTAGTACTCTGACACAGATCATTGCAAAGCAAACACTTTATTTTAGTGTAATTTTCACATAGTCGTGCAGGTCACAAGCGAATGAGCTGACATTTGTTCGGAGAACAATCTATCTGCACGTGTCCCCTTCGTCAGTTCATGTTCGAAGAGCGACAGAGACCAGTGAAAGCCACTGCAAACAAACAGACAAAGGAATTATGTCACTGATGATGATATCACCGAACAACAACAACATACAGATACATGTATTTATTGTGGTATAGGTTCACACGGCAATTGTACTATGCTATATGTTCTTGCAAGATATAGAAGCACGCTTAGAACGCAATAATAATTCATTAAACGTTGGACGTCTTTTCTATTTGCTCCCGTTCCCTCCAAGACAAAACAGGACGTTACTTTTAATGGGTTTAAGACAAGCATTATTTTAAACATATAACGGTTTTAAGACATGCACTATGGTTTTAAGACATGCACTATTTTAAACGATGGTGATGTCAGCCGTATTATTACGGAAATTATTATATTTTAAAGAATGTACAGTTGCCTTTTTCAATGTGCGAACGTAAATATTTGATTTACTGTTATTACTTACAAAAGTTTTAAAAATATATAAAATAGTATTGAATACATCATTGAATAGAAAATTCATTGTGTGACGATGATAAATACGCATCATCACCACTATCATCATCCTCAAATTGAACCACCTAAATTGTGAAAATTACAACAGACGACGACGACGAAGACAACCAGTAATACATTTAAATTACCTTCTTGTTGTCTGCTTATCGGTAGCCACAGCAGTTCTTGCACCTGTTGACACAGCGGTGACTATTACAGTCGTAGTGACGTCTGCTATAGGGGCATCTCCTGTAGCGAATGGGACGTCCATATTTGCAGTAGACGTAGCTTCCGCATCCGTTGCAAACAGTCGACTGCCAGCCGCTGTACTTCTCACAATAATTCTCTCTGCAGCCTGCAATAAACGTTGCGCTGATATGGTGCTATATATTATTACCACCGGCTTTGCATTCAATCAAGAGGCCCATCGCTTCATGAAATATTTGCATTATGCACCTTGCGTATTCCTATTCATAGACGACGAAATCGGGGGGGACTTCTATTGGGGGTATTTGGGTGGGAGGGCTGGAAATATGATTAGCCCCCAATGCTATGTCAAGGGGCATAGTTTGAGATTTTGGTGAGCCTCGGGAGTCGCAGTCGATGTTTAAAGTGAGCCTGGTTAGGGGTGTGGTTGGAAGTTTTGTTTTGGTGAACCGTCAAGGAGGTTGGAGGGTTTTGGTAAGCAATAACCCCCTTAATACTCCAAATCACATTCTAATGTATCATATTGTATACACGCCAGAACCATTTGGATGTTATACAAAATTACAGCGCACGAGTATGTTATTATATATCTCACAGTGACAATCACGTTCAAGGTATTACCGCCATGAGGTATAAATCGGGTTGCAGCACACGTTTTCAGCATTTCGCAAAATATATATGAAGGTCATTACTATATTTAGAAGAAGTAGATACGAACCACAACGACCGGTTCCCGGGTAGTACGACTGCTTCTGGCCACATGAGCGGTAGTGCCCAATGCCTTTGTTGCATTGGTAGTAGTAGCGACCGTTGAAGTAGGACGATGAATAGTCGTACGTACTTTTGGAGTACCTACAGGCATCGCTGCATGACCCTTAAACATAAAAATCACATCGCCAATTTAATTTGTTTTTTTAATTAGTCATTTGAAAATTAAATGTAGAACATATATGAAGCGCGTCAGTGTGGGATCTGAGACAAGCCTACAGTTACATAGGTAGCTCATATTTTAATCTTCCGCTACAAGGTTTAACAAGAGTAAAAAAAGATTGCCATCCAGAACCTAAACACCAGATGGCAAGTGGACATGAAAGCCGTTGGTTTGTCAATAATCCAACATATTTTGTCTTTCCTTCTATGTACAAGCTCTGCCACAGGCGTTGGCGATCACGACCCCTCAAAACCACGCTGTCGTTTGTAGTTTGTAGCGCATTGTGTTCCTCCTTTCCCACCATCTTCACAAACTATCTATTATTTTTTTATTCTCTGGCGTACCATATTGTTTCAAAAGGGTTGATATTTTAAAGACTTGGACACCAAATTGTGTTGACCTGTGTCATCCTCGCAGTACTTACCACAAGTTCCATACTTATTGACGCACTGATAGGCACTGCAACGGCCGTACACAACTCTCTTGTTGAGACAGCGGTAGTAGTAGGGGAATGGCTTCGACAAAGACGGGTAGTATTTGTTGGACTGACGATTCCTGCAGCAATCGTAGTTGTAGCCGTTCCAACATCCATCGTAACGGTAGTGCGCTGAAAGGAAAACACGACAACATTTGAATTATTCTTTTTAGACTCAAATTCCCTGACACGTGAACGCGCAAGCACACATACGCACACACGCATGCGCACACATACGTTCACATACACGCGCACACATAATGCTCTCTGTTGTGCACCCAGTAGTATGGTGAAAGTGAAGTGTATGTTTTCTTTCATAATTGATGAAGTTATCTTGATGACTTGAAGAATAAACAAATTCATTTATGTACAAAACGTAATTACTTCCATGTCATTTAATGCGTCGGTTGTCAGTACACTGTATATTCTTACTTTAATGATAAGTAAGCACATAAAACACGATGGCTATCCTCTTTAAATCGGTGTACCTCAACGATGTGTGGTGCACGCGCGCTCGTGCGTGAGTGCGTGTGGTGTGTTCGAGTGTATCAATAGTGCGTACGTGCATGTGTACGCGAGCTTGTATACGTGTGTTACCTTGATGTCAGCCTGCGTGAAATGAACATTATCAAAACGTATTAGCATTATCTATTTTTGTATCTTACCTTCAGCTGCATATACAGCAGCGAGCACCAGCAACGCGATGAAGAACTTCGCCATGATGTATGGTTATCTTCTGAAAATATGTACACATATAGTATTGCAACAATAACCGATACTTTAAAAAGCTTTCGTGAATTCCATGTAAGCAAAGTCTTACTTTGCTATCTATAGCGACATGTTCTATATTATATAGAATCAATATTGACAAATGCCGTATCATTTAAAGTTCAATTTGTTTTCATAATTTGGAGTTTATGTTAAACCAACAACTCCACCTTTACCTTCACCTGTTGTTTGTGACACTGGTCTATAGTCAATGCTGATACAATGTGCTGGATTTTCTGCAGGACAAAATGCCCATTCACGATTGTCCATATTCAGTGAGACGTGTTTAGTTAGAACATATCGCTGGCGTGTACTGGGAGCTAACAGCCACAATTTGTTTGGGCAATAGCGAAGAACGAGATTGTTAGTCGTATGGTTACTCGAAGTTACCACAATTCTAGAAAAGAAGCACCGGAAACTTCTTACTTACCGTGCAGACAACGAGGTGACCCACAGATCTTCGTCTCTGAAGCCAATGGTGCTCTAGTCTGGAAATGTCTCTGTATTTATACAGATGTGTCTCAATCAATTATCTGTCATTACACGCCCCGTTATTTTTTATGAACAACCGTCAGGTTTCACGGATTAGAGCACACAGGAGCGTGGGTGTGGCATCTATGAAACATCGGACACATTAAATGTTGTAGTACGATGAGTTTTTGTTTGTGGATGTTCTTAAGCAAGCTTCAATCCAAACTCGAATTTTATAAAAGCAATTTTACCAGGCTGTATGTGATAAACAGACAAAAACGCGCTTACCCGAATCACCTCAAATATGTGTTCCTTTGCTCCGCTCGCTAACCGCTAGAGAACACGCGATTTCTTAACAACGAGGTGTTAACGGAGAGGCGTGAATCCATGTATTACAACTTAACAAAGACGTCTTAAGTGCGTTACTGACATGCTGACAACAAAACATATGCAAACACTCATACATTTAACTCTATATTCGGGAAACAAATACCTCCAACAACATGAAGACCAAACTGATACGAACAACAATATTTACCGTGACTGTTGGGTAGCAAGTAACGAGCTCTGTGAATACGTGGTTACTTCGGGAAAAGTTACACTGGAAGATTGCATGTGAAACCGTCGGTGTTTGTATGTATCATTCGTGTTGTGTTTTGAGGATACACAGAGTGCTCCATGCAATCGTCTTGTTTAGTATCTACCCAATTGGTCCTGCATACGATTGTTGATCGCTCAAGTAATACACCTTAATAAATTACTGTTTCAAACACTTGATCTTAAAAACGCGGACAGGCACGCTTACACACATCGTCAAATTTGTCTTAGTGTGCCAACGTAACATATGTATATATTCGTATTAATTTCATTAAACCAAAATATACCAATAAGGCACACCGCACGTCGTCGTGACCTTTTAGTAGGGGCACGGTTACATCTGTGGAAAACCATCGATACATTGTACGTGCGTCGAGGTGAACATATAATAAACTGTCGCGTAGTGAACGGGGATATATCAGTTTATGTTTGCAACTCCAAAGAAACTGACTATAATCATAAAATATTTTCAAATGTTAATACATTCAAATTTAACGAATATTATTGTTGGTAAAAAGTAGATTGGACAACGCGCACACGCACATATGCACACCCGCACATACCCACCGACGAACACACACACACACACATACACACACACACACACACACACACACACACACACACACACACACACACACACACACACACACACACACACACACACACACACGCAGGCACGCCTACCACAATACAAACAGCAAGTAGACGTAACTTTTCGATCATTTGTTTGTGAACAAGTTCATCTTTTCCATGCACAACTATACTAGTTTTTACGGGATTCTGTTGTTTATCTGATCTGTTTGTGATATTCCAACATTGTGGGTTGCTTTTGAAAAGTTCACTACAGACCAAACATTTTCTATTGTATGCTAATAAATAAACGAGTAAAATACTCCTGTTCTGTGTGTCATGGGAAACCCAAATACATCAAAGAAGTTAGTCATCAAAAAGAAGTGCCATGTCTATGTCGATTGTTCGCAAACAGTTGTATGAAAAACACGAACTCAGCCGGTAAGCGGGTATTTCATATCGTTTAGCACGAAAGCACTGTCAAAATTAAAACGTATTTATAACTTTTAAATGTCAACTCAAGAGATTTTTACAAGTAAATATATTAGTGACTTTTATAATTAACATTCATTGGTGCTATTTTAATTAAAACGTCACATGCACGCACACACGCGCGCACACACACACACTCACAAAGACCGTACACCAACTGAGAGATAACATTTCAGTGCATTTTGTGTTGCAAAGTGGAACTTTTCCAAAATCCATATCACCACTTGTCTAGTTGTTAATGTATAATTTAACAAACTGATCTTTTTGTCGACAACGACAGGCACTTTTTGAAAAGGTTGACGCAGACAAAGAATTTTTTTATTTAGTAACTAATGCCTTTTTAGTCATTATTCTTCACACTTCGTGTTTAAGACCTCGAATCATGATGACGTCAATGCAGCATAAAACTTAGTAAAAATTATCAATTTCGCTTGTTTTTCAATAGTGAATACATACAGTTGTGACACGGAAGAAAGTGGTTCTGTCGATGTCACCAGAAAGATGATATATTTTGTCATTTTGTTTTTAAAATGTTATGAACAGAAAACGGATAATGCTTATATCGTGAGCACGTACAGCAATTGCATTTGATTAATTAGAAACCTATCATTGTATTATTTCTTATTTTTATATTATTTTGAATCATTTGTAAATATGGAACACAACATCAGCTCACAGACAATATAATGTTTTGCAACGTTCGTGATTCATGACTAAACCATATTGTCTATGTTTACATGTGTGTATGTGTGTGTGTGTGTGTGTGTGTGTGTGTGTGTGTGTGTGTGTGTGTGTGTGTGTGTGTGTGTGTGTGTGTGTGTGTGTGTGTGTGTGTGTGTGTGTGTGTGTGTATGTATTTGTGCGTGTGTGTTTGCAAGTATGAATAAATGTATGTATATGTATGTATGCATCTATGTACGTATGTATGTATGTACATATAAATATGTATATACATATACACATACATACACAAATACATACACGCATACCCACATTCATGCAACATGCACACACGCGCACACGCGCGCACGCACAACTGAGAGATAATAGTGTGTATGTATGTATGTATACATGCATGCATGCATACATACACACATAGACACATACATACATATATACATACGCACGCACACAAACACATACATACATACGTACATTCATACATACATACATACATACATACTCACATACTCACATATCCATATACATGCATATATACATACGCACACGCATATACACGCACGCACACCCACACGCGCGCGCCAGTACGCATGCATACACGCATGCATACACACAGACCGTACACCAACTGAGATATAATATTTCAGTGCATTTTGTGTTACAAATTGGAATTTTCCAAACTTCGTGTCACCACTTGTCTAGTTGTTAATGGATAATTTGACAAACTGATCTTTTTTGTAGCCAGCGGCGGGCACCTTTTGACTGAGTTGATGCAGATAAATAATTGTCTATTTGAGTAACTATATGACAAAATTCGTTCAGTTGTCATGAACAACCCGAATACTACACAGATGTTAAAGCAATGAAAAGATAGAAATGTTTGTGTCGTATTTTGTCGGAAACAGTTGTATGACATACATGAATTTGTGGTCGGTAAGCGGCTCTTTCTTTTCTTCTGACAGGATCGTCAGTACGGAAGCACTGGCAAAACGAGTTAGGAAATGCAATACTACAAATTACATTTTGACAATGATCGTACAAACAAACCATAAGTTGTCATCAAACCGCGCATGCAAATCACTAAACATTGTAATTACTGCATACGACGACCTTCGCGAAGTGAAGAAGACAATATATTTATCATCGTCTAATGTCACTGTGTCGGGACTTTATCTCGCTTTTTGTCCTCGTGGCCTCTGCATCGCGACTGTGTCGAAAGGACACAATAGCGGCTATCGTTTCGTTGCGTCAAGTTGGTCGATTATATGCTGTTCTCTACCAATAGCCAGGGTCCATATTACAGTTCTTGTTGGATGCCGTCTGTTTGTGTTGATATCGTTTCTTTTCATACATACGACAAAGACAATATTATCTCTCAGTTGTGATTTCGCGTTTGTGCATGAACGAATTTGATATACGTATGTATGTCTGTATGTATTTGGTGTACATGTGTATGTAGGCATGTATGTATGTATGTGTGTATGTGTGTATGTATGTATGTATGTATGTATGTATAGGTGTACGTGTGTATGTGTGTACGTGTGTACATGTGTGTATGTACGTGTGTGTATGTACGTATGTGTATGTACGTGTGTGTATGTACGTGTGTGTATGTACGTGTGTGTATGTACGTGTGTGTATGTACGTGTGTGTATGTATGTGTGTGTAAGTATGTATGTATGTACGTATGTACGTATTTATGTATGTATGTATGTATTATTGTATGTATGTATGAATGGATGTATGTATGTATGTATGTATGCATTTATGTATGTATGTATAGGTGTACGTGTGTGCTAGTGTGCGAGTGTACGTGTGTTCGTGTGTACGTGTGTGTATGTATGTGTGTGTAAGTATGCATGCATGTATGTACGTATGTACGTACGTACGTATGTATGTATTTATGTATGAATGGATGTGTGTATGTGTGTATGTATGTATGTGTGTATGCATGCAAGTACGTCGGCATGCAAGTATGTATGTACGTGTGGGTCATTTTCAAATGTCATTATACTGTCGGTGACCTAAAGTTTGATCTTTTCTCGTTTCCACGAAATGGACAAAACAAACTTTGCATATAGTATGTGAACCACATATATATATATATATAAATATATATATACATATTTATATGTACACACGTAGATACATACATAGATGCATACATATACATACATATACATACATTCATTCTTACATGCAAACACACACGCATACATACATACACACACATGCAAACATATAAAATATAGTTTAGGCATAAATCACGAACGTTGCAAAACATTATATTGCATGTGAGCGGGAGTTGTGTTCCATATTTTTTAATGATTCTCGTAAATAATACAATGATAGGTTTCTAATGAATCAAATCCAACTGCTATGCGTGTTCACGATATAAGCATTATCCATTTTCTGATCCTAACATTTTAAAAACAAAATGACAAAATATATCCATTTTCTGGTGACGTCGATAGAACCACTTTCTTCTGTGTGACAAATATATGTATTCACCTTTGAAAAACTGAACGCGTAGCTAAGTGTTTTGCTTAAAGCGACATCGATGGTTTTTTCTAAGTTTTACGCTGGATTGACGTCATATAAAACGAGGTCTTGAACACGAAGTCTGAAGAATAATGATTAAAAAGGCATGTCGCTCAGAAGGACACAATAAAAACGCTCCTAATAAATTAAGTAGCTGTCACAGCATATACAAGATATGACAGAACACAGAACTATAGTATAGAGTATCACGGCACATTATTAATGTTGTTTCGAGGTACAACGTGGTGAGTGAACCATAATTGCGGAGTGACAAGTAAGTACGATTTTTTTGTAGTTTAGCAAGCTTATCAATTAGCCTAATAAAATTACTTCGAATTTATTCTAGTTTGTGTTGTCGCTGATTAAAATAAAATGTATTTGTAGTTTTCGGGTTTTTCATGACAACTAAACGAATGGGTTTTAGTCATTTAGTTACTAATTTAGAAAATTCCTTTTCTGCATCAAACTTTTCAAAAGATGCCTGCCGTTTTCAACAAAATATCAGTTTGTCAAATAAACAACTAGACAAGTGTTGACATAGAGTTAAAAAAAATATCCAATTTGCAACACAAAATGCACTGAAGTATCATTTTTCCAGTTAGTGTAGGGTCTCTGTGCGTGCGTGCGTTGTTGCGTGCTAAAAGTCTACAGAGCGATTGTCACAAAATCATTTCTCTACGCGAGTGAGAAATGGACCGTGTACCAGCGCTGTGCCAACAGATTAAACCACTAAGACGCAGGACAAAGTACCAGACACTGAGGTGCTGGCTTACTAAATGTAAACATCATGTTGAATCAGGCACAGTTGAGATGGGCTGGCCACGTGCTCAGAATGCCAGACACGTATGCCAAAGAAGTTGTTCTCCTGTTAGCTGTCAATCGGAACACGCTCTCGTTCAGCAAAAAGAAACGATATAATCACAAACAGAAAACATCCATCAAGAAGTGTAATATCGACCCTGGCTGTTGGGAGAGGACAGCATATAATCGACCAACTTGACGCACCGAAACCATAGCCGCTGCTGTGTCTTTTGAACACTGTCATGTTGCTGAGGCCAAGAGGAGACGAAGCAAGAGAAAGTCTCGACACAGTGACAATTGACGATGATAAAAATATTGTCTTCTTCGCTTCGCGAAGGGCGTCATCTACAGTGACTACAATGTTTATTGATTTGTTTACCGACAGCTTATAACGTTGTTTATACGATCATTGTCAAAATGTAATTTGTAATATTGCATTCCCCAAGCCATTTTGGTAGTGCTTCCGTGCTGACTAGCGTGCTAGAAGACACAAAAGAGCCGCTTTCCGACCACACATTCGTGTATGTCATACAACTGTTTCCAACAAAATATGACTCAAACATTTCTACTTTTTCATGGATTTAACTTCTGTGAAGTATTCGGGTTTTTGGTGACAACTGAACGAACGGATTTTAATCATTAGGTTACTAAATTACAAAAACACACACACACACACACACACTAACACACATATACTACTACATACACGTATACTTTCATACATATGTACATACATAGATACGTACATACATAGTACATACGTATGTATGTGTTGGTGTGTGTATGTATGTATGTAAGTATATGTGTACGTGGAGCGCAGTAGTGCAGCTGTAAGAGCTCCGGCTTCTCGACTGAGAGAACGCGGGTTCGAATCATGTGCGGCGGTTTCAAACCTTGGGCGTGTTCATTAACTCTACATTGCTTGAGTTCACTCAGCTGTATGAATGAGTAACTGGCAGTAGACAGTGGTGGTTATTTATGTACGAATAACTGCAGCGTAACTTAATACTTGTCACAGAAGTCGAGATGTTGTTTTGTTTGAACAGGTCTGCTAGGGAGTATAGTGTAAAGCGCTTTGAACTGTCCTGAGGACTGGATACTGCGGTATATAAGAACTTACTTTTATTTTACGTATGTATGTACGTATGTATGTGTGTAAATATATGTGTATTTATGTATGTATGTATGTATGTGTGTGTGTGTGTGTGTGTGTGTGTGTGTGTACGTGTATGTGTATGTATGTATGTATGTATGTATGTATGTATGCATGCATGCATGTATGC
This sequence comes from Escarpia spicata, assembly GCA_963995525.1. Classification (NCBI taxonomy): domain Eukaryota; kingdom Metazoa; phylum Annelida; class Polychaeta; order Sabellida; family Siboglinidae; genus Escarpia; species Escarpia spicata. Next base: position 15,849,411 of record OZ023213.1, read on the forward strand.
ATGTCTGTATGTGTGTGTGTGTGTATGCATGTATGTATGTATGTATGTATGAATGTATGTATGTATGTATGCATGTATGTATGTATGTATGTATGTATGCATGAACTTGGTGTACGGCTACTGACGGCTGGCTAGTGCCTACGCAATAATGTGAATGCTCTGGGGAGGTAGCATAGGGTCAGATTTCAAATGACTGAGGAAACTGTACATTATAGTTAGGGTAGACAGGTAGGAAAATAGATTCTATAGAAGTATGTTGTAAATATATGTGTATGTATGTATGTTTGTATGTATGTACGTATATGTGTATGTACATACGTACGTACGTACGTACGTATGTATGTATTTGTGTATGTATGTGTGCATGTATGTATGTATGTATGTATGTAAGTATGTATGTATGCATGTATGCATGTGTGCATGTGTGTATGTGTGTGTGTATGTGCGTTTGTATTTGGGTATGTGTGTATGTGAGTGTGTATATATGTATATATATATGTATGTATGTATATATGTTTGTGTGTGTGTGTGTGTATGTATGTATGCATGTATGTATGTATGCATGCATGGATGCATGCATGTATGTATGTACGTATGTTTGAACGTACGTACGTACGTATGTAGGTATGTATGTGTATGTACGTATGTATGAACGTACGTACGTACGTATGTAGGTATGTATGTGTATGTATGTAGGTATGTATGAATGTATGTGTGTATGTATGTACGTATGTATGTATGTATTTGGTGTACGTACGTATGTAGGTATGTATGTGTGTATGAATGTATGTATGTATGTAAGTAGGTAGGTATGTATATAGTGCATCACCAGATTTCGATTTACCCTCAATGCCCCAAATTTGATATGTTCACGTTACCATCGAATAGAAACATAAACCAATCAAGTTGTCACGATATGGGGTTTAGTACATAACATAGGTTGGTAGTGTATATGAAAGATTACAGTTGGGGTTACCCTGTACGGCTACTGACGGCTGGCTAGTGCCTACGCAATAATGTGAATGCTCTGGGGAGGTAGCATAGGGTCAGATTTCAAATGACTGAGGAAACTGTACATTATAGTTAGGGTAGACAGGTAGGAACATAGAATCTAACGTGTAATAATTATAGAAACGGTAGGCAGCTGTATATGTATAGTAACTGTGGTACGGGTGAAAATTTAGAGGGTATAATTTTATAGCGTATAGGAATGTCGAAATAATAAAAATCTATGTTCATGTTGAATTATTGTATTACCTATTAAGCGGTGAAAATATTGGTGTGCTGCCAGGTCTGAGGTCACATAACAGATTAAAAAATATGGTTAATTAACTGAGGTTAGGCAAGGATAGAACACAGCAGTCCAGAGTGATCCACAGACAGGACGATATAACCTGGTCTTCTCTGTAATGAGAAATTATTACTGTGTGGTTATAAAACCCAGACCTCGAAGCCATTCTGAGCGGTTGCTTAGACGATGATATATCGCGTTCATGTATAGTATAGAAGAGATCACAGGAGTGTCGGGTCGGTGCGACGGCCAGCTATACTTCAAGCTCGTTCGTGCGAACGATGGGCCTTTTGCGTAACAGCCAACGCCTAGATGGTACCCGAGGTCAGGCTAAATTCACGCGGGAAAAAAGAAATTTAGTTGGTCGGAAATGCATTGACACCCGAACGTAGCGAACCGTCGGAGGATCGTAGTGTTGACTGCCGTGACGACCAAGGGTATTGTTGAACCCAAACATTGTACAGTTATATTTATTATATGACGAAAGAGCATATTATAGAGAATTCGATATGTAACGGCGTTCTTATAACCTCACAGGGTTGATAGCGGAAGAGGGTCTTTACTTTGTTATTATTTTTTATGTTAGACAGTGTGATAGAACGTCGCAGTAAACGGATGATTGGAAACATGGAGGCTTATGTTCCCGGGAATTCCCGTTATATAATAAGAGTGTGTGGGTGGCTGACAAGCCTTCCTTTAGAAATTGTGTATATTACTAGTTTTGTTATTTGGTGTTGGATGAATACATTTTGAAATTGGTACCTTGTATCAATGTGTTGTTGAATTCCACTATCCCTGAACCCAAAATCTATTACAAGTTCGTCTCATCTGGCGGATCTTGACATTTGTATAGGGCCTATATATTGCGGACTAGGTATATACTTTATTATCAAATGTATCTGTTGTGGTATTTCACTTGATAATTAGTTATAATAATGAAATTAGGGTACGATGTATGCCAAAAGTGAAAAGATGCAGGATGTAGCACACTAGCATCTACGCATTGTAAAATGTTTATTTAAAATTGCATTCGACAACCCGGTCACTTTGATCGTTTTATTAACGATTCCGTGCTGCAAGATATAAAGACCTGCTTAACGATCAGTGTGTGTCATACAACTGTATCTTATAACAATTAGTGTAACATTTCTATCATTTCTTTATTCGTGGCTTTAACTTCTCTTAAATCGACGAGTATTTAACGGCAAAACTACTGAAAAGGAGTTTTTTTTACTCGTGTAGTTTCTAAAACAGAACATTATTTGTTTGGCGCAACCTTTTCAGGTGCCTCGGCTGTGTTGGTATATCACGAAAAGAACAGCTAGTCAAAACATCCATTCACCTAGTCTAGAGGTGCCATATAGTTATGGAAAAGAGCACATTTGCAAAATGGCACATGCATTAAAATTATCACTCAGAAGGTTCATGTATCTAGGATTGGTAGCTAGTGTGTGTGTGCGTGTGCGTGGATGCGTGGATGCGTGTATGCGTGGATGCGTGTATGTTAAATTTCTTTTGAAAATTAGTTATAATAATTAAATTTGGGTACGACGTATGCCAAATTTTTTTTAAATGTTGGATGGATTACACTGGTATCAAGGCATTGTAAAATGAGTACTTAAAATTGCGTTCCGTAACCCTTTCATATTGATCGTTTTGTTAACGATTCCGTGCTGAGGAGCGTGCAAAAAGAGATGAAAGACCCGCTTAATACACCACATCGCACCGGGCCTAAAGAAAGTGCAGTGGCTTCCCGTGAAGCAACGCATTCATTACGCAATTCTGCTACTGACGTTTCGTGCTCAACACGGACTGGCACCAGCTTACATCACCGACCTACTCCATGAACAAAGAGCTACTCGAGTATTGCGTTCGGCTACAAACAATGACTTGTATGTGCCACCATCTCGCAGCCGATATAGCGACACAACTTTCTCGGTATCTGCTCCACGACTGTGGAATTCACTTCCAAATGAGATGTTGCCTTGTGACTTTCAAAAGATTTGTACATGTTTTATACTACTATTACACAATGTCTTTACTTATTTATTATCATTATACCTTTACTGATTATCTTTGTATAACTTTTTTTTTTTTTTTTTTTTTTTTTTATTGTTATTACTTATTTTTAACTAATTTTAATTTAATTAATTTTATGTAACATATTAATGTTTTGCATTACCACTGTTTTTTTGCCGCAAACTTTTGAAAAAGGTGCTTGGTAGTGCTGGCATATCACGAAAAGATCAGCTAATCAAAACATCCATGCATCTAGTCTAGAGGTGGCATGGAGTTAGAGAAAAGAGCACATTTGCAAAATAACACATGCATTAAAATTATCACTCAGAAGGTTCATGGTACTGGGACTAATAGCTGACCTATGAATGTATGTATATATGTATGTATGCATGTATGCATGCATGAATGTATGTACGTACTTACTTATGTATGTACGCATGTATGTATGTATGTGTGTATGTATGTATGTGTGTGTACGTGTGTACGTGTGTACGTATGTATGTATACGTGTGTAGCAGGTACTATAGTTAAACACTATAGTTGTCATAGAGCTGCCACACTGTGGCAGGTATTTAGTAAAAGGGTATACTTGACACATCAGCCATCAAGGGATTGAAGTGTCAACCTGGGCAGAATCCTGGCACTGGCTGGTAAAGCCACATGTTTTTACATAGACCCTGCTATTTAAACAGCATTACACCTTTTACAGGTAGGTTACATTATCTACCTTTCTGTTATTGTAAACTAAAAGTGCATAGTCTACTTATATGTTATTTTGAAATACATGTGGCGTTTAATTGTTACTCTGCTATTACTCCTTTGACCAGGTGTGGAGTTGTAGCGATTCTCTCGAACAACCGAACTGAGCAGACCGCGAGACATTCATGTACGTATGTGGGTATGCGTGTACATGTAGGCGTATATGCATGTAGGTATGCATGTGGGTCATTGCCACGAGTTTGTATAGTTTCAGTGTCCAAAATGTTTGATTTGTTCACGTTGCCACGAAATGTAAAAACAATCAACTGTTTGCGCATAATTCATTTTGCGAACCATATATACGTTTAGATAGTTACGAAACTGAAATTAGATCATCACATATGCCTAAATGGCCTGATGCAGGGTGGATTACGCTGATACTAAGGCAAGCAAGCATTGTGACAACAGCAAATGAACTAGTTATACACAATATGAAGCACATCATACGAATCCTTCTTGGAAACGCAATTTACATCAATTGTAATCTTTCAAATGTGTGATTTAAGAGAGCAACGATATATGACAACATGTTGATATTTATGGTCATACTAACGTTCTTGGAAATTAAATATGCAATTAGTCAATTTGTAAATTATTCCAAATGCACCGTTGTGACAAACCGAACATATTTTACATTTTTTTCTAAACAAAAATACGTCAACTGAGAACCACAATACAACTCAATATTGTTATTTGGCAACCATTAATCTATATCATGTGAAAAATACAAATGCATGCACAATGAACAATGTTAATCTGGTGTCTTACAGTATGATATATGCAACTATTATTTACCAAATACTTCCCACAAGAACAACAAATGATTTATTTGTATTCATCTGCGGTAATTATCGTTTGCTTAAAGAAATGTGTTTCTGGTGTTTGTCGACGACATCGTTTGAACAAGACATCTAGAAGTACTATATTCTTTTATTTTCTAAATGTCTTATGTGATTTGTACATCGTGTTATGTTACAGCTTCATAAGCTTACTCAATTATTATGAAGAATGTGCAGTTAGGACTGTCAAAATGCAGGTTGCAGTTTAACATAGCATTCCCTAATTCAATCACATAGATCGTTTTCTTAACGCTTTCGTCATTGCGAGCGCCATAAACAAGAAGAAAAACCAGCTTATAGATCATGACTCGGGCACCATAGACAAGAAGAAAGTCTCGCTTATAGATCATGCCACAAAAAAGACATAGACATGTCAAGTCTTTTTCACACACCCACAAATACATAAATATGTCAAGTCTTTTTCGTGGTTTACCTGTATGAAGTATTACTGTTTTCCATGACAAACAGCAGCACTATTTTCATGCCAGGAGATGATGACGTAAATGGAAAGAAAGCTAGTCAAAACACTGATACTAAACTAACCTAGTGGTGTTAAGTAGTGAAAATAAAATCACGCTTGCAAAATTCAAACACACTGAAATTATCTCTCAGTTGGTACAACGGCATTGGGTCCATGTTGACATTAGCACACGGCGGCCAACGCTAAGCCATTCCCAAGAAGAGAAATGATGTTCATAATTGATAGTGCAACATTTAGTTAACTATATATACATCGCGTTAGCGCACACGCATGCACGCACGCACACACACATAATAATAATTATGTACACACACGTCAATGTAGATGTATTGTGAGAATCATATCTGGAGGAACCAACCCTAAATAAGTGTATGCAAATGATAGAGGCATAGGGGAGATCCAATGTAACAGTGAATCAGTGGCTATTTATATAAATTTGTACCTGGGAATCCCAGAATGATGCTGTTAATTTATATCTCTAGGCAATCCCCATTTAAATTACTGCGTGCATTCGAGACAGATTTCGCTAGTGGCGAATAGCAACGTACGTTATGTTTTTTATGTTTTTACTATCAAAAGTAAAATGTTATTACTCTATTGTTTTGTGATTTAGTGCGAATCATCCAGAAATAGGAAACCAAGCACCTGTTACTAAATGTAGGGATGTATCATGAATTTAACGAACATGTGCTCTCTCCGCGGCAGACGGCCATTTGTAGAAAACAGTCACGTGTGTTTTGAGTACATTCGGGGTACAGTGATTCAGGGAACACTGGCTCAATTTGCGAGCCATGCTAATTATGTTACATTTGTAATCGTTCAGTCTTTGCAATCCCGAACATCATACTATAGTATTACATTGTTTTGTAATGTACACAAGTTTGCTTAATACTCCTTAATTAAATTATTTGTTTCTCGATGTTTGCCTACAACCATTAGTCACAGCCTGCTATTGTAACGTAAGCATCATATTACAATAATTATAACCCAGAGTATTATGTTTCTAATGCATATTTAATGTGACAGTTAACGAATGAGCTTATTTCAGACAATTAAATACAATATTTGATAATCATTTAGAATATAATGTTTGATTCACAATGCTACGATTTGGTTCACTGTGCCCCAGGCGGTGATCCACTTTTCTCTCGTACTGGGGCTCAGTGAATCAATACTTTTTTGTCATTGTCAACCCCCTTCAGCAAAAAATGGTGGCAATTGGTGGGATATGGAGAAACGTCTTCTACAGACAATAAGTTCATATATCAATTCCACAATATAATTTAACCGGGCTATCACTAAGCTGGGAAAAATGCTTCTAAATAAACTGTCCGAATCACTCTGCCTCGGTCTCCCCTACACAGAGTATATTTCCACAAACTATTCCCAAATAAAGACAAAAAACTCAGTGTGAATAATTACAACAACCTGTCAGTGTACATCATTATTTTGCGAAATGGACTTTTATAAAACACAGCATTAGCACTTGTTTCACACTGGTTTTGTAATAAATAATTGTGGAAGGTTTAAAACTTTAGAAACTAGTTGTGACGAATAAAGGCAATAAGGAGCTGGATAAAAAGACATGCAAACTGGAGCTTTTTGACACCTTGGTGATGGCGTGACCAAAGAGAAAGCGAACACGAGAAAAAACAAAGCAAACGATTATATAGTAACACGGCATAATCAATCATATTAACATTCATTCTATCAGGCAAGACAAGAACATGATTAGCGACAAGAGCATTTTGTATGTTTTAAAAGATGTTTAATTGATTAAGACTAGTTAGAGTTTGTCCAAAAGAGACGAGCCAAAATATCAAGGTGATATTAACGCAAAGATTCAAATCGATTCGAAATAATTATATACGGTGCTCTTTGTTAAAGATACCTGTCGTTTAAAAAAAAAATTCAAATTTCAGCAAATTTCAACTGGTACTACCTAAGCGAGCGTATTTACTGTAATTGGAAATGTGTATAGACTTCCGATAACTTAGAGCACTAAGCACGCCAAATAGTGATTTATGTTTTGCTCAACCCGTTTTTCAACGAAACATGAAACTACGGAACAGCGCACACTTTGTGGCGCGGAAGTTCTCGGTTTGCGTGCTTCACCGGCGTACTTCAAATGGAATGTCAACAAAGGCGTCATCTGCGTGACAGATGTTTTCTTTCTTTGTTATTCATTAAACGTCGTCAATTATGAGATTGCCGGCCTATGAGTAGGGACAAAATATAGTTATAATAATATATAGTTAGTTTACAACGCAGCGCAGCATCTTCACTATGTCCTGGTGTGAGAACATGACCAATGGGCGACTTCATTTCGCCCTCCTCGGATCTACACCATTCTGAGACGTCATCTTCGTGTAGTAGGTCACGTGATGTGCCACGACGAAGTGGCCAACATAGGCCCTATTTCTTTTGCAGTCCGCGGAGACGCCGGAAGCGGAGAAAGCGGAGAGGGTCAAATAGAATAGATTTCGGCGCACATCGCGGATGGTAGCAACCGCCTGGTTATCGCCCATAAACAACATGGACGCAGAATCACTAGCCGAGTCATTTCATGTTATTTTTTCTTAAACTACGATGATGCTTACAACATTAAATATGTCATATATGCTCACAAGTTCACATCATGTGCTGTTATGTTATTAGTAAATCATTTTTACTTTAAAATATGCATTACTATTGTAACAGAAATAAACACTATGTCGTATGTGTAACGCCTGTGTCAATGGCAATGCCGATGCATTCATGTGATCTGTGTATGACATGCACCGCATTGTTGTTGCTTAATTTGTAGTGCCTAATAACGTGTTCGCCACGTATAGCAAGCAAATATGGCAGAACAAGTGGATACGCGAACAAATAAAAACATTGAGTATTGCAATAATATTTACGTAAAAATATGTATTTATTCGTGTAATGCGTATGATTGGAAGGGAAAATTGTTAAAATAGTGTGTAAACCTACTATCAGACCTAGGTTCAATTAAGCAATTCATGTGTATTTATCAAGGATCAATTCCAATTTAATTAATTTTATTCAAATAAAATTCAAGCATATTGTTGATAAATTCATATCCAGTTCAATTAAGAATTGAACCCAGGTCTGCCGACTAAATATTGACAGTTGTGTGCGCAATATCTTATTTAATATGTAACTTGTTAAATCATGTTGTGCTGTAGGTACCAGGGCATGGTACTTACACATCAAAGATGGGACATATGTGTGTTGAGTTTAATGATGTAACTATCAGAAATAAATAAGAAAGACAATTCTTATCCAATAAAAGCATGCATGTTACTGCGTGATATAATCCCACATGTTCACATTACATGATTGTACATATTTTTACAAGACACATTGTATATGTCTATTTCTTGTTAACATCCGGGTACACAATATTCTGTCACGTCTTTCCTTCCAAGATTATGGCTTCCCCTACGTTGTTCTTCATATAAACATCTGGCAAAGTCTTAACTCCCTATACGGTCGCGTCCACGGGTAATTTTGGTCGACCATTAATTTTTATATCCATATAACTTGTCTTAACTTACTTCCTATCATGTCACTTCTTATCATTGTTTCCTAACTGTCCTTGTATCACCGTACTCTAGCAACGGTGTACTATCCCAATGCAATCTTTAATATTCTAAATGGTATTGAAATATTCTTGCAGAACTACATTTAAGGTCCGCTACCACCAAAGCGGCAACGAATGGTCTCTGTGTCGACAGAGACGATTAACGACAACAAAACACCATCGATACCAACGTCCGTTCCTAACGACGTCACAACTACCCACGCTGTCAATGTTACCAGTTCTACCCATGCTGCCAATGTCCCAACTTCCGCTCCTGACTTTGCTGGTCCGAACTTTACCATTGATTTCCCTGTGACCGAAATGAAGAAGACCCTTGCACGTCATATAGCATGTAGCATCTTTGAACTCTCAAGACGACAATGCCGCGGTAGCGAGATAGATCATCGTAGTAAATGTTATCACGATTGTATGTTATTTGGTGACATTCAAATTTGCAAGCATTTTGACGAAGCTGTCACCAAAGCACTACCTGTTTGACCAAATCACCTCGTGCACAAAATTACTGCGCGTCCCATGACGTGATTGACCATGACGGCATAGAAACTTCTAGAATGACATTTTTCGTGGAATGTTCCATTCACTATAACCACACTATAAGTGGAAAGTCAACGTTTAGCACTGGTTATGTGTTGTAGGTCAGTATATGTATGTTGTAGGTCATTGTATGTTTGTATGTTGTATATCAGTGTTTGTAAGTTTTTTGTCAGTGCTTATGAGATGTAGATCAGATAGGCTTTAGCCCCTATGCTTTATCATGGGGGAAACTTCCTATGCTTTAACATAAGGAAACTTCCTATGCTTTAACATGAGGGTTTAACCCCTATGCTTTAACATGGGTTTTGTAGGGTTAAAACAAGTAGGGATAAATTGGCACCTCAAACTCAAAATGTTGTCGTATACATTTACGATGAAGGGAATTGACTTCTAACATGGGGACAATTTCCCTACTGTTTAACATGGAGAAAATTGGTAGGACAGTTTTCAGAGGACAAATTTGGGGTAAATTGGAACCACCTATCCTCTAACATGGGGTTTAGCGCCTATCTTTTATCATGGGGGAAAATTCCCTATCTTTTAACACGGAAAAAATGCAGCATATGTATGTTGTAGGTCAATTACTGTAGAGTGGAAGATTTATGATTGGTTTGGTTGCCCGAGCTGGTGACAGAGACGAAATAGTACACAAAAATTGACAAACACCTATTTGTTAATACAGGAAGCAGTCGACGTATGCAAGTAATAAGAGACATTGATAGGTTACAATTTACAAACAGGGTGACGGGTAGGTCGTGTGTCTGTATGGTAACCAGAAATGACATAATTTGACTTATTTTACTAGTTCTCTACCGATTCGTCAGGATTGGACCTATTTTATGATGGAAAATGTATAGGTTAGGAGAGGCCTACACCTAAGCAAATGCACGACAACCTATGAGACATAAGAAAATACACCATTGCGCATGCGCAATGACCTATTTAATGACGTCTTTGACCTATTTTTATAGTAAAAAGAAACAAGAGGCACGATTTTAAGCAGTATGGGTATTTGGTTCACTGACATCCGTCAGGGGGAGTTATTTGTACTTCTCTTCCAATTCGTAACCTTTCCACCAAGGGGCGCCAATTTTCATAAGAGGCACGAATTTAGACAGGACCCATATTTAGTTAACGACTTATCCGACAGGGATGGTATTTGTAGTTGATGATCTATCCGTCAGGTGGAGCTATTTTACTTCATAGCTTATCCGCCAGGTGGTGCTGTTTTCGTTCACCACGTATCCGATAGGTGGCGCTATTTTATTTTATTAACTATCCACCAGGTGGCGCCATATGATCTTTGACCTTGACCTACATCCGGGTACATGACCTTGACCTAGATATGACGTCTCTTGCTCCGCTCCCCTCCAACGACCCGCGCTGGACCATCTATATTACTACTCTTTCCAATACAATAAGTATTGTTTAATTTGCATTACACTGATTCACGGAATCTGTTTGAGAGGAGCTGCCTAACCTGAAGGAGAAGAGAAACAATCTTGGATCATCATCAATGTTACGATCATAGTCAATGCAATATTTATGTGTTTTTCATGATGTCATGTTTTTGCAATGGAGAAATAAAACAGTTGAATTGCATTATGATGTTACCCTTACTAAATAAATGTATGTAATGTATGTGCAAATAATTGGTGCATGTTCATATCAGTATGTAGGCAAGAAATACATGTTGACTGTCACACGAGTGATATTGAGTAAAGAATAAAAAAATACTTATACAATCTCTTCAGGGTTCAACTTAAATCTTCAAATACTGTATATAATTGACTTGTTTGTGTTTTTATTAATTACTTAAAAATACATCACTTCAGATAGAAAAGTGGTTAATGGAATCAGTGGATGTGCACAACCAGTACTGTTTTGTATGCAACATTCAAACACCAGTAGGAATTGAACCTGTCACACATCACTGGACCACAATGAACCCTACTGCTCTGACGCGTGGTAACATTGCAAAGTATCCCATTACAACATAGAAAATAACAGTAATCTATTTCAAATTATCTAACTTTTTGTATAAATATTAAACATTATGTGCCATTTAATTTTAAAAAATCCTTTCATTATTGATTCATACAATACATGTTAAACTAAAAATGGGTGCTTGTAAATAATGTAATGAACATTTTAATTAAATATATTAATATTACCCTGCATTTACTCAGTTCCCTAATTCCAAGAATGTTATGCTGTGCAGCAAACAATCACACCACTATAGTGACATCTTCTGGCACTGTTTTATGGGGTACCAAAACATAGCAAAAACGAGAATGTTATTAAATGTACATTCATTGTTTTGATAATGCATCAAGACTGCAATTGGCAATACAAACATTTCACCACGCCACTAAGCTCTGTTATACAAAGACATAACTTGGATCATCATATTTATGCTGATGATACACGGATCTACATTTCGTTGGCTACCCCGGATACAACCAACTTAGTGATTGCCTTCAAGATTGCCTTCAAGATATCTTCCAATCGATGACTGACAGCAAGTTGAAATTAAATGCAAATAAAACTGAATTGATCATTATTGGTAATACACTGCAGCGTAGTAAACTGGATGTTTTTTTCCTATGCGTATTTTGAATCAGTATATCACACCACAACCTCGGTGCGGAATCTAGGAGAGGTCTTTGATAGTAACTTCAATTTCCGACAACGCCTATCTCAAACATGTCGCTGCTGTTTTTATCACATTCGTGATCTTTGCCGTATTCGCCGGTATGTGTCATTTTCTGTTGATAAAACTATTCCGCCTGTTAGCAGCAGACTTGACTATTGCAATTCCTTCCTTTATAATATCGCTAGCAAGGATATCACAAAACTTCAGCGTGTCCAAAATTGTCTAGCAAGAGTAGTTACAAGATCTCCTCGTTTGTCTCGCTCTGTACCACTTTTGAAGTCTTTGCATTGGCTTCCTTTACAATATCGTATAATATTTAAGATCTGTACCATTACATACTAGGCACTGTCCAGTAAGCAACCATCTTATTTGCATTCATTGCTTACTCCTGTACGAAAACCTATCCAGCTTCGATCATATCATTCTGACCTACTTTTTGTTCCTAGAGTCAACACTAACATTGGAACTAGGACTTTTTCTGTTGCTGCAACAACTCTTTGGAATATGTTCCTTCTTAGTGTTAGATCAGTTGAAAATATTACAAAATTCGATCGCCATTTAAAAACTTCTCTTTACAACCTTGCTTATCCATCGTTGCTCCCTAGCGCTTTGACCCATCTGTTGACAACTGGGATACTACTTATGGATTTTAAGATTGACCAATCCTTTTGTTTTGATGCGTCTCTGAATTGGTTTTCAAGGATTTAGGCGCAATAGAATTTATCTTATTATTATTAATATTTATATAAGCCATAGGGCATACTCTGCATGTTTACGACATACCGGTTATGTTACGTAGATATGTTTCTGTATCATGCTATTTTAACAGAATGGATGCAGTATCATTCTCATCTAGAATCTGTATTTGCAGAGTATACACACGCAGGTTCCTTATTTGACATTTTTGATTTCAATCATTAAATGTTTTGTCATCATGGCGATAATACAGAAAACCCTTATTTCACTTAGTTTTATACGCTTCATCATGTCTATTGCTCAAGTAAAATGTATATCATTGCATTATCACATGTACAAAGCAAACTGAAAACTGCATATTTCAGTTGATATTTTTTACAATACTACTTACTTTTCGTTTATATTCTGCCATGTTGAAAGTCACGTGGCCGATTCAACCGGAACCGCATGCAACATGCCCTACAGGCGGAGACATCGGAGCGGTCCGGAGAGCCTCTCCGGGCAACGTCCTCCGGAGTAAAGATAGTCATGTGTAGATTCCATCCAATTGGTCCTGTATAAAACTGACGGGTGATGAGGTTTCTACTACGTTTCTACGACTGTTTCAAAAAACTGATCTTAATATATAATACACTGTTTTGTTCGATTTGTAATGTATTTCCCATAAACATCTTCGTCTAAGTCGGATTATGGAAGCTGGATCTTCGCCTACGTCGGAATACCTGTGTCGGCCAATATGATCGGAGATAATGTGTTTTCCCTCGCCTAAGTCGGATTGCAGTATTCACGAAAATCACTTGGTTGCTTGGACTATATGTACCAGATGAATTGAAAGTGAAACGGACGCTGGCATAACCAAGAATATACTGTTCCATTACCAGTACATCCTAGCCACAAGGAGACTAGAGGCATCACAAGGCATCGCTCCATTTTCTCAAGAAGTTGAACTATGTTGGACGTCGTCATTGCCCTCAAACAGCGTGGAACAAAATGAAACCGAAAATACTTCTAAACTCCTACAAAGGCGGGATTCGTCTAAGGTATTGAGCGTCAAGACAATGATGAAGACGAAGCAGCTCCTTCGTTCAGAAACGTATGGAATAAGCTCCACGAGATGTATGGAGATGTTGTTTGCACGATGGACGACTGTGTTGGCGTGGGCGAGACAGCTTTGGCTATTCTAAATAACGAGCAGATCATTAGAACCGTACAACACCCCGACGCAGACGGTTGGATTACTGAGCTATGATGAGAGCAAAGAAGTCTCGGTGTCTGAAAATAAGATAACAAAACTCAGTGACACACGTGCTGCCTTACGGATGATAATTAAAACACTCTGGTTTGACGCTCGTGAAATCGAAGAGTTGACCGACAAGTAATATATAATAATAATCAATAATAATTACTAAGCTATAAGCCTAGCGATTCGTTCCAAAAACTGCTCTAATAATGCATAATGCTGTACGTTGCTTGTGGACATCAACATATGTAAAATTAAAGCAGTAATAATTTTCAAGCGTCACTCACAGTTACCTAAGGGCATTTAGAGTGTTGCCTTTGGCACTGGGAGATGTCATCTTCGGCTAAGTCGGATTTTCGCGTAACTGTTTAAATCACTCGGTCCGATTGAATCCGACTTAGGCGAGGTTTACTGTATAAGCAGACATCAGAATATGGATTGTCTGTTTCCGATTGGAAGGGTAGGCAAGGAGTCCGAAATTTCGTTTTACAACTTGTTGTTCCGAAAACCAAGCTTAATATTGGCAAACGTGATTTTTTGTAGAAGTACCCATAATCTAGAATTAACTCCTTATCACTTTAAGATCATCTCAGAGTATGGCTTCTTCACTTTACTTCACTTTCGCATTACCCTTAAGGATCCTTGGGGCACCACAGACGATTTTTTTAACCAGCTCTTTCCACGTTAGTAGTACTTAAGGCCTTTTCAGACGTCACCAGAGGAGGAGCAGGAACACCCATGGTGAAATTATAAGATGGTACCTGTCGTGGTGTTCAGGTGACCTGCCTCCTGGCGGAAAGAAGTGGAAGTAGTGCCATCTGGTGAATATGGTATGTGTACTGGACGAGTGTAAGATGATTTCCTATGTCCTATCGCGTATAAGTAGGTATGAAAAAACATCATATTGCAAAGATTACAAAGTTTTAATTAATGGTGGTCACGTGACCTGCCTCCTGTGACGTGAGTGATTGATAATGTGTGTTGTATGTGTGTAACAATACTTCTTCCGATGTCCTATCATGTATAATTAACAACGAACGAAAGAGCATATATCAAATTTAAAAACATTTGGAATGTGGGTCACTTGTATGAAGGGTAATGAAGGAGTAATGGGCATAGCGTATGTGTGCTGTATGTGTGAAAGAATGATTCCCATGTCCTAACCTGTATAATTAATAACCAACAAAACAACATATTTATATATCATTACAGCAGAAACCATCATCGTCTGAGTCGTAGTGCCAATCCCAGTAAGCTTCTTTATCTCCAGTGTCAATGCCTGGGGCGTCATCGAGGTCATACCAAGGAGAAGGTGGGAATATATCAAAATATTGGAATCGGACTGTATGAATGACACGTTAAATCGTACCTATAGGAGAGGTATTGAAACACAGATGTTGACCCAGTCCGATACCACAGTCAGTCGGATGATATAACCAGACACCACGTTGCTAGGCAACACGATAATAGGTCAAGCCAGGGCAATAGACGGAGACCGATAAGAAAGGACTATGGAACGGCGTGTAAACAGCTGTGTCGAGAAGCGTAGAATGAGCACACTTCGAAGTAGGTCATGGAGTATTAGTATTGATATTATTATATAATTGATAATAAAAAGAGTGACGTAACGTACATCCAGTCCGATACAGAGCTGCTGTCGCTACTGGTGTCATCGCTGTCGCTGCCATCGCTGAAAACGTTAGGAACGAGAACCGAATAGCTAGCCAGCACAATGTCATGTGTGTAAATAAACAAGTATCTCTTAAAAAGCAGTGCATTACAGATGATATGATCGCTATACATTGTAGTCCGTGCAACATCAACATACAAGTAAACACAATAACAAGACCTTCCAAAAATGGAGCGCTAAACCATGATAATTACTTAAGCAGTGCTTGTTTGTAACCAGTGATAGTCTATCGCCAACAATAAGAGACATGTAGAGAAACGTATATCTCTGTTGAAAATGCATTACTCATTTAACTCACCGGTGGTGGGAGCAGAGCACCTATGGAGTAATTCTAAGACGGTGTCTGTCTCAGGCGATCTATGTGTGTGTGTGTGTGTGTGTGTGTGTGTGTGTGTGTGTGTGTGTGTGTGTGTGTGTGTGTGTGTGTGTGTGTGTGTGTGTGTGTGTGTGTGTGTGTGCAGGCATGTGACCAGATGGAGTGTACCTCATGGCAGAATGTAGTGAAGGTAGTACCTCCTGTGTGGAGATGGGACATGAGGCCTAATGAAGGGTAATGAGGGATGTAATAAAGGGGTAATGGACATAGCGTGTGCGTGCTGTATGTGTGAAAGAATGATTCCTATGTCCTAACGTGTATAATTAATAACCAACAAAACAACAAATGTCAAAGTTTGAAACGTTTTAATTTATCTATCGATAGTGATGCCACTTTCATCGGAGTCATACTCACAATTCTCACAATCGCCAGTGTCTATGGCTGGGGCGTCATCGGGGTCATACTAAGGGCTGGGATGGTCAAAGTGTGGTCTGGTGGTGAGGAGCTCCTGCAGGACTTCGTAGAAGAGTGCCTCATGTTCATTACGTATATCTTCTTCTCTGGAAATACATCAACATTTTGAAAACGGACTGTATGAATGACACATTAAATCTTACATGTAGGAGAGGTATTGAAACACAGATGTTGACCCAGTCCGGTATCAGTCAGGCGGAACACATTGATGTAACCAGACACAACGTTGCTAGGCGACACGATATTAACTTAAGCCACGGCAATAGACGGGGACACATAAGAAATGATTATGGAACGCCATGTAAACACGTGTGTCGAGAAGTGTAGAATGAGCACGCTTCGACGTAGGTCATGGAGTATTAGTATTGATATTAATATTATTATATAATTGATGATCAAAAGAGTGAGGTAACGTACGTCCAGTCCGACTCAGAGCTGCTGTTGCTGCTGGTGTCATCACTTTCGCTTCCATTGCTGAAACAAATTTCAACGAGAACTGAATAGCTAGCTAGTACAACGTCACGGGTGTAATTAAACATGTACCTTTAAACAACTATGGTAATAACTGTATCATACGCAGGTAGTTTAACGAAGTGTCTACTGTGTAACAACGGAATTTCCCACTTTAAAGATGATGTGATCGCTATAGATTGTAGTCCGTGCAACATCATCATACTATTAAACACAATAACAATACGTTCTAAAGATGTAGCACTAAACCTTGATAATTCCTTAAGTAACGCTTGTTTGTAACCAGTCACAGTAAGCTATCACCAGCGATAAGAAACATGTAGAGAGATGAATATCTCTGTTGAAAATGTATTACTCACATCATTGCATCACCGGATGCTTCACGTCGCCACCATTGTTCTCGGAGTTCGACCCAAGGGATCAGAAAGGTCATCTTTGCAGTGTGTGTCGAATTATTTGAACGTTAACAACGAACTATTTATATACTGTATTATTATTATGCACACACATCGCATACAGGTAAGTTGCAAAGTACAAGTCATGTCGGCAAGCAGTCTCGTGACACATCAGAGATGCGCCTTATTCGAAAAAAGACAACAAGTAGCTTGTGCAGAATGGTGTCACATGCTGCGGCGCCCAAGCAGCGAGAAGATAACAACTGTGCCAGCCTGCCGTATGAGAAACAGCCGTCAATTAGTGAGGACATAATCCCGTCACATGCTACGACGTCCAGACATCGAGAAGATAACAATGTTACAAGTGGCTAGTGCTAACGTTAAACAGTTGCAACATATGGTGAAAATGGACGTACAATTTAGGGGAGCTGGACATTACGGTCATGTCCAGCTTTAATTTACCTGTCAAACGTCTTTCCGTGTAATATCTACATATGGGGCAAACACTTCTGTTCGCGGAAGCTGCGTACCAATACAAGAAAGCAAGGTATTTTGACGATGTAATCACAGTGAGAAAGATCCAGAGGTAATTAGGGGTAATTACTGGACAATCGATCGCCGATAAATAAGGGTAATTAGGTGTAAATAAGGGGTAATTAGGGGTATTGACAATTAGAGGTAATAAACGGTATATAAGGGTAAGAGGTAACCCGAGGCAATTAAATGTATTTATGGGGTAATTAAATGTAATTAGGGGTAATTAAGGGTAAATAAGAGTGCAGTAAGCTATACACCAATATTGGAACTAGAATATAACAACCACTATTCCTCTCACCTCTTATGCTGGACAAGTTAAAAAGCCAGTGGGGCTAAAACAGCTTAAACAAAATTCCATAGAATTGCAGGAAACGTGCTCAGAAACATCAAACATTTCTAGACCCAAACAATAACAAATAAGGGTGAACTGGAGGTCGTTCCTTATTTTCCGTGTCGAAACCTAGTATTTACGCCTGGAAAAAAGGAAAGGAGAGTACCGGTATCCGTATTATCTTGGCAGCTTCTTGAATAAAACGTACAACTTAACCTTCAATCTAAAACAAAACCGTTTGACTGAGAAGTTCCATAGGGAATGCCTAAAAATTGCCAAACATCAGTAAGCGAACAGGAAAATCTTGGCAATTGATGGGGGGTTATCAGTTGCAAATAAAACGAAATTGCAAATAATCATAATAATCTAAAGACAGAAGTGTCATCTTTTAGTCTAGTTCGGTGGCCTGTCATTCATCAACATCTCAAAACTCTGAAAGGTCGTAAATATTGGGTCAGAACTATCTAGCTATCAGTGTATGACCCGCATTCAGGTAATGTGACAAATTTCTCTCAATCTGATTTGCTCTAGTTCAATGTTTACAAACAAATCACCATGTGCTCTTAGGGGTGTGATGCAGAGGAAGTGTTTTTATTATCAGGAAAGGGAATTCTTTTACATTGCAGGTATAATTTCATTTAAGCCACGCTTGTTAGCTCTACTATATATTGAATTGTTATAGATTTATGAAAAAAACTGTTTCTTTTTCATGATGTATAGATGCCTCCAAAGAAGAAGTTCCGTGGAGGGCCACCTAGTAGTGGTACCCATGTTGGTATTGCAAGGCAACATATTCTGGATAATTTCTCAACTCTGCCAGACGCTGATGATGTTCGTAACGGACACATGCTATACTTGTTTATTACCTCGTGGGAGTGTAGTTGAGCCAAGACAGAGAGAGAATTGCACACAAATGTATATCAATCTATGCTGAACAAGGCTCAAATACCTTAAATAATGCAATTAAGAGAACTGTGTCACAAACTATAGACAATAAGTTCAAAAAACTTAGTGATTCAAATTAATTTATCACATTTTCATCCACATGCAATCAGAAGTTCGACTTGCACATTGACATTTCTCAGGAAATCCAACAAAGTACCAGCCATACTAGCACTGATGAACAGCCCACAGATGATGAACCAACAACTGACCCTGTGGCTATGCCACTCGGTAGGTCTTCTATGAAAACCAGACAGACAGCAAAATGCTTTTTATGTGCCAGATACTGTAGAACTCTAAAAACCGTGAAACCAAAAAAAGTCCAGATGCAGGGGATCAATTTCAATCGCTAAAAAATCTCCTGGCCAAACAAAAACGAAAGCATCAGTTAAGATCTTGAACCAAAAAGAAAAGAGAAAACAGAATCAAATGTCGAAGATGAAGACCACTCTTGACGTTTCCTATGCCACACAAGTAGCTACAAGCACTGCGAAATAGTATGCCAGTTAAAAAATACAAACGAATGTTGAAATACTACCAGAAGAAGACAGGGATATCCTTCTCGATGAATGCGGATGCAAAAGTTGAATAGCAAATTGTTGAATTAAAACAGAAGATTGCTCAAAAGGAGGAGGAGATTATTCAACTCCAATTTGATAAGACTCGTTTGGTGGAGAGGGTGCACAAGATAGAAATGAAAACTACAAAGTCAGGGAAGAGATATAGTGCAGAACTTGGAATGATGGTATATGATGGTATATGATGGTATTGTTTCCCAGGTGCCTAAAAACAAATTGCCACAGTTACTAAGTTTGTCCGCTATGAGGTGTATTACTCTTACAGATGTGCCACATCGGACTACAGATGTGCCACATCGGACTACAGATGTGCTACTCGGACTTCATCGAAGCAATGACACGAGAACTAGGTGCAATAAGTGACCTACAAACTGCAGAAGCAATATTGGACTGCAAAGACTGTATTCTTGGTTTCGACGCGACTACCCAAGAAGGGATGCACTTGAACCGTATTTACATTACAACGGAAACACGTTGCTACGCAGTTGCTGCCGATCAACATCCAGGGGGCACAGCGGATGATTATCAGGTGCATGTGATTATGTGGATGATCTTGCAAGTGTGCAATGAAACACATGACAACACTACATGGAAAAAAATAATTCGAAACATTTCAAACACTCTTAGTGATCGTTTTGCTTCAAACCATGCGTCAATACAACTGTTTAATGCAGCTTGTGATAAATCATTAAACGAGTTGAACTGCCACCTGTATCCATTGGATTCTATCGCAACGATAGCAATGTCTGCATTAAAGCAGTGCAAAAGAGGTGCTTTGTTTCAATCCATGGACATGTTGAAACGCAGATGTTGGGCCTATTAGGCAAACTTATCACAGGACCGCTGCTAAAGATCAAGTTGACCACGTTGAGGGATACTGATTGAGAAAAACCTTGTGCAAAGGCTTATGGTCCAGAAGGATTCATCAAAGACAGTACAAGAAGTACTTTGAGGTGAAAATAATTAACCAACTGAGGGCAGAGACAAGGTCTGCGAGGAGCCACAACATGGATGGTGAAGAGATTGTGGCCATGTTCAATGCAGCACAGAAAAAAAACATCACTTGCCACCATTTGTTACCATTCTTGCAAAATGAGGGCGCAAAAAACAAAACGGTTGACTACTGAGATAGCTTGGATAAGGAGAAGAGGCAGAACATTTTGAAGAACGTTGTGTCGCTTGGAGCAAAGCAGACGAAAGAGGAAAATCAAACAGAAAGATCTAAGGGAGTTGTTGAAGAGACAGTGTGCAAAGCATCAGGCTAGAGAGACAGCAGATAGAAAGAAGCTGGAAAAGAGGCTGAAATCTGTACCAGTCAATAAACTAATGAAAGAATTACCAGACCTTTTTGAAAGGAAGCATGAACAACTCCAGGAACTCTTGGAAGGGAAATCTGTGGAAAACTATATATATATATGTCATGTTTGGTTTGAATATGGAAAGCAGACTGTACAACTGCAAGATCGAAAAGATGAAAGCCAAGGGAAAGTAGTGTGGTGTTGGATACTGGCCTCAAAACGAGACTTACGATGACGCCACATATGTCTGTTTTCGGGTTAGCAGCATATTTGATTATGGATGACCTGACCATATATCATCCATTTTTTCTCAACTGTAAGTGAGGGTATTCTGTAGCACTATTTTGATTGCAATTAATCTGTTGTATGATCAATACTCTGCTGGATCAGTATTACTGGTTCACTCTAGGCCCCCCTTCATGGTACATTGTATGTCATTACACTGTGCTGTTTGTGCCTTAGTGTCCTGCAGTGTCTATGAAGTAGCTCCACAGTGGCTGTGTTATAACTTGTAATGCCGGCGCCAGACGTCTAGTCATAGTAACGCCATTGTTCTTCTTCTTTTATCTGGATTATTATTTACCTTAAGGACTGAATGCTCATGATAAAAGAGTGCACGTGTAAACAAATCTTAGGAATTATAGGCATAACTGTAACTTTATAATAATCTGTTGCAATATATACGTGTTTAATTGAATAATTATAATCTGTGATAGAATCCTTACCATTTTATAATGTTTACCATTTTATAACGTATTGACACAGACCCTATATATTGATTGTTTCCAGTACTACTTGTATGATAAACATTCTCCTCCTGTGGTTTACTTGTCTATGTGTATGTGATCTATCACTTTATCACACGTCTACAACAAAAGCTGCCCCATATATGTAACTGAGCACATGTATGATTCAAGCTTTCTCAGGGTTTATAAAATATTGCTTTTATATTATAGGTGTCATTTGAGAATTGGTCATTTCCTAGATTTCAATACAGACCTATTTACAGTGCGATACAGAAACACTAATTAAAAGTCTTGATCCGTATCGCCCTGCTCAGACAGCCAATAAGCAGGCTCCCCAACAGTGTCTAAGCCAATGAGAAACAGACATATCATGTTGTCATGGCAACATGCTCCTAACATGAGGTCAGATACAGAGCAGATCCAAATCATTCTCAGTGTGACACCCAACAAAATGGCCGCTGAAAGGGTGATTGCATCTCTTGCTGGTCGTATTTTGAGCTTGGAAAGATATAAAGAGGTAACTGACAGCGAAACACATGTTTTATTGAAGCACAAAAAAATAAAAACACTTGGAGAAAAACGGATGGAGATGTGAAGCTGTTCACAGATTGGTTGCTTCAAGGCAAAAATGAAAACAGGAATCCGGAGGTCATTCCAGAGCCAGAATTAGACAAATATCTGGCAATATTTGTTCTATCAATCAAAAAAAGCAATGGAGAGGATTATGAGGCAGACACCTTGGTGTCAAAATATAACAGTGGCGGCAAAAATAAAATAAAATTAAAGCATGATGCAGCATTTACACACAGTCGGGATTTGTTGTAAAAAACTCAGTCACCGGAAAGGGTACAAGATCGAAGAAAGCTGAAGCCTTTACACCAGAGGAAATATCACAGATGAAGGACAGCAAGGAACTGTCTACAGGTGTGTATGGTTCTTTACATGTTATTTTTTTTCTTCAGAATTATGTAACCAGCTTGTAAATCAGTGCGAAGGTCATGTTTTGATTCATGAGTGTTTGACAGGTGCGGCCTGGACCGATATTGGCCCGGTGCCAACCAACCTCTGCGTTATTTCTGTCTACGCTGAAATAAAAAATATTGATATATTTCATCACCTTTTCTCTGCATAAAGACACGTCTCCATTAAATACCTTATTAAATTAGTATCCATGCCTCTTTTAGTCAATGATCCACACTATAAAGTTATGCCGATTGTTGAAGGTACTGTATAGCGACAGTGAGAGCTGTATCCGCCTCGGTAATGATTCCTCAGATCTTTTCTCCATTGACTCCGGTGTACGTCAAGGCTGTGTGGTTGCCCCTGACTCCGGTGTAGGACAAGACTGTGTGGTTGCCCCTGACTCCGGTGCACGTCAAGGCTGTGTGGTTGCCCCTGACTCCGGTGTACGACAAGGCTGTGTGGTTGCCCCTGACTCCGGTGTACGACAAGGCTGTGTGGTTGCCTCTGACTCCGGTGTACGTCAAGTATTTGTGAGATTGTTATTACTGAATTCTATATAAATACATGAATAAGTCATTCTCAACTGTACAAGCGCCATCTGGTTTTGTTTAAAGCTAAGTGACCTAGAGACGAGTGCATTTTGGGAATAGGGGAGACAGCTTAGTCTGTTTTACTTTAGTAAAGAGGTGCTTGGGTTGTATGGCCGAACGTATTTCGTGCGCTTTTATTTGGGATGGATATTACACGGTTGCTTGTGTCGGCTTCTGATTTGATAATATTTAAAAAATAATTTAAGGAACATTTTAAAGATGGTGTGTGTCTCTTTCATTCGGAAACGCCACTCTCGCTACTGAAATCCATGTGGTTTGTAATGACCATGACCATGTTTCTGGGCCTGAGACTGAGAGGCAGAGACGAACATGTGGAGATGTTATGGGGAGACCTGGAGTTGAAGCAATCTGCAGACAGAAGGAACTACGTTGAATTTACTGAGAGGACAACCAAAACCAGGACGCGAACCAGCACCAACGACAGGAGGGCTTATAATCCCAAGATGTTTCAGCCTCCCATTCAGGCATGCTTCCATGTTATAGCAAGATAAACAAATGATAACATTGTATCATTCAAAGCAATAATACTACTAATAATAATAATAATAATGACGATGATAATAGTAATAACAGTAATATTAATAATAACAATAACGATTTCTTGCAGATGATCCCGTATGTCCCGTTAGGGTGTACAAGGAATGTAGGAGAACGAGACCCATGGAGGCTTTGGTTCCTGGAAGCAGGGTGTATTTGGCACTGAACTCCAAGTGGAAGCAGACGACGGGCTTATGGTACAAACAGGTACCGATGGACAAAAACAGACAGGGCTTACTCTGCAGATCAATGTGTGAACGAGCAGGGCTGACTGCGAGGCATACCAATCACAGTTTCGAATCTGCTCCCCATACTGCTCACCACACTGCTCACCACACTGCTCACCACACTGCTCACCACACTGCTCCCCACACTGCTCACCACACTGCTCCCCACACTGCTCACCACACTGTTCCCCATACAGCTCCCCACACTGCTCACCACACTGCTCCCCACACTGCTCCCCACACTGCTCCCCACACAGCTCCCCACACTGCTCCCCACACTGCTCACCACACTGCGCCCCACACAGCTTCCCACACTGCTCCCCACACAGCTCCCCACACTGCTCCCCACACAGCTCCCCACACAGCTCCCCACACTGCTCCCCACACTGCTCCCCACACTGCTCCCCACACTGCTCCCCACACAGCTCCCCACACAGCTCCCCACACTGCTCCCCACACTGCTCACCACACTGCTCCCCACACTGCTCCCCACACAGCTCCCCATACAGCTCCCCACACTGCTCCCCACACTGCTCCCCACACAGCTCCCCACACTGCTCCCCACACTGCTCCCCACACTGCTCCCCACACTGCTCCCCACACAGCTCCCCCACTGCTCACCACACTGCTCCCCACACAGCTCCCCACACAGCTCCCCACACTGCTCCCCACACTGCTCCCCACACTGCTCCCCACACAGCTCACCACACTGCTCCCCACACTGCTTCCCACACAGCTCCCCATACAGCTCCCCACACTGCTCCCCACACTGCTCCCCACACTGCTCCCCACACAGCTCACCACACTGCTCCCCCACTGCTCCCCACACTGCTCCCCACACTGCTCCCCACACTGCTCCCCACACTGCTCCCCACACAGCTCCCCCACTGCTCACCACACTGCTCCCCACACAGCTCCCCACACTGCTCCCCACACTGCTCCCCACACAGCTCCCCCACTGCTCACCACACTGCTCACCACACAGCTCCCCACACTGCTCCCCACACTGCTCACCACACTGCTCCCCATACAGCTCCCCACACTGCTCCCCACACTGCTCCCCACACTGCTCCCCACACTGCTCCCCATACAGCTCCCCACACTGCTCCCCACACTGCTCACCACACTGCTCCCCACACTGCTCCCCACACTGCTCACCACACAGCTCCCCACACTGCTCCCCACACTGCTCACCACACTGCTCCCCATACAGCTCCCCACACTGCTCCCCACACTGCTCCCCACACTGCTCCCCACACTGCTCCCCATACAGCTCCCCACACTGCTCCCCACACTGCTCCCCACACTGCTCCCCACACTGCTCCCCACACTGCTCCCCATACAGCTCCCCACACTGCTCCCCACACTGCTCCCCACACAGCTCCCCACACTGCTCCCCACACTGCTCCCCACACTGCTCCCCATACAGCTCCCCATACAGCTCCCCACACTGCTCACCACACTGCTCACCACACTGCTCCCCACACTGCTCCCCATACAGCTCCCCACACTGCTCCCCACACTGCTCCCCATACAGCTCCCCTTACAGCTCCCCACACTGCTCCCCACACTGCTCCCCAAACAGCTCCCCACACTGTTCACCACACTGCTCCCCACACTGCTCCCCATACAGCTCCCCACACTGCTCCCCACACTGCTCCCCATACAGCTCCCCACACTGCTCCCCACACTGCTCCCCATACAGCTCCCCACACTGCTCCCCACACTGCTCCCCACACTGCTCCCCACACTGCTCCCCACACTGCTCCCCATACAGCTCCCCACACTGCTCCCCATACAGCTCCCCACACTGCTCCCCACACTGCTCCCCACACAGCTCCCCACACAGCACCCCACACTGTTCCCCACACAGCTCCCCACACTGCTCCCCACACTGCTCCCCACACTGCTCCCCACACAGCTTCCCACACTGCTCCCCACACTGCTCCCCACACTGCTCACCACACTGCTCCCCACACTGCTCCCCACACTGCTGCCCACACTGCTCCCCACACTGCTCCCCACACTGCTCCCCACACTGCTCCCCATACTGCTGCAATCACTTCACCTCCTACCACCGACCCTCAACCAACTCTGGCTACTGAAGCTACACCATCTGCACATAACTGCGTCACCACAAGCACACAGTCAGTGGACCTGATGGACATTATTAATTATGGTGTTGTCTTGGACTTTGCCAATGACCCATTCATGGATCTTTTGACTTCTCCCACAAATTTTATCCCTCGCTTTCCTGTTATACAGAACTGTACTTTTAAAGGAGCCGTTACCATACAGTTTGTTAATGGATCGAAATAAGAACATTGTTTTTTATTAAAAGAACTTCTGTTGCCAAAATATATCATACAATATTTTTGATATGATCTATGATATTGTTTGAACTGTTATTATTATCATTAAATGAATTAATTAATTTTAGGAAGCTTTTTGGTGTAGATATATAATAAATAAGTTATTACACGTCTTGTTCTGTATCACGCCCTGTATCATGCCCCTCGTACCAGTATCAGCCTGAGTCCTGATACTGGTATATCGGGGCATGATACAGGACGTGATACAGAACAAGACGTGTAATAATATACATATACATATCCAATTGTGCATGTGATATGAATATTATGTAATAACCTCGCTCTTAGTACATATCTTAACCTTGTATACATACATATGTAAGTTAAACTTCTTACTCTATGCTTTTGCTCATTATATTAACAAGCCTAAAGGAAATTTTCTGTAACCCAACAGACAATAAAGTTATTGTATTGTATTGTATATTGCATCACACTGAACATGTGTGTGTGTCCGTGTGATGGTAGTGGTGGTGGTGGTGGTGATGGTGGTGGTGGTGGTGGTGGTGGTGGTGGTGGTGGTGGTGGTGGTGGTGATGATGAAGTGGTAACGCAGAATATATTCACTAAATGTTGTATACCAAACAGACTTGTTGTCAACTGATGATGACCATTATATAATTTGAAATGGAGATGTGTCACTGCATATTGTACCACACTGAATGTTGCTGTGTGTGTTAACAGATGTGTTAACGAAGTGTATATTGACTGTATTCACTCATTTTTGTATCACAGTCTTGTTATCAACTGATGGTGACCATTATGTAACTTGAAATTTACTATGTAGTTGTTTTATATACATGTATATATGTACTTATTTTTACTACTGATGATACATAATATAATTTACATCAATGTCATCTTTGATTTAGTTTCTCTAGTTCAGTTTTGTATAACAAAGCCTGAGCTATACATATTTATATGTTTTACTTGTATTATTATTTTATTTATTTACTATAATTTCTAATGACAATTGTCAACACTACTGAACAGGGTTCTACTTTAGATTTTAGTCTGATCTTTCAGGATGGCCAAAGTCCATATACTATGTCGGGTTACAGTCGTGGTGACCCATTTCTACATGGTAGGATATGAACAGCAAAATGTTAACACACTGCATATTTTTTTTATAAAATGGAGACTGGTGATAAATGGAAGTACGAGAAACGTCAACAAGTTCACTATGAGGGGGCTCCTCTAGCTTGTCTGGAAATAGCACCATCGACAAAAAATAATGTTATATCAAACTGGATAGACAAGTCACTTTGGTGACACAGAACTACAGACCTATTTCAAATGTGGCATTGCTCTTGAAAGTTACCAAACGTGTTGTAACAAGACAGTTAACTGTCCATGCCCAAGGCAATAAACAAGTTAACTGTACACGTGTCGGTCCAGTGAGTCCATTTATCTAAGAAATCACTCAACTGAAACAACCCTACTCAAAGTGCACAATAACTTCATCAGACTCACAGATTTGCATTGTGCTTCAAAGGTGCAAAGAGTCCAGACTAGATTACACCATCAGGAAGGTTGGCCTGAATGATATTGTATATGCCAACGACACACAATTTGATACATGTATGTGGCTGTCTTTCGGAAACTGAGACATGGGTGCAAATGAAATGAACTTATTCAGGTGGCAGATCCAAGTAATAAGTGGTTAGTGGCCAACACACATGATCGATCATAGGCACCACACCTCAAGATGATCATAAACAACAGAATCATAATCAATTTATTTTGACCTGTAAATACATGTACACATACGTACAATGTGTCATTTGAACCAAACTTGACATACTAGGGCTCAGAAGTTGACAGAGGATATTGCATCAGTCAGAAACACTGCATTCACACTAAGACTCAACCAACGAGGACGTACAACTGCAGGACACCTTGCAGCTGCTGCAAAGGCAACAAGAGTTCTCTGTGTTCACTTTTGACAATCCATATATCAGCCATGTTCAACTGTGGAAAGCTCAGCCATGAGAATAGATCGAATACGAATGAAGACCCCCAACAACTCCAGGAACAACAGTACAAGATGTCAAACTGACTATGTCGATCATTCAGTGCCTAATCACTGATAACTCAACACATGTATATCAAGTTTCACAAAAATCCACCATGAATGTCATAAATGACCTGTAACAGTTGAAAAAAGCAAACTCATATTTGAACGTCAATGCATATTGACAGAAAATGTCATCTTCACATCATTTGGTTGACAAACATTTACAGATCACAGACAGAATGTGTTCAGAAACAATGATTTCATCACAGATCTATTTAAATATAAATCTACATTTCACGACGTCACAACGTGAAACAGGCAACAAGAGACTGAACATCAGATCAATGCTGTAAATGAGCTAACATCCGGTGTTTTCTTGTGTAAAACGTAAGAATGCCACCTACCAGATACTGTTTATTGCTGCATGTAGGAACACATCGTTCTGAGCTGAAGGCTGAGTTGTTCAGCTGTAATGTCACATGTTCTTCCCTCAATAGGTTCATACACGTAGACCTTTATCCAAGCCTGCTTCATGTTTTTTGCAACAACTCCTGAAAATTAAATTATATATCACTGCCAAGCTCAAAGCAATTCGCATGTTATCTCTGTTGATCTTGAAAACAGATGATTGCAACATTGACATTGTATTTTGACAATTGTGAGAATGGTCAATGTAAAGCCTATACTTGGCTATAGTATAGGCTAGCCATAGGCCTACAAATCAAAATGAAACACTTATTTGGATGTTAGTAAACATGCAAGTCAGACAGGTGTCGTGATATCTGAAAAAGGCATTTTTTTCAGGTGAAAAAATAAATTGAGAAGACAGTCAAAGACAAATATATATAGTCCTAGACCTAGTCCTACCTACCAACTTCCCAAAGGGCTTCCTTGTCCACATGCCGCCTAGAGTTAATTCTCTGGGTGGCAATCTTGTTAAATCTTGTTAACTTCCCGTACTTGGCTGGACTGATTTGCGGAAACGCGCCGTGCGCCTTGTGGATGTATTATGTCAACATGCTATCTAACCTCATTTCATATGTCCACAAACATACACTGCATCACATATCATTTGAAGTACACAAAGTGCAGTTAATATTATGAAATAGACAACAGTGCTTTCCAGTTGCCATACACGTATTCACGGTTCCGACGCCATCTTGACCTAGATCAGAGTTGCGAGTAAATAAATGCACGTGGTTACAATAACAAAGCAAAACAAACTTATTTAAGATGGCGGATGCCCATATATGGTAGAACCGTGAATCCGTATATTGGTCATGCGGCAGAACGCCGCTCACTACTACGTGACAGGCCCTCACTAAACATGCATTGCGCTTCTAAAGTTCTATGCGACAACGATAATACGGGTTTGACTAAAAGGCGCACCACCACAAAATTGACGAACGACCATGCACGGTCATGTAATATAATGTGTTGGTAGATAGTTTGACCGGTGATGGTATATATATGGTTGGTGTGTGCATTATTAAAAATTGTGAGTCTGTATTTCACCCAGGAGTTACACAGTTTAGCCTTAGGCATTTTATCCGATCTTCCGGACGAGCATTAGTCTTGGCACAGTAGCGCCACCTGGCGAATGGAACCGGCGAGTTACCACAAGCGAATTTTGTTACTCCAATACGAAGAACATGTCTGAAATTTGGCGCGCTGTACACACATACCTCCTACGTGCCACCAACAGTCCGCATTGTTACCAACACTACAAACATTTTGGTCGTGCGTGGTCGTGCGCCTTTTAGTCATACCGCGATAATGCAGATACCGTGAGCATACGGCTACGCGTATTCTAGACATCCCAAGCCAAGGTTTCTAAAAATTGACGTTTCAATATAGTTTTTCATCTTCAGTATTACCGAAATATCATTTTTAATAGCTGCCTTCACCTCAAAGCCATTTTACGTACCGAAAATAATATTAAACTTGAAATGTATCGTGGTACTGAGTATTGTGGTAGACTAGGCTAGAATTGAAAACACGATGTTGATCGGTTCCATTTTATTTCAACCACAAACCCAACGGGGTTTTCACTTCCGTTCGCACGGGCAAGCTAAACTGCATAGCGTTCAGTTACAGTATCAGCGTTACACCACATTCCTCCAATTATGAAGAACACTTATGACATAGGCGGGCAGCACACGGCGTACACCCTAATTATAGATCAAGCCTGATCGGCGGCTTAATCACTCTAGCAGATCGTCGGGGATTGGAGATTGGAGACGACGATTGGGGTTTGGAGACGATTGGGGTCGACGGTGGTTGTCGACTCTCGGGTTCGGACAGGGGAACGTCGATGGGTGGCGTTGTCGGCGGAACAACGCTCACAGCGCTCGGATCGGGTGGCGGGAACGTCTCGTTGACGTTCTCGTCGGGGAGACGAGGGCGTAGATGGTCGGCGTGGCGTCTTCAGATGCGTCCGTCCGTCATGCTGACGATGAACGAGACCGGTCCGGTGCGATCAGTGAGAACTCCCGGCAGCCACTTCGGTTTGCCAGCGAAGTTCATTGCCCAAACCGCGTCGCCTGCGTAGAATGCGGTTTCTGACGTATCCGTGGACGTGCGGTAGTCAAGTGCCTGTTCCTGATGACCAAGCACTCGGTTTTCTCGCTGCGGTAGTAACAGGTCGAGTTTTATGCGCGGCAACTTTGAGTGGAGCATCTGAGCCGGCGACTCGCCCGTTGTGGATTGCGGCGTCACTCGGTAGCGCGCCAGATAGTTGTAGAGTCGTGTCACGAGGTCTGGACCGCTGGTCTTCCTCAAGCCTTGTTTGACGACAGTCTGCACCGCCCTCTCAGCGAGGCCGTTGGTCGCTGGGTGAAACGGCGCACTGCAGATGTGTTTAATGCCGTTACTACGACAGTACGCTCGGAACTCCTGGCTCGTAAAAGCGGTGCCATTGTCGGAGACTATAGTGCACGGGAGACCATGCGTGGCGAACGTTTGACGTAGACTGCGTATTGTCGCCGTAGACGTTGCAGACGACATGACGTGCGCGTCGATATACTTTGAGTGTGCGTCTACAATCACGAGAATCATTTTGCCCTCAAACGGTCCCGCGTAGTCGATGTGCAGTCTGTACCAGGCCTTACCAGGCCATTCCCTCAGATGTAAGACTGCTTTCGCCGGCAGTTTACTGTGCTCCTGGCATGTTCCGCAACTGCGTACTTTTTTCTCGATTTCGGCGTCCAGTCCCGGCCACCAGACAGCTGCGAGCCAGTGATTTCATACGCACTATGCCCGGATGGCACTCGTGTAGTTCCTCTAATATGCGTTCGCGCCCTGGCGTAGGTATGATTACGCGCGAACCCCACAGCAGACAGCCCTGCTGTATGGTTAGTTCGTTACGCCGTCTGGAGTAAGCGTCCTCGACGTCATCAGTGTTTGACGGCCATCCCTGCCGCACGTACCCCGCCACTGCAGACAGGATAGGGTCGCGCGAGGTCCACTGCGCGATCTTAGCAGCGGTGATCGGGGTGTCGTCAACGATCGACAACGAGAGTACCACCTCAGTAGTATATGAACGAGGTGGAGGCTCGCCCCGCCTCTTTTTGACCTACTTTAGGCCTAACTCTATGCATAAAAAACGTCCTTATCTTTTTCGGGAACCTACTTATAAAAAAGATCAAAGGGTTTTTGTGACACTAAACGTTTTCGGGAACCTACTTATAAAAAATGTGATTGAACGGCGTGCGCCTGAACGAACTGGAACGCGTGGAGACGGATTTCGGCATCAACGTCGCCGTCTATCGACTGACGGCGAACGGTGACGCCGCCGAACTAGTCCGTCGATCGCTCGAAACGCCCCCCACGACCCTGAACGTCAACCTGTACGAGACGCACTTCTCGTACATAATCGACCTGCGCGCGTACGCGAAAACGTACAAGTGCTCGAAATGCGGTAACTCCCTCTGGCGGTACCCGTCGGGTTTACGACGTCACGAAGCGACGTGCGAAGGTGGCGTTCGTCACGTGTTTCCCGGTGGCGTCTACCGACCGACGCCGTCCGTATTTCAGCGGCTCGACGACGAAGGCATCGACGTCGGCGACGACGACCTGCGCTACTATCCGTACCGCGCGACATTCGATTTTGAATGCTATTTTGCCGCCAACGACATAACTAATTACCTCGCGCCTGGTGTCAGCTACGAGCGCTATCTGAAAGCGTACGGCTGCGCGGCGACGAAGGAGTACTTTCCGTACGAGTATATCGACGCGTTGACGCGCCTGGACGAGACCGTCCTGCCGCCGCCCGAGAATTTCTATAGCCACCTGAAACGCGAGGGAATCTCCGCGGAGGCGTACGAAATTTGTGCGACGGCTTGGCGTGACGAGCGCATGACGACGATGCGCGCTTTTCTAATCTGGTATAATAACCGAGATGTGGCGCCGTTTCTCAAGGCCCTCGAGCGGCAGTTCGACTTCTATCGACGCCAGCGCATCGACATGTTCAAGGACGCCATCAGATCGTCGGCGGCCCATCGATCATCTTCGCGCGTCATCACGAGGCCGGCGTGACGTCGATTCGAGGCACCAACCCGTGTCGTTCGATAGTCGGCTATGACGCGAACGGCCTCTATCTATCGGCGATGCTGCGGGAGATGCCGACGGGTTGGTACACGCGCCGATGCGCGGATAACGGCTTTCGAGCTGAACGCGTGCACCGCTACGGTCGTATGGCGGTGGAGTGGTTGACGTACGAGGCGGAACGAACCGACACTCGTATACGGCACCAGTTGAACGGACGCGAGAAGCGCGTCGGCAAGTACCGAGTCGACGGTTGGTGCGCCGCCACGCGAACGGCGTATAAATTTCACGGCTGCTACTTTCACGGCTGCCCGACGTGCCAGACGCACGTGACGACGAACGCCGTCAACGGTCGACCGATGACGACGCTGTACGCCGCGACGATCGCCGTGACGGCCTACCTACGCCGCCACGTCGACGCCGTCGTCGAAATGTGGGAGTGCCAGTGGCGCGCCGTGCGATTCCCCGCGGCTCCGACGCCGCCCGACGCGTCACGATGGCAACCACCGGGCCCTCTTACGCGCTCGACGATACTGGAGGGTGTACGCGACGGCTCTCTGTTCGGCCTCGTGCAGTGCGATATCGCCGTACCGGAAACGCTGCGCGCTAAGTTCGCCGAAATGCAGCCCGTGTTCAAGAACGTCGATATCACGAGCGACGATCTCAGCCCGTTCATGCGCCGCTACGTCGAGTCGCACAACCTACTCACCCGACCTCAACGGACGCTCGTCGGTAGCTACTTCGGCACGGCGATCGTACTCGCCACGCCCCTCCTACGCTGGTATCTGGAGCACGGGCTCGTCGTCGCGCGCATCTACCAGGTGATCGAGTACACGCCGATCGCGTGCTTTCGCCGCTTCGGCGACACGGTGTCTACGGCGCGACGCGAAGGCGACGTCGACCCCGACAAATCGATCATCGCCGATACATTTAAACTACTCGGCAACAGTTCGTACGGGAAAACGATTATGCGCGTCGATCGGCACCGGGACATCAAGTACGGCACGCCGGTCGGCGCCTCGCAACTCGTCAACAACCGGCGCTTCCGGTAAATCGATGTCGTCGTCGACGACGAGCTGTACGAGGTGGCGCTGAATAAGCGCACCGTCGTCTACGGCCTGCCGATTCAAATCGGCTATTTCGTGCATCAGTACGCGAAATTGAGAATGCTCGAGTCCTATTACGATTTCATCGGTGCCTACATACCCCGCCCGCTCTTCCAGTACTGCGCTATGGACACCGACTCGGCGTACATCGCCCTTGCGGGTCACGACATCGACGCGCTCGTACCGGGAGCGCGGCGCGAACACTACTTCCGGAATCCATCGCTCTGGCTTCCGGCCGAATGTTGCGACGCGCACGTGGACGCGTACGTACGGTGCCGCGTCGCTGGACTGACGTGGGAGGCGGGGGGCGACTGCTTCGCGCGCCGGCTTCAGTTCGATCGTCGAACGCCGGGTCTCTTCAAAGAGTGGCGCGGCGACGGAATCGTGGCGCTGTGCAGCAAGACGTACTACTGCTTCGGCGGCGACAACGGCGCGAAGTACAGCACGAAGGGTCTGAGTAAGCGTCAGAACGATATCGACGAGAACACCTTCCTCGCCGTACTGCGCGATCGACGCAGCGGCGTCGGCTGGAACCGCGGCAGGTGAAAGACTCGTCCGTGTTGACGTACGTTCAAGAGCGCGCGGCGTTGAGCTACTTCTACGCTAAACGCCGCGTGCTCGACCACGGTGTCACCACGGCACCGATACTCGTCTAACTCGTATAACTAACTCGTCTAACTCGTGGGTGGGGCCGCCTAGGGATAGGTAGGGTTCTGTATGTAGGTAGGGTAATAAAACAAAAAGGCGTACATTTGTTGTCATCGTTTTTTATTACTACTACTATACACGTAAAAGCGAAGCGTTAATGCAATGGCTTTAGCCAATCGAATACGAGATAGTCATTGGACACCCGATTGGTGCCGAATAGGTTCTGGAACGTCGTCAACGGAATACTGCGACATCGGAGGAGTAGGTAGGCGACGCAATATTGTCCGCACACGTTAGAGACGCCGCTCTGCAACCGCTTGTCGTTGTACGTCCACGCGTCGCCGCAGTGACGGTGCAGGAACGCGTGGAAGTCGGCGTGCAGCGGCGACAGACCGTACGAATCGAAGTACTCGCTGCCGCCTCGCCGCCGCCTCGCCGGTCGACGTAGACGGCCACCCAGTGCTCCCCCGGCGGCGGTGGTAAGTAGCGCGTCTGTAGGCACGACGCCGACGACGATGTCTTTAGCGTACGCGTCGCATTCCAGGCGACGCATCAGTTGGAACGTATCCATATTTACAACGTACAGTCGTACAGGACGTTCCGGCTCCTGTCGATCTCCATCACCGTCTCGAATTCCGCGTACACGACGACGTTCATCGGTCGGGGTAGCGGCGTCTCGAAGTGCATTTCAGCACCCACGGTCCCCTGACGCACGACGTTGAAATGGTCCCCGTCGCAACAGTCGGGGGTCAAGTCGAAAGCGAAGACGGTGTAGCCGGCGGCGAAGTCCGAGCGCGATGTGTCGTTCCCCTCGTCCTCACCCGCCTTTCCGGTGGCCTCGAAGAGATTCATGTAGCTTCGGATGCACCGATGGCGCGGGAAGTCCGGCTGCAGCGGCTTGATGGGCACCTGACGTCCGTCGACGATGAGCGTGAGGAAGTTTATGTCGTTGTTCCGCGCGTCGAACGGATTTCTAGTGTAGTCTCCGTTAGGCGGCGTTGTCGATCATCATCAGGATTAGGCGGAATCACACCCATGTACAAGTTCTCGTGCGTGTGCGACAGCGTACCCGCCGTTATCGAGAACGACTTGCAGTCGACGCGGCGCATCGGGAACTTAGCCGTTCCCAAATCCCACGCTTTGATTTGACCCAGCTGGACTTCCGGGTTCAACTTCACTTTTCGTACGTACAGGCAAATCGAGAGTATCACGATACGGCACCCCGGCGCGGCTGCTGGGCCCATGAGCGCGAAGGCGTCCTTCGAGCGTACCATGCGTATTTTCGTGTCGACGCCGTTCGGTAGGAGGTGGTTTAGCATAAACGCGTCGACGTGCAGGCGTCCCATCATCTCCACCTCTTCGCTGGCCGCCGTCAGGTGGCGCCGCGCTACGAACCCGGTGTTGTCGTCCCCGCGCGCGCTCATATGTCCGGGGCTGTCTTTGTACCACAACGACCCGTGAGATGCGATCGTTTCGCGTCGCTACCGTAACTAAGCAGGGTCTCGATGTAGGCCCGGTACGCGTACGTATTGGTCGACGGCGTCACGAGCGTGCCGTTAAGCGACACGTCGATTTGACTGAACATCGAATGCAGGAAATTGTTGACCGGCGCCACCCCAGATTGGTACCGTCCCCCTGAATTTCTTTGAAGTGAACGAATGTTTGAAGGCTCGCCAGGTCCGAATAGTCGTAGCCCGACCCCGGGATGAGGAACTCGATAGGGCCGCCGGCGTCGAGAGCCGTCAGCGGTTGGTAGACGGTCCACTGACTGCTCTCGATGCTCCTCTGCGTCACCGGTCCGGTGAACAGGTCCAGTTCGGCCTTCACGCCCTCGCACGCTGTGCAGCTATTCACGAACGCCATCGTTACGCGTCGAATATATCGACCGGTCGACGCCCTCTCTTCCGTCTACTGACGGTCGTCGCCGTTCGACGCGGCTTCTTTATATGCTGCACTTTTTTCCTCTTCGGCGCCGGCCCTTTCAATAGGCCGTCGAGAAGATCGACGCCGGCCTCCTTCGCGCGTCGTTTTACCGACGCTTTCAGATTGCCGCCGGCGACGACGTCCCGCGCCACGTGCACGCCGGTTTTGAGCGCGCGTTTTCCCAACGCCATGGCGCCTCTCTTAAAAAGCGGCATGACGCTTCGAAACAGGCTCCCTAAGATATTACCCAGACCGTGTCCTCGTTGACCCCGACCACCGACGAAGACCGGCAGTTCACCGCCGACCTGTCGAACGTAGTAGGCCTCGTACGGGTTCGTCGTCGGCATCGTGGTTAAAACAATCTCGATTTACAGCGTCTGATGTGAAGCGTCGCCACTAGCTTTCCCTGCTCGAATGGTATCGGTTGACCGCGATCGTCTCTTATATCGACCTCGATCGTATCGAATTGATGCCGCAGCAGCTTCACGTATTGGACGCGGTCGAACGTTTCCGAAATAACGCTACCGTTCGTACCGAAGACGGCGATGTTTCGAAGGAGCGGCGCGTACACGTCACCGACGACGCGCGATTCCACGAGATCCGTGTACACGTACAGGGTGTCGACGCCCGCCTTCATATCCACCGTATTGTGACCTTCGTACACGTACGTGTACGCGGCGGGGCTGGTCTCGATAACGACGCCGCCTTCCGGTTCGGGGCCGCTCATCGGGGGACTCGTGATAACGTTGTTATGGAAACCTAGCACGCTCTTCAGACGGCTCGTATCGGGTAGGGTAAAGGTGACACCCGACGTCATACGCAGCGTCATTCGGTTAGAGACGTCGCTGAACTCTAGACGCACCTTGACCTGATCGGTGCACAATTTCATTAGCTGCTCGTTGATCTGGCGCAGCAGCACGTAAACGTTGTTATAGAAACCGGGAGTAATCGTACCCTGTCGGTATAGCATGATACCGTCCATGGTCGTGTAACATCCGGGTCGCCCAGCGGGGCCGACAAGTAGAAGTAGGCGTCCTCCTTTCTCACGTTGTACCACGTGTGCGGGTACTGTAGCGTCACCAGTCCGCATTCCCATTCTACAGGCAGGTCGAAACGTCGCGGTAGCGTCGTCATGTAGTGCGTCAACGTATTTTCGGGGTGCCGCTTCATAGACGCGTTGCTCGGTAGCGTCAGGTAAAAGTCAGACGATACCGCCATCGCCGTTTTGTCGTCGTCACAGCTCCCCACACTGCTCCCCATACAGCTCCCCCACTACTCACCACACAGCTCCCCACACTGCTCCCCACACTGCTCCCCATACAGCTCCCCCACTGCTCCCCACACTGCTCCCCACACTGCTCCCCATACAGCTCCCCAACTGCTCACCACACAGCTCCCCACACTGCTCCCCATACAGCTCCCCACACTGGTCACCACACTGCTCCCCACACTGCTCACCACATTGCTCCCCACACTGCTCCCCACACTGCTCCCCCACTGCTCCCCATACAGCTCCCCACACTGCTCCCCACACAGCTCCCCACACTGCTCACCACACTGCTCCCCATACAGCTCCCCATACAGCTCCCCACACTGCTCCCCACACTGCTCCCCATACAGCTCCCCACACTGCTCCCCACACTGCTCCCCACACTGCTCCCCACACTGCTCCCCAAACAGCTCCCCACACTGCTCACCACACTGCTCCCCACACTGCTCCCCATACAGCTCCCCATACAGCTCCCCACACTGCTTCCCATACAGCTCCCCACACTGCTCCCCACACTGCTCTCCACA
This sequence comes from Escarpia spicata, assembly GCA_963995525.1. Classification (NCBI taxonomy): domain Eukaryota; kingdom Metazoa; phylum Annelida; class Polychaeta; order Sabellida; family Siboglinidae; genus Escarpia; species Escarpia spicata. The sequence goes on from OZ023213.1 coordinate 15,888,057, forward strand.
CAGCTCCCCACACAGCACCCCACACTGCTCACCACACTGCTCCCCACACAGCTCCCCACACTGCTCCCCACACTGCTCCCCACACAGCTCCCCACACTGCTCCCCACACTGCTCACCACACTGCTCCCCACACTGCTCCCCATACTGCTGCAATCACTTCACCTCCTACCACCGACCCTCAACCAACTCTGGCTACTGAAACTACACCATCTGCACATAACTGCGTCGCCACAAGCACACAGTCAGTGGACCTGATGGACATTATTAATTATGGTGTTGTCATGGACTTTGCCAATGACCCATTCATGGATCTTTTGACTTCTCCTACAAATTTTATCCCTCGCTTTCCTGTTATACAGAACTGTACTTTTAAAGGAGCCGTTACCATACAGTTTGTTAATGGATTGAAATAAGGACATTGTTTTTTATTAAAAGAACTTCTGTTGCCAAAATGTATCATACAATATTTTTGATATGATCTATGATATTGTTTGAACTGTTAGTATTCACATTAAATGAATTAATTAATTTTAGGAAGCTTTTTGGTGTAGATATGTAATAAATAAGTTATTACACGTCTTGTTCTGTATCACGCCCTGTATCATGCCCCTCGTACCAGTATCAGCCTGAGTCCTGATACTGGTATATCGGGGCATGATACAGGACGTGATACAGAAGAAGACATGTAATAATATACATATATAATTGTGCATGTGATATGAATATTATGTAATAACCTCGCTCTTAGTACATATCTTAACCTTGTATACATACATATGTAAGTTAAACTTCTTACTCTATGCTTTTGCTCATTATATGAACAAGCCTAAAGGAAATTTTCTGTAACCCAACAGACAATAAAGTTATTGTATTGTATATTGCATCACACTGAACATGTGTGTGTGTGTTCGTGTGATGGTAGTGGTGGTGGTGGTGGTGGTGGTGATGGTGATGAAGTGGTAACGCAGAATATATTCACTAAATGTTGTATACCAAACAGACTTGTTTTCAACTGATGATGACCATTATATATATAATTTGAAATGGAGATGTGTCACTGCATATTGTTATAATGCTCATAGACGGACTCGGGAGCAGGTAACCGAGACAACTGCTCAACAGCGCCGTCCACAGGTTGGAGTCGCCTTGACCCCGCGTCAGATTGTATATACTAACGGCGATAACGAAATACAGGACGATGACCTGACAGATGAATACGGCGTCGACGGAGTCCTCGTTGGTAGTCTTCGTCAGCTCCCCTGAAGAGGTAGCGGAGTTGTGCCTCGTCGCCTCGGCGGGTGCGTCCTTGCTGGCGGGCTCGTCTGGAGTATCCTCTATATCCTCGATGGTAGGCGACGCTTCTGATTCGTCGATCATCATCGCGCCATTGCGGTCTGCTGATACAGCAGGCCCCCTTATACGGAAAGAACGAAGTTCCGCTGCATAAGCCCGCCTCGTGCAGCCGCCAGCATCCCTCGTGGCGCATCCAACGAGTCGTCATGCCGCCGCCGCCGCCGCCGCTCTATTATAGGTCCACGAGCGACTCGGCGTCGATCCAGCTGTTGAAGGAGGTCGGATAACCGCTCCATTTTACGAACGCCTCCGACCCGCCGCCGCGCCGACGGCGACGCCGTAGTACCGTCTCCACGCGATACAGTTTGTCCTTCGGAACGACTACACGTTGTAGTTCCGGTTCGTAGAAGGCGCCCTCTACCGGCGTCCCGGCGTCGTCCTTCAGGCGATAAACGGGCGGTTCGGACGGGTGCGCCTCTACAACGGTGAAGAGCTCCTCGCTCCAGTTAGCCATGTATCCTTTTTTGAATTGACCCCTCGTCTTACTGATACGCACGCGATCTCCCTCGCGCAGTTTCGGTTTTTGCCGCCGGCCACCGCCGCCGCCGTACAGGCGTTTCCATACGGCCTCCTGATTCGTCGCGTCAACGCTGACCGGTGTCCTACCGATGCTTCGATGGTAGGCGTTGTTGTACGAATGCACAAAATCCGGTAACGCCTCTACGTAGCGCAGCGCCTCGTGTTTCGTAAAATAACGCCACATGCGCGTCTTCAAAGTCCGATTGAATCGTTCCACGATGCTCGTTTTAGTCTCCTCGTTATGCGTCACGAAATGATGAACGCCGCGACTCTTTAGAGACGTTTGCAGGGGTCGGTTCAGAAACTCGGTCCCCTTATCGGTCTGCAGCGCTCGAAGGCCGCGATGAGCGACGCGCCGGACTTACTCTTCAACGGAACGCACCACGCCCGCTTCGAAAACACGTCGATGACCGTCAATAGGAATGTTATACCGTCGTTGTGTTTTTTCAGCCTAGTCAAGTCGACCGGATCGGCTTGCCACTGCTGGTTTCGACCGCTCACGATGACGCAACGTCGTTTGAAACGTCGTTTAACCGGTTTGTGTAGGGTATAGGCGTCCTGCGCCGCTAGCCTCCGCTCGACGGCCGGTCGTCGTCGGGTCGACGCCCGGTGCAACGCGTCAACGCCTCCTTATCTTCCCGCCCGTTTCGGATCGAAGTAGAGTTCGTTCAGTTCGTCGTCGTCGTCAACGATTCGTTGTCGAAGCTTTCGTTTTGGACGACGACGACGACTCCACCCGGACACCATGATGACGACGACGACGACCAATGAACGACGAATATTATTCACATATAGAGAGCGATAACCGTGATGACGAGGCCGACGACGATGGCCGTGATCGTTCGTTGTGTCGGCATCGTCACACCGATTCCCACGTCACGACGTCCAACGCTCGTTGTCTCTTTCTAGACCCACGTCGTCTTCGTTCCGCCTTCCCCGCTGAACTGACCGCCGACTCCTCCGACTCCTCTTCTCTTTTGTACTCCCGATAGCGCGGGTTGCCGACGAACTCCATAGGAATGTTCATACCCTTCATGCGCAACCCGAACTCTCGCCATCCTAGGGGCTGTGTCGTCTTCGTTCTCGCTCGCATGAGATCGTTCACTAGATCGACCATGTTACTCCCCGCGATCGTTTTACCGTCGTACACGAATTCGCCGCGGTCGTTCCATCGACACAACGGATCGGCTTTCATTTTCGCGATAAGCAGACTCGCCTTCCCTTTCAGCGTTTTCGGCATGCTGGCTACGATTTCGCGCTCTACGGCCTCCAACGATGGCGCCACCACCGCCGCGGGCTGTATCTCGCCACCGTCGGCGTTGACCATCGACACGCGTACCGGTTGCGCCGCTCTAGCCGCCTCTATAGTGTTGTAGCGACTCACCAGTTGATTGTACGACGCCACCTTATCGCGTTCGGTTAAATCCGATCGTTCTAGAATGTCCTTCATGTCGCTGTCCAGGCTACTCAGCACACGTGATCGGGGCGTGCTGCTCAACGGCTGTGGCGGAAGGAGGCGTTCCACCAATCGCGGGTCGACCAACGCCATCTTCTTTGCGTACTGCATCAATTACCCCCCGATGACCTGTTTGAGTAGTGGCAGGAGAACGGTGCTCGCTAACGGCGCTAGCAGGGCCGTCAGAAACCCACCCGCCCCCGTTTGCAAGATGGGTCGCTTCCGCTTCACCGGAATTCGTTTGTTGACCAGGTCACGCAGGTGATCTCTGTATTTCGTCAACACGCGTTTCTGCTTCGGCGATACCTTCACGTTCCCTCTCAGAATATTGTACGCGCAATCGCACAGACTACATATGAGACCGACCTCCGAGTGGGCGAGCACGGCTTTTCGCAGATCGATGTTCCGCTTATGTCTATCCAACAACTGCAGGGCGAAAATGTGTCTCTTCACGCGTTGCTCCGACACCGTCGGCGCCACCTTTGGTCGTCGCTTCGACGCTACCTCCGCGCGTCGTCCTGTCATAACGACTAATTAGCGTACGCGGCGACGTCCCTCTCTACCTATAGTTGGCCACCCTTCCGTACGTAGACGTACTGAAGGGGGTTGTCTGGAAATATACACGTACGCAGGCGCATGTACTCTTCTGTTTCCTGTTTCAGATCCACGAAGAGATAGCCGTACGCCGCCGACGTCGCGTCTTTGAAAGCCTCTATCATGTAGTTGACCTTTCCCGGGTACATCTGTTTCGCTAGGTGACCTACTTGACCGGCGTCTCGGGGGTTCTTGAATAGCGCTAAGTATTGGGCGTTCAGGCTGATTGTACGGTTTTCTTTCCCTTTCGGAAACATGTTCTGTCGGAGTTGTACGACCGACGTATTACAATGATGACTTTTTTTAGTAAATAGTGCGGTCACTCCGCTATCGGTCTCCTCCATGAGGTCGTCGAGTACTAAAAGCGTCCTCTTTTTACCGTCTAAATGTGTCGTAGCCGGCAGGCCGTCTACGAAGTATATTTTCGGAGACATAGACGCGTAGGCGGTCTGCCACTGCCCGTAGCACCACAGGATTTTTTCGGGCGGTGGATCGATCATAGCGTGTCGTATCAAACGGTCGACGAACGTCGTCTTCCCGCATCCCGTAGGACCGGATACTATACACGTAAACGGATGCTTCAACAGTGGTCCGCCCATTTTCACGACTGATACTGGCTAACGCTTTTTACGCGTCTTTATAAGCGTCGCGCACCTCCATCAACAGTTTACCGAGCTTATTCTCCCCAGCAACGTCCCCGATCCTGGTACTCCAGAAACCCTCCCTACTCGGTACCCATTCCACCAATTCGGCGTCCCCGGTGGCCAATAGTTCGGCCTTCAACTTGGCCGACCCGCCAAACTTACTCGTCAACAGCCCCTTCATACACGCGACCCTAACGGCGTTCCATTCGGTTCCCGTTCTCTTTTTTCGAATTCCGTAACTGAGTCGTTTCGCTAAATAGGGCGATCGCGCTCTTTTGATACACGCGGCGCATTCGATGTCTTCGTTGAATATCGCTTTCCTATACTGATAGGCTTGCTCGACGGATCGGAAGCCCCGACCGTACACCGTCATTCGCCACGCGTACATATTCGACAAGAACGAGCGCGATCCGCCAAACTTTATAGGATCCGACAACATGACTACCGATAACCCGCTACCGGCACCGCTTATATAGAACCACCGCCGCCGCCACCGCTAGATGGAGCCTCTAAAAAGAGGGCCGACGTACGGATTCGGACCCGGAATCTTGCGATCCCTAGTCGAACGCTCTCCCAGGAGAGCTAATCCGGCGCCGGCGCTTATGAGTGGTTTTATCGCGGTTATATACGCATTATTGCTTACGCAGCATACCGCTATGCTTACGAGGTTGATCGCTAGGGGACGCTGCTTACGTAACTAGGGACGCTATATAAATACTTACGTAAGCACGCGCTAGGTCCGACGTTGATCGCTAGAGCTAAATTAATCACTGGGATAACCGCTAGGTGGCACCTCAAGGGGAGGGTAATCAATCAAAAGTGACAGGTCATCAATCACGTTTTTTATAAGTAGGTTCCCGAAAACGTTTAGTGTCACAAAAACCCTTTGATCTTTTTTTATAAGTAGGTTCCCGAAAAAGATAAGGACGTTTTTTATGCATAGAGTTAGGCCTAAAGTAGGTCAAAAAGGGGCGGGGCGAGTCTCCACCTCGTTCATATACTACTCACCTCAGCCGGTACAGGGATGGACGATGGCTCAGTAGGCAAAGGTAGTCTGCTTAGACCGTCTGCATTGCCGTTCTGAACCCCAGGTTTGTAGCGTAGTGTGTACTGATAGTTCGACAGCGTCAACGCCCAGCGTTGTATGCGCGCGCTGGAGAGTGGAGAAATCAGCTTATGTTCCCCCAGCAAACCTAGTAGTGGCCTGTGATCTGTTTGTATCTCAAAGTTCCGGCCGTAGACGTAGCGGTGGAACTTGGTTACGCCAAACACGACGGCTAGGCCCTCATGTTCAACTTGCGCGTAATTCTTCTCTGCCCTGACGAGCGAACGTGACGCGAATGCCACAGGCCTGTCTGTGCCGTTTGCCATGCGATGAGAGAGCACGGCGCCGATGCCGTATGGAGACGCGTCGCAACTCAACAGCAGTGGAAGACTCGGGTCGTAATGAACCAGAACTTGCGACGATTGCAACAACGCTTTTGACTGTTCAAACGCACGTTTTTGAGACGACCCCCAATGCCAGGAAGTGCCTATCTGCAACAGCTGATGTGGCGGCGCTAGCACAGCGCTCAGGTTTTTCAGAAACTTGTGATAATACTTCACCATGCCCAAGAAGCTTCGCAATTCTGACACTGATGTCGGAGCAGGTGCCTGCTGCACTGCTTGTAGTTTCTCTGTAGTAGGAAGGATGCCCTCGGCGTCTAGACGATGCCCCAGGTACACACACGAGGCCTGCATGAACGCGCATTTCTCTAGCCGTAGCCGTAGCCGCAAACGTGCTGTTTGTAGTCGGCTCAGCACAATGACTAGATTCGTCTTAGCCTCCTCGTACGTGTGACCAGACACCAATATGTCGTCAAGGTACACTGCTACCATCGGTATATTCTGCACTAGTTGCTCCATCTCCCGCTGAAAGATGCCGGGAGCGGATGCTACGCCATAGCATAGACGTGTATATGCGAATAGTCCCTTCAGCGTAGTGATAGTAGTGAGCTTCTGTGAGTCGGCACTGAGGACGACCTGTTGATAGGCGTTGCTCAAGTCTAGCTTAGAATAAGCCACGCCCCCTGACAGTTTAGCGTACAAGTCCTCAATGTTAGGGATCGGGAATTTGTCAATCTTAGCAGCTTTATTGACAGTGAGCTTATAGTCCCCGCAAATGCGTACCTCGCCATTAGCTTTTAGAACGGGTACGATTGGTGCCGCCCATTCAGAGTGCTCAACTGGTACCAGCACCCCCTCTGCCTGTAATCTATCGAGTTCGCTATCGACTTTGCCCCTCAATGCCAGTGGAACAGTGCGTGGTTTGAAGCAGCATGGCACAGCTTCGCTATCTATGTACAGCTTTGCCTCAACCCTCTTTAGTTTGCCCAGACCTTCACTAAAGAGTTCTGGAAACATGCGCGCGAAATCAACATTTTCCTCTACCCGATGAACTGTAGACCAGTCCAACTTGAGATGCTCCAACCATTCTCTGCCGAGCAAGTTGGGAACATCGCCGTCGACCACCAGGCAAGACAACCGGTGTGTCTCGTCTCGGTGACGCACGTCGACCGTCACGCGTCCTGCCGGCTGAATGAGCTGACCGGCGTAGGTGCGTAGCGTAGGTAGATTGTCGGTGCCTAGCGGTAGCGACTGCGTGCCGCGACGTAGGCTTTCGAGTTGTCGCAGACTGATGATGCTCGTAGCTGCGCCAGTGTCGATTTCCATCTGGGCTACAACATCATTTAGCATGGCAGCATACATGTATGGTTTTACAGTAGCATTCTTTGTTTGCAAAGTGTTCAAATCGAGAATGTCGTCGCGGTCGCACGATACATGCTGTATCGCCATTGACAGTTCAGGTTCGATCGCAGTGACGTGTTGAACTTGCGACTTCGCCCCACAGCCATTGCAGAGACTATGGTGTGAACTTGCTCGCCAGTTGTCAGCTGCGTTTGGTTTCGCCTGCTGGTGTGATCGACTCCGCCAGGTGGAAGCACCTCGCGATTGCGTAGCCGATTTTGTGACTGACTACTTGTTGACAATCGAGCGATCGGTGACATTGCCAGCGCTATTGCCTGTCATCGATGCGTGGTTGTTAGCCATAGCCTGGCCCTGAGCATTCGTAGCTTCTAGCGTACGCCCAAATTTCAACAGTTCAGACAATGTGGTGTGTGCGTCACTCAGTCCCTTATCGCGGACTTTGCCGAGTTGACAGCGTTGAATAATTTGTGAGCGAACTTCCCTGTCTAGGTCGTTGAAGTTACAGTTTTTAGCGAGTTGCCTTAGTCGTGCGTGGAACTTATCCAGACTCTCGCTGCCTAGTTGCGCCGCCTGGCGGAACACATAAACCTCGTACTCGATATTTCTTTGCGGAGCGAAATAGGCCGTAAGTATGTATTTAGTGTTCTCCAGAGACGTGTCATCCACAATGCCTAGTGATTCTGCCAGTTCAGACACTTCCTCACCCACGTAGTGTAAGAGGATAGCCTTCATTCGTCGCTCGTCAGTTATGTCCTTCGCGACTGTATAGTTCGTGAAGCGTTTCAGCCAACGCTCCCATCTCGACGCTGCAGAGTCTGCTGGTTCCGCTGCAAACGCTGGTAGACCTTCTTGATCCATCGTAGCCGTGGATGCGTAGTTCGAATTTCTCGTCGCCAATTGAAATGTATCGTGGTACTGAGTATTGTGGTAGACTAGGCTAGAATTGAAAACACGATGTTGATCGGTTCCATTTTATTTCAACCACAAACCCAACGGGGTTTTCACTTCCGTTCGCACGGGCAAGCTAAACTGCATAGCGTTCAATTACAGTATCAGCGATACACCAGAAAACTGGAAAACTTGTTGGCTAAAATGCTTCCGTAGTGTTCTAGAACGGTCATCTATCCCATAATGTATGTGACATTTCAGCAGGAAGTCAGGCCCGACCTCTTATAGGGGACCCCCTCTCATAGAGGGAGGGAGGGTGAGTTTGTTTGTGTTTGTAGAATCCCGTGAATTCACGTACGGAAAAACGTGAATTGAACTAGTTGAAACTCGTGAATTCACCTTCAGAACAAACATGTGAAATCACGTGTCGTTGTTAGCTGATCAACATGTGTCGAAAGACAAAAATCAGGAACTACAAATCCTGCATCAACTGAGTAGTTTCTGTATGTCTGCCGTAAGTGCGACAGAGACTGGTGTGTCGGAGTGGGGCAATACCCAATGACTACGATTATCGGCAGGTGTGTCCCGGATTCTCGTTTTGATGTTCGCTCTCTTTCTGTCGCCCTTACAGGTGTCTTCATAAATACATAAATGAGAAATAAGTTTGTAGCTGAGATACAGATGGCGTCTCAGTGTTTCAGCGACAAGTGTCGCCATTTGCGTACCGTCCAACTGAAGGAAGGAAGGAAGGAAGACGGAGGGGACAACAACTTTACAGAATGAGGCTGTTTTAATGATGATGATGATAATAATCATAATAGTATCACCAACGACAATATAATACTAATAGTAATCAGGTAGACAAATTGAATGGGAAACACTCGACTTAAAAGTGCGTGACTTGCCAACAAATTCGATTTGCTAGCAAGGCCACACAACAAGCCTAATTCGTTGGGCCGCAGTGAATTTATATTCCGTGGCCATATCCGCGTTCAGACACCTAATTCGACTAGTGCAATAGCTGGAAATGCGTTACGAAAAGTAGACATGTCTGCATACAGATTAGGTGTCTGATTCGTGTTTTATGCGCAAGCGACGTAAAGCAAGATGCCAAGATACGCCCAACTTGTGATGGGTCCCGCGGGTAGCGGGAAGGTAAACATATTTAATAGCAATGTTCCGCGTGCTTGAGCGATAATATAATGTTTTCATGATGTTGACACGGCTGTCCGAATTTCAGGTTCTGCAAGTACATCCGCTGTACTTCAATAATTAGCACTTCTACGTGGTTAATCAGCATAGTCCATAGGTCTGGGATTTTATGCCGATGTGTGTGTATATATACAATTGTGCTGTGCCAGATGTGAAGCCTGGAACTTGTGTAGAAATTGATTTCGCTGTTATAACTTGAGTTTTGCCTAACTTTGAATTTGATACATCAGAGCGTTAGTTCCATCCGAGGCATATTTATATTACAAAAATATTGTGCCTTAGCGAACTTTTGAAGCCCAAATAATGACCCGGTTTGCATTAGTCTGCACCGCTGCGGTTGTGCGTTCCCTGTATATTCTTAAACTATGTCTTCTTAAAATATGCCTGGAATAATGTTGAATTATGGAACTAACGCACTTAGGTATCAAAATTAGGCAAAACTCAAGTTATAAAGGCAAACACGAGGTGGGTCCGGATTCTACACAAGTGCCTGAAGGTGCGAGAACAAGTATACAAAGTGCGAGTAAAGTATGAACGAGGTGCGAGTAAAAACACAGATCATGGTAGCTTCGATTACCCAGGCGCCGTGAGGTGGCAGCACTTTTTTGCCCCTCACTACAGTCTGGAATATTAAGATTCGGGTAGAGACAATGATGATGATTGGCTCTCAGGCCAACTTTGAAATAACAAATTAAATAAGGATACACTTTTATCAGATAATACTATATTATAACAGCTATTCTACATTAAAATTATATTGAAACAGTCACACACAAAATAAACCGATATTAAACCAAAACATGTCACACAAAAAGTAAACCAAAATGAAACTTTTTTGTAGTTTAGTGCCTTTTAATCACAGGCATATTCACTAGGTGGCAGCTCTCGTGGCTGTCAACAATTACGTATTGACTTTCATTGCTCATGCTCAGGCAGAAACAAAAGATATAAATACCAAACAAGGACACGTTTAACTAAACAAAGTGCAATCAATGTCGCGCGCAACAGTCGGACTGCTAACTAATGTACAAGTGTAGTCGCCAAAGTACAACCAAAACATGCTAGTCTTGGTGGCTAAGTTGGTCATGTGTCGAGCAACTATTTTTAGGGTCCTCGGTTCGAATCCCATAGAGTATTCAAAACTATTGTTTGTGTTCATTTAGTTTAAGATTCATTTTATTTTGTATAAAACTATTTTGGGAACTATTTTGTAATTTCATTTTTTTTTGTTGAAAACACATAATATATAAACATTCTGGAGGATAGACATGCTAAGTGAGTACATTCCTGGCGAAGTCACGCAACTAGGCGAGAGTCGGTTAATCGAGACTAAGATCACGGCTTAGAAGTGTGAAACAACCGCTCCCCTAAAGGCCTGTATGGTTGGAGCTACCAACACATTCCCGGGGAGGGCATTCCACCAGAAGACAGTGCGTGGGAAGAAAGAATTGCTGTAGACCTAAATGCGAACGGGGATAATCTGATATTTATTTGGATGATAGTATCTTGTACTGGTGGGGAGTATTAGGGCAAGGTAGTGGCTACCATTGATGGCAATCTGTTGGTTTTAGATGAGTATTGGTCTAGCTTGGATTGCTAATTCAGGTAACGTATTCTAAGGCTCAGCCATGGATGTGTGAAGTGAGAATTCATCCATAGAATTATACTGTATTTAGAATGTACACAAGTAAACGTACACATGAAGACGATACAGTGTCAATTTTTGGTCAACGACTACTGACTAATCACTAAAATGATGATGCTGTGATTGCTGTCAAATGTTGTATATCTCTATTATTGATATATAGTCTACACAAATTAAAATTTTACACACAAACTTAAGTCAACATCTGATGTGAACCAAGTGTTCCCCAACATGGTATTGAGCTGTTAGATATGTGAAGATTAATACGTCATTCTTGTCATTCTTCTTTCAGTCAACCTACTGTAGTACCATCGTGAACCACTGTGTGGCACTGCGAAGGACAGTCCATGTTGTCAATCTTGACCCAGCGGCTGAAAACTTTAACTATCCAGTCATGGCAGGTAAGTGATACAAATGTTCTTTAAAAATAAATTATGTAATATAATATGCATGCTTAATTAAAAGTGCCTCAATTCATTTTTTGGCAAGTTGTCAAACATATCTAGTATCCACAATGGCATGCTAGTTCAGTTGTGCTACTTGTGTACGTTGTTCAGGTAAAATCATCAAACTAACTATTAAATAAAACATTATCTTATCTTAAATCTTCTTCATGCCCAGGAATCAGTTCAAATGATTTTTTAAATTAGAATCTTCACATGATTTTCAAAATTTGAATCTTCACATGATTTTCAAAATTGGAATCTTCACATGAATGCATAATATGATTATGTTCACGTTTCTGGGTTGATGTTGTCAACATTCCTTGCTCTCTCAAAAATATGTGACTGTCAAATTCAGTGTGTTTAAGGTTAAATGTTGTCTCAGCAATTAGTTTAAGTAAGTTACCAGATGTAATGACCAGCACCAATGTGTTTGTCCATTTTTAAAATGTATGTTTTATTCATGTAAACAGCTCACACTTTACTTATATGTAGACATTACAGAAATGGATTCATTATGGGCTGAACCAGTTGAGGAACTAGCTTTAAATGTATCAAAACAGTAGATACAAGACCTGTGGTTGATTCCATTTAAGCGATTCCAATCCTAACATTTTATTATGGTTCTAATTCCAGCACCCAATGCGATTCCAGTTCTGATTCCAACACAGTTTTTGTAACCGACTCCATTTCAGTTATATTTGTTATAATGTGTTATTTTCTTTCCGTAATTCTGTTCCCTGTTGCGTTTTTCCCAGCAAAAACTTACTTTTGTGAATTATTTTTCCCTGTTACTTTCTTTCCAATTACAGTGAGCACAATACAGTAGTAGGTCCAACAAGTGTGTCAAAATATTACGTACAATTTTGTTTTGACACTGAGTTTTTTTGTATGGATACAAGTGATGCGTTATGAGTTAACTAGAGTGTATTAACTTTCCAGACATACGTGACCTGTAGGTTAGATAGAGAGTGTTGGCTGATGTTGGTGACAGCGTAACTAATGGTTTTGACCCTATTACCTTTCCAGACATACGTGAACTGATCAGTGTTGATGATGCCATGGAAGATGAAGCCCTACATTTTGGGCCAAACGGGGGCCTCATATTCTGCATGGAGTAAGTGTACTTAGGTCAAAATATTTATATATTAATATGGTAAATTTGGGACATTGTAAGAGCATCTCCACCCAGGTGCTGAAGTCCAGTTGCTTCTGTTTGTGTTTGTTCATTTCCTTGGACCATTTGATGATGTATTTCGAAAACAATAAAGGTAATCATTTACCAAGTTACATATTTGCTTTGCTAACCATTTTAGAAATAATTAAATTACATGGAAACTGTAGAGTGGTTAGCGACTCCTTTGTGAGCGTCTGTAAGAACAGATTATTGTAGTTATGATAACTGATGCTCTAAGTGTGTTGTTCCATAGATGATAGATGGGTGTAAGCTGGTTTTGAATTAAATGGTCTAGACATAATATCATCCATAAAGTTGTCTTTGTAAAACTGTGTCTGTACTCGGGAAAGCATGGAATGATATGTGTTATGACTGCACCTTAAAACTAGTGTTTGTGAAGCAAGTCTGTTCTAACAGTTAGAAACAAGGCAGCTGAATTCTTAATTTCTACTGAAGTAGTAGTTCTTAATATCTGATTTGTTGATGTAGATACTTTGCACAGAACTTTGACTGGCTCAAGGAAGAGCTTGATGATATGGAAGATGACTACACCTTATTTGATTGTCCAGGTATGAAAACTTGGTAAAATTTCTGTTTGAATGATTGTCCAGTGCAACACGTCAGTCACTGCCTGTACTTGCAAGTTAAAACCAGCTGTTATGTTTCTGTTCTGTTTACCCCATAAACCTCAGTATATGTTAATGTATGACGTGTCACCTCTATATCATTATATTGATGAAATGCAATGCATTTTTTAAAGTTGACAAAATCATGATTTTTTTGTGATTTATGTGATTTTATTATAAAAATCTTATGTTTGTAAGTATGCACAGTAATCCAAGTTTTATCTTAGAAATAAACTTATATGAACCAAATGTATACTGCGGTAAAGTTTCAACAAAACCTGAATGAGGATCAAGTTGCATTCAGAGATCATCTATCTTTTAAATACCAATTTCCAGTGAGTGAACATTCCCGATACACTATATTTATATCATTTTACTCCACTCCATATAAAGTTTTTCCCATAATATGCAATTTTAAGTTAAAACATTATAAAAGATGAACAATTATATCTGAGTCACACGTTTATTACTCCACTGGCCAAACCTGGCGCCTGGTAATTTTGCGAAAGTGGATAGTACATGAAATGCCAAAGTGATATATATGTCAGCAAGTACGACCAAATAGGTAAATATTGCTCCTGTTGTACGTACACTTCTTAAAAGCAGTTAAACTAGTTAGTAGTTTAACTCACAGTGCAACTTTAACCATTTAAGTACTACAGCCCTGACCAGCTGTGACCACTGAATACTGCATTCACAGTGAATATGCAAGACAATGGACTATCTCACTTCACGTCAAGATTTGAGAAACAAAACTGAATTTTATTAATAGGAATGTTATATATTTTCGGAAAGTATGATAATCGGCTAGTAAAATGAGCCATATCATTTTACATTCCCTCGATATGGTAACCAGCAATCCAAGACAGCCGCCAAAATGTCAACGTTTTTGCAGTTGCTGAACACAGTTGTATACTAAGTTCGTTGACATCATTATTGTGTCGATCGTCAACATCCGACAAAGATTCTTTGCTAAAACTACAAAATAATCGGTTCAAAACACGGTGGTAAATCGCTAGTTGAAGTAATGCTGTCCGCCACTATGGCCACCACAGATTTTGATAATCCATCATTAAAAACTCCGAAAATGTCTGTAAACTATTTGATATTGATAATAAACGATGACCACTGCTGAATAGCTAATTTATTTGCGTTGACAACCATACACAACAAGTGGCTCCACGTAGAGGATAATTATGAGTAAAAACGATTTGAATAACCCGCCTGTTGTACTGAAGCATCACAGACAGGGCGGCTGGAAATCCAGACTGTCGTACTGAAATGGTTAATGTTCACATAATGATGCATGTTCCAGGTCAGATAGAACTCTACACACACGTGCCCAAACTGTCGTACTGAAATGGTTAATGTTCATATATTTGGACGATGCATGTTCCAGGTCAGATAGAACTCTACACACACGTGCCCGGCCTGTCGTGCTGAAATGGTTAATGTTCACGTAATGATGCATGTTCCAGGTCAGATAGAACTCTACACACACGTGCCCCGGCCTGTCGTGCTGAAATGGTTAATGTTCATATAATGGGATGATGCATGTTCCAGGTCAAATAGAACTCTACACACATGTGCCCGTCATGAAGCAGTTAGTAGATCAACTCCACAGCTGGAACTTCTATGTGTGTGGAGTGTTCCTGCTCGATGCCCAGTTCATGATTGAGCCGTCCAAGTTTGTGTCCGGTGTGCTCTCTGCCTTGTCCACTATGGTCAACCTAGAGATCCCCCATCTTAACATCATCACCAAACTGGATCTGCTCAATAAGTCAGCCAAAAAGGACCTGGAGAGGTTAGTAGAGATGGTGTTTCTTAAATGGAGATTGTTCGTTAGTTTCTATTGTAAAATCGTGTTGTACAGTATAAAATAACATCCATTCTAACATACTTACTGCCCAAATATGTTTTGATTTCAAAAATGTTTACAAGAATCGCACATAAACTGCTTCCCTCTGAAACACAAATTTCAGCCGAAAGTTAATGGTTAATTAAAGCACGAATAGGCAGTCAGTTTGTTATACATGTAGTTTATACAGAATAACAAGATGTCATGATAAAAAACGGACAACCTCCCTTTTACCTGCATATTAAAGGTCTGTGGAGATGATCCTCTCCTTGTCCCAGGCCATTGATTTTTTGTCCTCTTCTCCAAATCCAATGGCATCCACGTTCTTCATTAACACTGGGGTAATATCTCTTAACTGTAGTTAAGATCTCAGTCTCAGCTCCAATTCTCATTGTGCAGATGCACCCAATTGATATTTATATTAATTAATAAAAAATAAGTGATTTGTTATTTTAAAATTGTAATGAGATTTTACATATTTATTTCTTTAATATTTTTTTGAGTAGATCCCGAGGGGTCGTCTCCACCATTGACATGTGTTCTGTGTATGTAGGTACCTGGAGCCAGACCTACACCAGTTGTTGGCAGAAGAGATGGATGACAGTCGAATGAGCAAGAAGTTCCAGAAACTCAACAAAGCCATTGCTAGCCTGGTTAGTCATTGCACTCATTACAGTTTTATATCCGATTAATTATAATTATGTTTATTAAGAATGTACATTGGTTAACTGAATGATTATTTTATAGGAATGTATTGCTATTTATAACATCATCATGATCTTTTATATACCTAATATATTCACCTGCCACATGACCTTTGCAACAAGGTCCTTCAAGCGGTCAAAAATGGCTGCCAAACATGTATAGTTCTCAGACATTCTGTCAGATATTTTCTATAAATTCAGGTTCCATACGTTTTTTCTTTGCAACAAAAATCATGCAATATTTTAAAGAGGGAGGTACAGGTGGGTCATGTTAGTTTTGTTGTTGTTATGCCGACAGTTTAGATGTAATGGACATATAAAAAAAAATTGGTCAGCAAAGCTTGACCAAGATCATGTGCATCATTTTGACTGCAACATACTGGATCCATCAATTGATAGGTGCTCTTTTTACAGGACATGTAGAAAGACCACTGTACTGAAATTATACTACCAGTAATAAATCTTCACCTTTAAAGGTACACAATAATTTCTCCACCCGATGGTTTTTTCTCAAATTCTTGTTGCAAACAATTCATGATAAGTGTACTTCAACTATCAAGATTAAAACATAGAACATTGTTGATATTATGTGATTGGTAGACACCCTACAGCTTCCTGTACTTGTCCCCCAGGTGGATGACTACAGTCTTGTGCAGTTTCTGCCACTTGATATAACGGATGAGGATTCAATCAACGACGCACTCATGCAGATAGACACGGCTATTCAATATGGAGAGGACTTTGAGCCAAAGGAACCAAAGGTACAGCGTCCAGGGTTTAACTTACAGAATGCAATTTTTGTGTTAGGAATTGGTTTGATTTTCATAATTAATCATTGTTTTAGCCAAACCAGTCGATCGATTGTATGATTGGTTTGTGGGCAAGTTGGTGGCAGAACTAGTGTGGCTCATCAGTGGCAATTTAGACGTTAACATAGGACAGACTTGACCGAAGTGCAAGCACGTATTTGTAATAACAAACACTTGAAACTTGTGGTTACACGTTTAATACGCTGATTCTTCCCGTAACGTGATGTTTTGGAAAATGTCAGTGGTGCCTTTTTCATGAAACTGAAACAGGTCTTGGTAATTCAGTAATCGTACATATTTCACTCAGAATTTTTTGTGTATAATCAAAACGATCATTGATCACACAAGATTGTTTTAAATCGGGGGGGGGGGGGGCGTTGTTTCAGGATTTTGGTTTGCCTGAAGGGGAATGCAGTTCAAGGTTTTGGTGATCCTTACGGGTGGGTGCAGTGCAAGGTTTTTTGTGGGTTTGGGTGCATTTGAAAATTTAAATGGGTAGCTGTGTCCCCCCCATTGGTAAAATCCTTGATCAGCTGCCTATCTGCTATAATAAAGTAACACCCCTGGTTTTGTTTCAGGAATGTGATGACGTGGACGATCCAACAGGAAGTGAGATACGGGAATACTTTGACGACTGAAGTAACCCAAAAATACACATTCGATGTAATGTTTCATGTGGGATCGCAGACACCATTGGTTTCATGTAGCATGCATTGCTGTTTGGAGATCTAATGTTGGAAACGCAACATGCTCAGTTTGATCAATGCAAAGGGAATATGGCACATATGTGTGACTGAATATTATAACGTCACTTTTGTATACTATTTCCGACAGTGTAAGCACCTTGTGTGGAACTGGATGGTTGAGATGTCAGTTGCAGACCCAATTATTGCTTTAACAGGACTGTTTCAAGATGCATATATAACATTCATTTGTCTGGACTTGACTACCATAGAAACATTTCTGAAACAATCAGAAATTCAACACAGAAAAACCTATGTTGTAGTTTACAAAAGTTCAACATATTTCTGTGTTACTATTTTTAAACAAGTCAAAATTTGCATTTCGGTGTATAAAGACTGTTACTGCAGCCAATTCGTATGATCAAGGCAACAAGAATATCAAGGTTAATGAAAACAAGACTTGGTCGCTGCATTATTGCCAAGATTGTAACTAATGCTACCATTTTCTGCATTCTGTCTGCTCTGACAAATATCCTGCTCTTATTGTACTATAGGAAATAAGTGTTCCAACACAAATATGCAATGGTGACTCACTGCAGGAAAGACTAGTTTTGAAACAGGTCCTGCTAATAGACAATAACGAAGCATTCATAGAATTGCGTTTTAGGTACAATTCTGTTAATTTTAGACAATGTTATATACATGTATTTGATACAGATTGTGTACTTTTTAAGCTTAAAGTGTGTTATGTAATTACACCGTGTTGTCTGTATATATTACGTGTTGTTAATAATAAAATACAACATTTTCTATAACATACTTGTTTATTTGCATCATCTCTAGAACAAATTAACAGAGAATGTTTCTATAAACATGATCAGTGAATTCACAAATTACCCACATTTTTAACAGCAATTTACTGGCCATGATAGCATTGTTTGCATGTATAACTTGTGATATAAATTGCCATAACTAGCCGCATGCATCAATTCACTGACGAGGCCATGTACAAATTTTACATCTGTAAGTTGTCTTACATTTTGTTTTTGACGTCGCTTTAATAAGTAATGAAATCTTGTAGGGGAAACTAGCCAGTTACGATTGTATTAATTAGTAACTTATTTACATAAAATCCTTCATTTCAACAAGTTTTCATGTGAATGCTGTTTTTGCATTAAAATAAATGTATAACATACTTTTCAGGTATTGGTGAACAAATGTTAAATATTTATCTTACTTCTCCACATGAACACAGCTGCTGGTGTACCATTTAATATGTCACAAAACAAATATTCCTCACAGTACACCAAATTATCGTTGCAAATTTGTATCATATACAAAATAGCATTACACTGTATCTGGTAAAAACAAAACTCCCTTTGTTTTGTATAAAGAGCAATTTAAAATACAGGTATTTTCTATGATAATCACCTAATTTGTCTTACAGATCAAAACCTTTGGTACATGAAGGTATATCACAGCAACACGAATTATTGTAAAATATAGCTGATTGTTGATACCTGAAAGTTACAAACCAGGGAACTTGACAATTGTGGTGGCACAAGTATCTCTGCATCACAACTATAGCTAGAAGTGTCATCGAGTTCTTGCAAGCCATGAACGTAAAATGTTGGCTCACGTATTTTCATATAACAATTACAGACCTGGCAAATTAAAAATGTCGACATAAACGTCCCACAAAATAGCTACAGGCCTTGTACAAGGCGCAATCTTAAAATGTTGGCAAATATATTTCCACATCACGACTACAGACATAACAAATTTATATGGAATCCTTACAAAAAGACATGCAAGTTAAAAATTTTAACAAATATTTCCACATCACTACGGCCGTAATTATTATATATGGAATCCCTATACAATTACAAACCACGAAACAATAAAGCATTGACACAAACGTTTCCATAAAACAACTACAGACTGTGTAACACATAAGGAATCGACACAATAATGCTGCTTCAACATTCACCCACTAGGGGTCAGAACCATGTTCTGCCAATGTCGACTTTCTTCGAAGCGAATACATAGATTTGACGCCGCTCTTGCTGATATCTGTCAAAAAACACAAGAATGTCTTTTAAAATACATCAATTTACTGCCACTGACATATTATTCTGTCTATCGAGTTTGTATCATAAAATCTGACACTAAAACTACTAGCCACAACCTACTTTTACAATGCTACACTTGTGAAGAAAACACATTATCAAAGCATAAAAACAACACATAGAATATTCTCAACACAAACGTAGATTTCGTTGGAACTAGCTAGATTTAGAAAATGGCAT
Source organism: Escarpia spicata (assembly GCA_963995525.1). Lineage (NCBI taxonomy): Eukaryota > Metazoa > Annelida > Polychaeta > Sabellida > Siboglinidae > Escarpia > Escarpia spicata. Next base: position 15,907,725 of record OZ023213.1, read on the forward strand.
CCTAGATTCCCTGCAAGTAATCATCAGGTACAAGATTTATACAACACATTTGCGAAATCGCACATACATAACTGGCTAAAAGTGCATCACGCAGCACTAACAGGACTGCAACATTGACAAGAACTCGTAAACACATTGAGAGAGCATTACAACACCTGCCACTTACCTTCCTTTGGTGTTTCTCCCACAAGGAGTGATTTTCGTTTGCGCGTGGAGGTGGGGGTGGCGGCGGAATCTGTGGCTGGAGTTCTGTAACGTACAGAAACGGCTGTAGTACTGCTAGTAATGGACAATCAAATGTACCGTATTCACTCTCTTAAATGTACATGCCTTATTCAACATACACCCCTTTTTAGCAGCATCTGACATCGTGACGGCAATCTCCAATGCCAACATTGAAATTTTGCCATCAATGTCACACTAGATTCAAAGCTCAGTGATCAAAAAAGGTCAAAAGGTGCACCTAAGTTAACAGACTTTACAGTGTTCTGGTACCCTGTTGCTCGTATGTGATAAATATCTGTTGAGATGGCTATACCCAGGAACCCCCGAAACCAGGTGTACACCCCTTTACGCTGATCAGAATGCAAAAGTTGACATATGTGTCTCAAATATTTGTAGGTGTACTGTAAGCTTAATAGAACAAATATAACACCTGGAAACCAACTCTACTTGGAAACCAACTCTACTTGGAAACCAAGTCTACTTGGAAACCAACTCTACTTGGAAACCAACTCTACTTGGAAACCAAGTATTGACCCACTGCTTCATTGTTTGAGGTACAAACTCTGTTACTCTGCCAGCAGGCCAAGCATACGTGAAATTGAAATATGTACCTTATATTTGTCTCATACTTTCCTATAACGATTATAAATCACCTTTCTGCTTAAAGTGTTCGTGACGCAAGGTGATTTATTCGTAAAACTTCAACCATGAAGTAACTATATAAAGATGTCGCACCTTAGGATTAAGTCACACACAGGTACTTTGGGGCTGCAGGGCTTCTCATGGATATGACGTGCAGTCCAATAATGAAACGGATTTCAGTTTTGTGTATATTTCATTACAATCTGTAATAAAATGTACACATAGTGTAGAAAGGATCTGTAATAAAATGTACACGGAGTGTACAAAGGATGTGGGGTGGATTGAGGTCCACGTACCTGAGTGGTGTACTCTTCCGTAGTTCCCTCTTTGCACTCTTTGGTGTTGTCTGAGGAAACAAAACAATCACCAGCAGCATTAACATTAACTAGCAAAATGCCCAACCTCTGGATGACACTACATACACAGACGCATGAGATCATTTCCCACAGTATCCGCAAATGGCATTTGTTATGTAAATAATTTGAAGTTTTCTGCGTTACGTATAATGTCCCCCAACTGATTGGCAGTCCTGGTGACCTGGGAACAATCGCAGAAAGTATGCTTAATGTTATAAACAAATGATTTACATCTGTTTAATGTGTGGGACGAACCCCAAAACTGGTAAGAATTTTCACGAAAATAAAGGGGAATTTTCACGAAAATAAAGGGTTATTTTTCTTCTACGATATCATAGATTAATCCATGAAACTTTGGTGCCTCAGATGCAAGTCATCCATAAAGAAAACTAGCACAATATGCCACACAGACACACATACATACAAATGCTAGTTCAACAATAATTAGATTCTACAAGCCAGAAAGGATGCAAGCATAATGTGTCTTTATACCAAGAGTCAACAGGACTTATAGTTTAGTGCAGATTGACTTGAATTCTAATTCAGACTTAGCTATGCTCTCAACTGTTTAACCCAGATAGTTGAACTCTTCAAGGTTGTAGAATCTAAGATTAGGCAATTGCATTTACCCGTATCTTTCCTTTCACGAGAACGGACTCTTCATCTTTTATGCGTTCCACAGCCGATGAACATTTTGACGAGCCGCCACTTTTACGATCCGGCGTGTCTATCACCACCCAACTGTCGTCAAGGTCATCTGAAAGCGTATTTGACCTTCACTTGATACCGCTCTCGCATCACTTTCTACATTAGACACTGGTGCTCTGTTTGGGAAATATTTACATGGTTAGTTCATGTGTCAAACCAGCAGACCTATATGGCATGGACCATGGCAGTGAAAGAAAAACTAGAGTACAGGTTTGCAAAACAACAGCTGGGTCAAAAGACAATAAAAAAACTAGAGGACTTGAGGAAGGAGGTGGGTGTGAATGAGAAAAGGCTAGTGAGGAGTCGACTAAAGTGGGCTGGACATGTGGAGCGAATGGGAGAAGAATTCTCAACAAAGAAAGCACATGCCCGAAGAGAGGTAAACAGATACAAGGAAGACCAAGACTACAATGGAAGGATAGCGTGAAGGGGGATTTGGAGGGATTGGGAGAGGATAATGGAAGACTGAGGGGAGTGGAGACGGGAGGTGGAGACAGGAGGTGGACAACATGAGATGGAGACGGGAGGTGGAGACGGGAGGTGGAGGTGGAGGCAGGAGGTGGAGGCAGGAGGTGGAGGCAGGAGGTGGAGACTGGAGGTGGAGGCAGGAGGTGGAGACTGGAGGCAGGAGGTGGAGGCAGGAGGTGGAGACTGGAGGTGGAGGCAGGAGGTGGAGGCAGGAGGTGGAGACTGGAGGTGGAGGCAGGAGGTGGAGGCAGGAGGTGGAGGCAGGAGTGCAAGAACAGTGAGTGGAGAAAGAAACACTGGTGAAGCAACAAAGAAAAGGAAAAGGCTAACTACCTTGTGTCAAAGTGTCCTTGCCTTTCCTTGCACGCTTGCCACCAGATGCCAGCACCGGTGATGACAACGAAACGGGTTGTAGGTGGCGGGATTGTAACTTGGTGAAGCTATTGCCTTCGACTTCTCCATTCTTCACTTTTGGGGTCTTCTTACTTGATCTGTCGCTTTGTTGTGACTTCCTTGCTGATAGAACCCTCTTTACGCCTGACTGACGGCGATTCTTTGGTGTATCCTTGCACACCTTGTCAACGTAGAGAGGATAATTAGTACAGGTATCTCAAAATGTTTCTACTATGTCAGAATTAATTCAATCATGATTAAAACACGACCGGATACATGAAATAACAATGTGAAATACCGAGACATTAAAGAAGTGTGGGAATTGTATTAAAAACAAATATCATACGACAGAAATAATGACTGAGTATCTTACTAATTACTGCTGTGCACCTTTTTGTTTCATGAAATTAGATTTATGACTTTTAATCACTGATGTAGACATTTTATTAATCTGACATTAACTATCAACGAAGACAAAACAAATTTTTTATTACTCCTAATTAGTCAAAAGCCACAGAAAGTTTCCCAAAGTATTCATAGGTGTTGTCTCTCATGAAGTAAATCTGAATACTTTTTCGCGTTAACGTAAAGCATACCGACTGATATTCATGTAATCGTTGAATACACACGTAACTTTATGACCAATCAATTTACATCCGCCTAACATCCGGTACAAACACGAAAAAGGCATGAACCCTTAACTAAGGGAGAATTTCAAAAAAGATCAAAGCGTTACTTTTCCTGCAAAGGATCATATATTAATCTCTGAAAGATTGGTGTCAGAGATTCAAACCTTCCATGACGAAATTGCGTATCACCCCCCCACACACACACACACTAGTTTGATTACAAGTAGATGCTGTCAATCACATAAGTTCCTCAGATCAAGACCAATCAGTCAGCGAAATCAGACTGGGGCGGTATAGAAATCATCATGGGAACCAAGACTCACATCTTTCCGCATAGGAGGCAAGAGAGTCAAATTATCAACACACGTATTAACATTACCTCTGTTTTGACATCTTCCATCTTCTCATCCACAGACTGCAGCTCAATCTGGTGGAGTAAATCAAGTAAAATATCACACCGGAAACATTCATTTAAAAATATACCAAACAAGAGATACACAAGATATTTCCTTTCAACTGTTTCCATATAATAAGAAGGGGGGTCACTTAACAAATATCAACATAATTTGGTGTAAATTCTAGAATAAGAGAATGCTGCAATATTAGTTGAGACTTCTTACGTAGGAATGAGGATTCTAGAAGATTATGCCAAACTTATTATAGCCAGCTATATTCCTCAGATGAAGACCAATCAGTCAGAGAAAATCAGACTGGGGCGGTATAGAAATCATCACAGGAAGTGAAGCATTTACGAAAAGACAAAATTTTTGTTTTTTATTTATTTATATCATTTGATATCACTTTTGTTGTGCTTTAACTTGTGTGCAACTTTATCCAAAACTCGTGACCATAATAATAAAACTTATGTATTAATACTTTGGTTTTATTGCAAGTGTGTCTCCACCAAGGTGCCGAGGTCCACTCAAATGTTGATTCACGTCCTTGCATCGAGATGACTCTAAACTATCAATTGGCGATATATTTCTGAAAACACAACAAAATTAGAAAATCACACTCACTGTTACCTTACTGGCTTTCTTGTCGATGTAGAACAATGCCACTACAGGCAGTTTGGAAGTGGCTTGGTCGGATGTGTTGGTCTTCAATGCCTGTAACAAAGGTGTAAATAATAATAAGCTTCTCTAACGCCTACGTGCTCAGAAAGCCGAGACGCCGCAGCCATCGCTACTATTTCACAACATTTTCACAACATTATCCAAAACATGACCATAATAATAAAATTTATGTATTAATACATAGATTAATCCTCGAAAGTTTGGTGTCAGAGATTCAAACCTTCTATAAAGAAATTGCATACCCCCCACAGACATACACTAGTTTGATTACAATTAGATCCTGTCAATCACACAAGTTCCTCAGATCAAGACCAATCAGTCAGTGAAATCAGACTGGGGCGGTATAGAAATCATCACGGGAACCAAGACACACATCTTTCGGCACAGGAGGCAAGAGAGTCAAATTATCAACACACGTATTAACATTACCTCTGTTGTGACATCGTCCATCTTCTCATCCACAGACTGCAGCTCCATCTGATGATATAAATCAAGTAAAATATCATACTGGAAACATTCATTTAAAAATATACCAAACAAGAGATAGACAAGACATTTCTTTTCAACTGTGTTTCCATATAATGGGAAGGGGATTCACTTAGCAAATATCAACATAATTTGGTGTAAATTCTAGACTTGAGACTTCTAACGTAGGAAAAAGAATTCTAGAAGATTATGCCAAACTTATTATAACCAACTATATTCCTCAGATGAAGACCAATCAGTCAGAGAAAATCAGATTGGGGCGGTACAGAAATCATCACAGGAAGTGAAGCATTTATGAAAAGACCAAATTGAACTGTTTTTTTATTTATATCACTCGATATCACTTTTGTTGTGCTTTAACTTGTATGCAACTTTATCCAAAACTCATGACCATAATAATAAAACTGATGTATTAATACTTTGGTTTTATTGCAAGTGTGTCTCCACCAAGGTGCCGAGGTCCACTCAAATGTTCATTCACGTCCTTGCACCGAGATGCCTCTAAACTATCAACTGGTGAGATATTCCTGAAAACACAACAAAATTAGAAAATGACACTCACTGTTACCTTACTGGCTTTCTTGTCGATGTAGAACAATGCGACTTCAGGCAGTTTGGAAGTGGCTTGGTCGGATGTGTCAGCCATCTCTGTGTCGGTCTTCAATGCCTGTAACAAAGATATAAATAATAATAAACTTTTTTAATGTCTACTTGCCCAGAAAGGTGAGACACCGCAGATATTGCTACTATTTCACGAAGGTTGGGTTAAAACCAGGTTGCAGAAAACATGTCGTTGAAATAAACACACACAATATAATAAGTTAACTTTTGTCCACTGTAAGTGCTTCTCTTCCCAGGTACCTTCAACCACTCGCCTCTCATCTACCTTCAACCACTCGCCTCTCATCTACCTTCAACCACTCGCCTCTCATCTACCTTCAACCACTCGCCTCTCATCTACCTTCAACCACTCGCCTCTCATCTACCTTCAACCATTCGCCTCTCATCTACCGATTGACAATGTATTTGAAAAAACACAAAAGTGGTTATTTAGAGTTATTTATCTTTTTCAGTGGACAATTTGTATGGAGACATATTCCCAACAAGACACCATTGTGGATGTAAGCTATTAATAATAATAACATGTGGTCTTGTGTCGCTTACTCCATTATGTAAGCAAGTGTTTTGGCAGCAGTTAATGCTATGTCTGTATCAAGGTTTTTTATGAGACCACTGACTGACAAGATTCTTCCATTTTTCTATGTGGGATCTTTACTCCACTGGCACAGACAGCAGATAGAATAATATTAATAATGGAATGACTTCTTTAGCGCCAATATGCTTGGATCCTAGCTCAGTAGCACAAATCCGAACTCAGGACTTTCAACGATTTCCCTTCCAAAAGACACAGGCAAAGTGGGGTGAACAAAATTCAAATTGGCGATAGTTCAACTTAAACCACTCATTGATTTCTGGTGCTTTAACTGCTAGACAAACATACCCCACGGCATAGATACCAGACAGAAGGGACCAACGACTAATAGTTTCTTCCGAAAGACACAGGCAACGTTATGTGAACGAAATTTTAAAACAACAGCAGCTCGACTTAAACCTTTTAATTGACCGTCCGGCACTGCTTGACCACTGCTTGACCACTGCTTGACCACTGCACCAAATGCATCTTTTTTATTACATTTTTCTATGTGGGATCTTTACTTCCCCTGGCATAAACATCAGATAGAAGGGACCAACGACTAATGGCGTCTCCTCCAACAGACACAATGTGGGGTGAACAAAGAACATTCGTCTTTTTCTTACTGCCTTTTTCTTTTCCCGAAGTCTGATGCCCTCTTCCACTGCTGCGTGTTCCACCTCCCTGGTTCGTCTCCGTATGCGACAGCTCCGTCTACGGGCAACATGGGACGACACTATGATCACCGACCCGTCGTCCGACTCTTCTGAAAACGAAGTCTTCCCTTACAAGGGCTGCCAGAATATGTGATGGGTCACGGTGGCTCAGACCATACGGTGCCATTTTGGCAGTACGGAATTACGAACATCATATTAACACTCATGAACTGCTGAAAGCGGTTTGACCCGTTTCCTTGAGCGGCTGCCCTTTTTCTAACTCTGACAATGCATGGACTGCCGTGGAGGTATTTATCATCTTCTGGACACTTGTATTTTTGATATGGCTTTGTATCGCAAGTTTTTGAATGAGCACCGTTAGAAAATATCAACTGACAAAGAGTTCATAAGGACAATTTGCAATGTTAGGAAATTAAATACAAAAATGACAAAAACTAGGTGCACCCATATCGTGTTGATTGTGTGTGCAGGCTGTGAGGACGTAAGGTTTACGGGCAACAATTCAATGGCATCAGTGTCATTTTTTTCTCTCTCAGGTTTGATGAAATAGAACAATATCACTAAGAGAACACTCAAATGTTTTCATCTAGTGAAATAATAAAAGCAAGAAAAAGTACTATAACAACCGTACAATTTGAGAGCATGTAACTGGAGATATGAACTGCAATGAAGTAAAAGTTGGTAAACGATGCTGAACGATCGATGATGACAACAACCTACCTTGCGTTACATCGTCCATTGTTTGTTCATCGCTATCACCAGGTGGCATTGGTGCATCAGACACACGACTTTCTACTGGCTTCGACAAGTCCTTGCTGCGAGATCGGAGTCCAGTAAATTCCCCAGCCTCAACGTCTGTGGTTTCACGTTGCGGGGTTTTCTTACTGGTGGACTTCTTCGGCGACTTTTTCATAGATGGCACCCTCTTTGTATCAGTGCGGATTCTACGGTCAGGTGTAACAGCAAGTGTCTGCAATTACAGAAGGATGGAGGGACTTAATAACATCTCTTGCAATCAGTAAAGAGCACATATGTACCAAAGGATGTTGCCAAACGGATCATTAAAAGCACTCAACTACACAAGTTCCTCAAATCAGGACCAATCAGTCAGAGAAATCAGACTGGGGCGGTATAGAAATCATCACAGGAAGCAATGCGACGTAGTCTGCTACATGATACAAGCAAGTGCGTTACCTGTGTAGTGGCAGTGCCATCATCTTCCGTTCCTTCCACACCAATGACCACTGACCGCAGTATAACCTGGCAGAAAGTGAAACAACTATTGAGAATCATCCTCTGTTTGAATAATTTTAAACTGACCCAAAATTATCCTCTCAAGCCAGCGGTGGTAATTAATTTAGCAGTTCCCAGAGTCAGTTATACTTCGTCCCACTCGTGGCCTGTCTGCGGAAACAAGGCCAGTCGCATTCAACATCAAAGAGCGATTTCTGCAATTTGCCCCACATGCCCTAAAACAGCTGATGTTTACTACGGGAATGTTTTGTATATATTATTACTGTACAATTTCAATGTTTCTTGAGCGCAACAATATAAACACTGTTTCAAGTTTATTAACCCATTTTATCCTGAAGCTAGTGCAGACGAGTTGCAGCCAGTTCCTGACCATATCCAAGAAAACACTTTGTCAGCTTCAGAAAATGACAGGCCTTCACTTAAAATGGACCCAACTTTCTTATTTCTCAATCAATTTTTAAATATGATATATCATTAGAAAGCAACTAAAATAAGCTATGAAGGTATATTGACAAATTAGTTGTTTGATAACATTTACTATATGTGGCATATGGCAAACCATTTCCCAACAAATTCAAATTTGTGTTGCGTTTTGTCAGTTTACTTTTCACCAGACATTTTCTCCATGAAGGAGGCAACATCTCAATGAGCAAGTTGATTTGATTTTATACACCATTCTCACCTGAATACAATGGTATAAAACTTGTTCACGTATCTTGGATAATTATCTCATTATGTACAATTCTGTAGTAACACCTCTACGCGAAAGAATTGTGGTGTGTGGTGTCACCGAGCAGATTAATGCTAATTTTTGAAATATCTTCTGTCAACGATATCTATCTTTTGTGTTTCGTTTCTTATAACAAAAAACAAAAATAACAAATTCGGTTAACATTTCAATGTAAATTTATTTGTGAAGCAGTTACTGTCGTTGAAAGTAACATTAAGTTTGTTGCTGCCGAAAATTCATTGTGGCGAGAAGTGGGCGAAAATAGGTGCAGTTGACAGTTCATTCCAATTAGAAGACTTCAAAGTACATTTTCACAGATAAATATCGCACAAATTAGCATGCATATTATGTCATCTATCTGCTTGTCTGCCTTGTTATCACCAGTATGTAGTAAATTAGTAGAGTTATCCTTCCAAAATTTGATGATATTTGCGACTTATCTGCCATCTTTGGTTTCGATTTACGCGGGGGTAGCCGACTTCTAAGCCGAATAACCAATGAACGGCACTGATTTGGTGATTCCTACGTGTTTCCCAATGACGACAAGAAATCAATCAATGTTAATCAACCAACAGGGATCCATAACACTATGGCACAGGGTTTCCGCGCCAAGTGCAGACTACGACTAGAATTGTATCTCAGATACAAAGGATAACTACGACTAGAATCGTATCCCGAATAAAATGGGTTAAGTATGATTTGGTGAGCAGTAACACGTCAACAATATTTACTCTTTTTTAAGAATATATTATATTATTAAAGAAATGAGGAGACAAAGTCGTTTCAAAAGGAAGTGTTAGCAAACTTTCAGAGTTTCGATGATGTGTTTTATGGAGCAGTTGGCATGCTCTCAGTTTCTTTGTCTGTGTTATGAGAAATACACAGCAATCGTCAGAGACGGCAGCTACAACTCCCCGTGATTTCCGCGGAACTTGGAGCTACCATGGTGTGATGATCACCAACAGTTGGAGCTACCGTGGTGTGATGATCACCAACAGTTGGAGCTACCATGGTGTGATGATCACCAACAGTTGGAGCTACCATGGTGTGATGATCACCAACAGTTGGAGCTACCATGGTGTGATGATCACCAACAGTTGGAGCTACCGTGGTGTGATGATCACCAACAGTTGGAGCTACCATGGTGTGATGATCACCAACAGTTGGAGCTACCATGGTGTGATGATCACCAACAGTTGGAGCTACCATGGTGTGATGATCACCAACAGTTGGAGCTACCATGGTGTGATGATCACCAACAGTTGGAGCTACCATGGTGTGATGATCACCAACAGTTGGAGCTACCATGGTGTGATGATCACCAACAGTTGGAGCTACCATGGTGTGATGATCACCAACAGTTGGAGCTACCATGGTGTGATGATCACCAACAGTTGGAGCTACCATGGTGTGATGATCACCAACAGTTGGAGCTACCGTGGTGTGATGATCACCAACAGTTGGAGCTACCATGGTGTGATGATCACCAACAGTTGGAGCTACCATGGTGTGATGATCACCAACAGTTGGAGCTACCATGGTGTGATGATCACCAACAGTTGGAGCTACCGTGGTGTGATGATCACCAACAGTTGGAGCTACCATGGTGTGATGATCACCAACAGTTGGAGCTACCATGGTGTGATGATCACCAACAGTTGGAGCTACCATGGTGTGATGATCACCAACAGTTGGAGCTACCATGGTGTGATGATCACCAACAGTTGGAGCTACCATGGTGTGATGATCACCAACAGTTGGAGCTACCATGGTGTGATGATCACCAACAGTTGGAGCTACCATGGTGTGATGATCACCAACAGTTGGAGCTACCGTGGTGTGATGATCACCAACAGTTGGAGCTACCGTGGTGTGATGATCACCAACAGTTGGAGCTACCATGGTGTGATGATCACCAACAGTTGGAGCTACCATGGTGTGATGATCACCAACAGTTGGAGCTACCATGGTGTGATGATCACCAACAGTTGGAGCTACCATGGTGTGATGATCACCAACAGTTGGAGCTACCATGGTGTGATGATCACCAACAGTTGGAGCTACCATGGTGTGATGATCACCAACAGTTGGAGCTACCATGGTGTGATGATCACCAACAGTTGGAGCTACCATGGTGTGATGATCACCAACAGTTGGCAGTTAGTGTTTTAATACTAATGAAAAAAACAATCTTTACTAAAGTGATGACAACAAACACATTAAAAATAACTTCAAGGAATTTGATTGAAGATTACTGCTAACACAAATGTTCCTCAGATCAAATCCAATCAGTCAGAGAAATCAGACTGGGGCGGTATAGAAATCATCACGGAAACTTCAGACCACAGTTGTCATGAATTTTAGTTTCAACGCTAACTTACTTTTATTTTATAACAGATGTTAATTTATAAAATTAAACTATAACTTTTTTTAAATGGCATGGCTGCTTTATACATTACAGTGACCAAAATATTGAACTTGGCATTAAATCTCTCAATTAAAAAATGCCTACAATTTGCACAAATTTGCTCCTTATTCAAGGCCAGTAATTAGTCAGGAGTAGAGACATGTTTACAAGATGATACCAAATATATAATTAAAGTACTTGACTAGACAAGTTCCTCAGATCAAGACCAATCAGTCAGAGAAATCAGACTGGGGCGGTATAGAAATCATCACGGAAACTTCAGACCACAGTTGTCATGAATTTTAGTTTCAACGCTAACTTACTTTTATTTTATAACAGATGTTAATTTATAAAATTCAACTATAACTTTTTTTAAATGGCATGGCTGCTTTATACATTACAGTCAGGGTTCATACAGAATGAACAAAGTCAAATTCAAGAACATTTTCGGGGGGAAAAGTAGGACTTTTCATTAACATTTTTAGAAGCGCTATAAAGAAAAAATGTCATTATTTATTCCACTAGAAATTTGTAATTGTGTGTAGGTGTTTTTTTGACAAGTTTTGATTAGAAGATTCTCACAGAAGACTATTAAACTCTAATTAAATTGCTCTTTACAATCATAACAATGGCAATGACGCTTAGTGCGTCATGTTTTCACTAAGATTCTCATTAGGCTAACTGTGCACATAATTTCTCAGTGAGTCTGAGATATTGCCTGTGGAAGTCAGTCTTAGCAAGTCCAAGATGTGATATTTTTTTTTTTTAATGTTGTCTTTTGCTCGGCCTTACCCTAGCCTAGGCTAGGGCTAGGCCTGGCCTTTAAAGTTTAATGATATGCTTTATTATTTCGGCAATCTTTTACTTAACTTGCTTAAATTATTAGCAGTGTCTGCCTAAAGTTCCTCTTTCGGGGAGTAAAATATTATTTATATATTGTCAATCTAATACATTTTTTCTGGAGCTTCCTTCCTTCATTCGATTTCTTACATTTTATATTTGACTTAGGCTTGCAATGCCTGCGCGTGTGTGATGACAATTGACAGGCGATGTCCACATTATTTTTTACATCGTTCCGTGCATCGCACTAACTTCTGAATGTCACAGCGATCGTTCACAACCCAATTTTTTTAATCACCATCCCGTAACCCCTCATCTCTGAATCTACTGCCATCCATAACTCAAGGCATGGCAATTGTCAATCATAAACTGAAGAACACATGATGGAAACAAGATTTAAAATAAACAATATGGACGTTGGCGAGTGACCGCACACATGGAGAAAGAGCGCATCTGATTGGTTCACGCATTCACATGGCGACATCTAGCGATTATGCATACTGCTATTTCATGTGGCGCCATCTACTGAATTGTGTTACCGCTCATTTTCATCTTCCGCCATGTTGTTTTTGCAAAATTGTCAGAACCATCGATTTTTACGACAAAAATTACTGACGGATTCCACAAAATATTATTACAATTATTTCGTCGACAACTCATCACTAACGTGCTTGAATGTTCATGAAAATCTGATTCAAGAACATTCCAGAACATCCAGTGAAATTCAAGAACATTCGAGGGTACTCGAACGAAAATATCAAATCCAAGAACATTCAAGACTTTTGGGGACCTGTGCGAACCCTGATTACAGTGACCAAAATATTGAACTTGGCATTAAATCTCTCAATTAAAAAATGCCTACAATTTGCACAAATTTGCTCCTTTTTCAAGGCCAGTAATTAGTTAGGAGTAGAGACATGTTTACAAGATGATACCAAATATATAATTAAAGTACTTGACTAGACAAGTTCCTCAGATCAAGACCAATCAGTCATAGAAATCAGACTGGGGCGGTATAGAAATCATCACGGAAACTTCAGACCACAGTTGTCATGAATTTTGGTTTCAACGCTAACTTACTTTTATTTTATAACAGATGCTAATTATAAAATTCAAGTATAACTTTTTTTAAATGGCATGGCTGCTTTATACTTTCCAGTGACCAAAACAGTGAACTTGGCATTAAATCTCTTGATTAAAAAATGCCTACAATTTCACAAATTTGCTCCTTATTCAAGGCCAGTAATTAGTCAGGAGTAGAGACATGTTTACAGGATGATACCAAATATATAATTAAAGTACTTGACTAGACAAGTTCCTCAGATCAAGACCAATCAGTCAGAGAAATCAGACTGGGGCGGTATAGAAATCATCACGGAAACTTCAGACCACAGTTGTCATGAATTTTAGTTTCAACGCTAACTTACTTTTATTTTATAACAGATGCTAATTTATAAAATTCAACTATAACTTTTTTTAAATGGCATGGCTGCTTTATACTTTACAGTGACCAAAACAGTGAACTTGGCATTAAATCTCTCGATTAAAAAATGCCTACAATTTCACAAATTTGCTCCTTATTCAAGGCCAGTAATGAGTCAGGAGTAGAGACATGTTTACAGGATGATGCCAAATATATAATTAAAGTACTTGACTAGACAAGTTCCTCAGATCAAGACCAATCAGTCAGAGAAATCAGACTGGGGCGGTATAGAAATCATCACGGAAACTTCAGACCACAGTTGTCATGAATTTTAGTTTCAACGCTAACTTACTTTTATTTTATAACAGATGTTAATTTATAAAATTCAACTATAACTTTTTTTAAATGGCATGGCTGCTTTATACATTACAGTGACCAAAATATTGAACTTGGCATTAAATCTCTCAATTAAAAAATGCCTACAATTTGCACAAATTTGCTCCTTATTCAAGGCCAGTAATTAGTCAGGAGTAGAGACATGTTTACAAGATGATACCAAATATATAATTAAAGTACTTGACTAGACAAGTTCCTCAGATCAAGACCAATCAGTCAGAGAAATCAGACTGGGGCGGTATAGAAATCATCACGGAAACTTCAGACCACAGTTGTCATGAATTTTAGTTTCAACGCTAACTTACTTTTATTTTATAAGATGTTAATTTAAAAAATTCAACTATAACTTTTTTTAAATGGCATGGCTGCTTTATACATTACAGTGACCAAAATATTGAACTTGGCATTAAATCTCTCAATTAAAAAATGCCTACAATTTGCACAAATTTGCTCCTTATTCAAGGCCAGTAATTAGTTAGGAGTAGAGACATGTTTACAGGATGATACCAAATATATAATTAAAGTACTTGACTAGACAAGTTCCTCAGATCAAGACCAATCAGTCAGAGAAATCAGACTGGGGCGGTATAGAAATCATCACGGAAACTTCAGACCACAGTTGTCATGAATTTTAGTTTCAACGCTAACTTACTTTTATTTTATAACAGATGGTAATTTATAAAATTCAACTATAACTTTTTTTAAATGGCATGGCTGCTTTATACTTTACAGTGACCAAAACAGTGAACTTGGCATTAAATCTCTTGATTAAAAAATGCCTACAATTTCACAAATTTGCTCCTTATTCAAGGCCAGTAATGAGTCAGGAGTAGAGACATGTTTACAGGATGATGCCAAATATATAATTAAAGTACTTGACTAGACAAGTTCCTCAGATCAAGACCAATCAGTCAGAGAAATCAGACTGGGGCGGTATAGAAATCATCACGGAAACTTCAGACCACAGTTGTCATGAATTTTGGTTTCAACGCTAACTTACTTTTATTTTATAACAGATGCTAATTTATAAAATTCAACTATAACTTTTTTTAAATGGCATGGCTGCTTTATACTTTACAGTGACCAAAACAGTGAACTTGGCATTAAATCTCTTGATTAAAAAATGCCTACAATTTCAAAAATGTGCTCCTTATTCAAGGCCAGTAATTAGTCAGGAGTAGAGACATGTTTACAGGATGATACCAAATATATAATTAAAGTACTTGACTAGACAAGTTCCTCAGATCAAGACCAATCAGTCAGAGAAATCAGACTGGGGCGGTATAGAAATCATCACGGAAACTTCAGACCACAGTTGTCATGAATTTTAGTTTCAACGCTAACTTACTTTTATTTTATAACAGATGGTAATTTATAAAATTCAACTATAACTTTTTTTAAATGGCATGGCTGCTTTATACTTTACAGTGACCAAAACAGTGAACTTGGCATTAAATCTCTTGATTAAAAAATGCCTACAATTTCACAAATTTGCTCCTTATTCAAGGCCAGTAATGAGTCAGGAGTAGAGACATGTTTACAGGATGATGCCAAATATATAATCAAAGTACTTGACTAGACAAGTTCCTCAGATCAAGACCAATCAGTCAGAGAAATCAGACTGGGGCGGTATAGAAATCATCACGGAAACTTCAGACCACAGTTGTCATGAATTTTGGTTTCAACGCTAACTTACTTTTATTTTATAACAGATGCTAATTTATAAAATTCAACTATAACTTTTTGTAAATGGCATGGCTGCTTTATACTTTACAGTGACCAAAACAGTGAACTTGGCATTAAATCTCTTGATTAAAAAATGCCTACAATTTCACAAATTTGCTCCTTATTCAAGGCCAGTAATTAGTCAGGAGTAGAGACATGTTTACAGGATGATACCAAATATATAATTAAAGTACTTGACTAGACAAGTTCCTCAGATCTAGACCAATCAGTCAGAGAAATCAGACTGGGGCGGTATAGAAATCATCACGGAAACTTCAGACCACAGTTGTCATGAATTTTAGTTTCAACGCTAACTTACTTTTATTTTATAACAGATGCTAATTTATAAAATTCAACTATAACTTTTTTTAATGACATGGCTGCTTTATACTTTACAGTGACCTAAACAGTGAACTTGGCATTAAATCTCTTGATTAAAAAATGCCTGCAATTTCACAAATTTGCTCCTTATTCAAGGCCAGTAATTAGTCAGGAGTAGAGACATGTTTACAGGATGATACCAAATATATAATTAAAGTACTTGACTAGACAAGTTCCTCAGACCATGACTAATCAGTCAGAGAAATCAGACTGGGGCAGTATAGAAATCATCACGATACACATTTTTCATGGGTTGTGACTGATATATTCCCTCGTCATAGGTTGTGACTGATGTATTACCTCATCATAGGTTGTGACTGATATATTACCTCATCATAGGTTGTGACTGATATATTACCTCATCATAGGTTGTGACTGATATATTACCTCATCATAGGTTGTGACTGATATATTACCTCGTCATAGGTTGTGACTGATATATTACCTCATCATAGATTGTGACTGATATATTACCTCATCATAGGTTGTGACTGATATATTACCTCATCATAGGTTGTGACTGATATATTACCTCATCATAGGTTGTGACTGATATATTACCTCGTCATAGGTTGTGACTGATATATTACCTCATCATCGGAATCCTGGTGTGAGTTTGTTCCGTTGGAGAGACATTCCTGTATGTCTTCATCTTCCATCAGTTCTGCAGGCAACAACTGAACGGAACGCAGAAACAATCATATTCACTCTTGCAACTAGGGATCACTATTTGGAATAGCATCACTGAATTATCAACCAGCCAGGAAAACACTGTATTCTGAAAGCCAATCAAACTACACACCTACGATCATGGTATTGTGGTCCTTTCAATCAAAGCGAGCCAAAGTAATTGCAAACATTTTAACGACATTACTCTAACCAACTGTGCAACTAGATAGTGTTTGTACATTTAAACAACCGTAAATTGCATGCATTTTTTAGGCTTCCTTACAAAATGCTAAAATCTACTGTACTATTGTTTGAGCACATTACATCAGAGAAACATTTTACGTTTAATTACAAGTTCACTGCCAGTTTGGCCTCCAAATGTCTAACACGTGGCAACACTTTGTGCACAGTATGTTACAGAAGACAATTAGTACTTTTTTTCAAAAATTTAGAATTCCACGCTTTTCCCTGACATTTATTTAAACCCCAACTTTCAAGGCCTTGAATGTTAACCACTGAAATTCCATCTGAAACAGGGATTTCTATCTCTCTATAAAGCCTGTACATGACGTCCTCAGATTTGAACCAATCAGTCAGCAATATCAGACTGGGGCGGTATAGAAATCATCAAAGGAACCACGAAATATTATCCTAAAGGCTGACATTTTTATACTAGATGTATTTTGATTGTTTTCACCATTTAATAAAATCTTTATTGTCACACATTAAAATGGCAATTGTAGTTTTTTTTTATACAGAAATATCCTTAATGATACGATCGACATCATCGTCATCTAAAATATTGCGCGTCTTATTGTTATAATAAATGGGTGTTTTTCAAATACAACGAGCTGCCTATTGACCTCTTCAGCCATGTCTTGTGTTTCAGGCTCAAGAGTTTTGTCATCTTCCACCACTTGCTCCAAATCTACATCTGACGGCTGTAGTTCAATCTGAAACAGAACGAAATGAACCGCGATCTTATTTTGCTTCTGTCTACCAGGAATAGTGCTGCAGTGGTGCGACATGGAGGCGCCACTTGTGGTATAACCAGGCGTAACAAAACAATATGTGATAAGAAAGCAGTGCCAGACGACAGGTCTTGTATGTGGTGGCAGCCACAAGTGACTCTGAAATTAAACAATAGTTCAAGGCCAAGCTGTCCATGAATTACAATGGCCCCCAAAAATGTATAAAAGGAAAGCCAATCAACCTGGTCCTTTAGGCAAACCTGATATGTGAGACGGCTTTGTTGCTTTAGTTGTGTTCCTCAGATCTCGACCAATCAGTCAGAGAAATCAGACTGGGGCGGTATAGGAATCATCACAAGACACAGGGCTGTGTTGCATTAAACATGCATTGAAAAATGTCGCTCAATGCAGCACACTAAACACGTTTTTTATTTGTAATATGTAACGTCCACAGGCAGTTTAATCATACACAATTGGGACAAGTTGCGGTGAATGTTATACCATATGGTTTATAGTATAATAATAATGTAACTTCTTTTGCGCCTAAATCCTCGGAAACCAAGCTCAGACGCGCATAGTATGTATGCAAAAACACATGACAACTATGAAAATTGGCAAACTGTTATTCTCCAAACTTATATTTTAAGTAACATCCCCTTGCCAAATTGGAACAACTAAAATCTTTTTAATGGTATTTCAAAATACACAGTGTATGCAATTTTGTGTATGTTATACAGCCATGATACAATTTTATTTCGGTGCCAGTCATGGGTTCATTATTTGTCTAGATCTTAGCACTAACATGGGCAACCAGAGAAATTCCTCAGATCAGGACCAATCAGTCAGAGAAATCAGACTGGGGCGGTATAGAAATCATCACGGAATACTATGGTGTATAGCCGAGGGGTAGATTAACCTCACCAATGCCACACAGAACTGCCTAAGTTTTGGTAACACAGAAAGCCCAGAAATTATTAGTTTCGAAGCTGAAGCCACTTTTGTATAAAACGTGTTCAATGCAAGAATTTTAGAACAAATACATGAGTTTCCCCTCTCATGGCTGTGGGTGCTTAGGAACTACCAGCAGAATATCTGTGGTAAATTTTGTGAGGGACACTCTATGTGAATGTAATTATTTCTTGTAATCAATAAGGAGTGGCAAAATGGCAGAGAATGTTGCAAAATGTATCATTAAAGTACATAACTAGATAACTTCCTCAGATCCAACCAATCAGTCAGAGAAATCAGACTGGGGCGGTATAGGAATCATCATGGAAACCCGAGTGTACAGCACACATAATTTACATAATTACTTCCTCATCATCCTAAAACTCGTAAGTACCTTTAACCACCAGCGAATTTCTGAAAAAAATCACTGTCTGTTCTTCTGATATGATAAACCCTCAAACTAGTGTTCCAACTGAATTTGCACAACTAAAACACAAATTAATTTCAGGTAAAAACCCATAATATACCTAATGATTTTTTTTAAATAGGTAAAATATAAATGGGAAACAATATTGCTAAGTTTATAAAAAAATTAATATGTTATAAAAATATTAACGAAATAATTAAATAAATACTTAAAACCAGGATATAGTTACCATTTTATATATAATGATTTTGACCAGCACTACTGCAGTGATTTTAACGAACCGGCAGTGTGGTGGCGTCTTTGTCGATGAAGAACAATGAACTTTCAGTGGTCCTCTCGATCTTCTCCTCGGACTGGTCCTGGTCCTTACTGTTGTCGGTGGTGTCTACTGGTGCAGAATTGACAAGACTTCTCGTGTCAGTCATCTGTGTGTCTTCTGTCAACATCTGCAAAGATTAGTGACATCTGATAAGGAGTGGTCACACAAATTCATGAAGTCCCCAAATACGTCTTTGTATACTATTAAGGTGTGAGCGGCGGTTATCGTGTCAGTTGATTTCTTTACTTTTTTCTTCATACAACAATAGTAGGTGTTGGTATGAACATATGTACTACAAAAGAAAACAAGGCGTTAATGCCATGTCACCAGTTGTCCTTTAAATAAAAACCTACTACTTTGTGTGTCTCAGTGGAATTCCCCTTCAAATTCTGGGAAACTATAGCAACGTTTCCGCAGAAACGATGACGTCAGTTTCATGCCACCGCAGATATCCGCAAGTGTAAATTTGCTTGCCGTGAACACATATCATGTAGACTATATGATGTGTTCACAATATTCTGATACCAATATCTTGTTTTATGAAGATTACACAATTGCATCGCGATGTTAAATAACCAGTGCTGGCGGTAGTCTTCTTGTTTTGCGACCGAATGCCGTTCCATGCTCGACAATGCTGCCATTTGTCAGTAACTCGGGGTTGACCCCTGACCAATCAGGTGCCACCAAAACAGACTAGCCGTAGGCCAGTCATAAACACAAAGTCGTTCGACATTTAGTCATTACAAATACAGAATGCAGGGCCTAGTTAGTGATGTCTCCATCAATTTGTATTAAAAAAACTGCTTGCCAATAAAAAATGTCACATTTTATGCAAAACCTACTTATCTTGTGACATGTCTGTTATCAATGACAACCAGGAAGCATTACTTTCATGTCTTTTTTTAAATTGCAATAGTTATGAAGCTATAACTTGGCATGCAAGCTGGCCTTACATGTGCACCAAATTGCACAGGACTGATTTATGATCGGTGGAGGGGTTGTACCAAAAATACACTTCAAGTTTTGGCTGTCTTCCAACATTGTTGTAACATTTTTATGAAGCTGTAGCACACCTAATATTCATAAAACAAACACATATGAATGTCAATAATAATGCCATTTTGAGGTCTTCTTCTTATCGCCTTTGTCTACTGCCTAGACTTGTTGAGCAGCCACTACCCGGGGCCATTTTGAGGTGATTTTTGACATATTTTTAATTGACTTTAAAAATATCTTCAAAACGTTTATTACAACTGATTAATTCAAAACAAGCATGTCTTTGCCACCAGAGCCACCTCAATTGGTGGGGTCCATTTCTGGGACATTAACACCAATGTGAGTACAGAGAATGAGATCCCAGCCCAGTGAATCCATGACAGCTTTTTTCCATTTCCCTGCCTGCATGGGATCTTTTACTTCCCCTGGCATAGACACCAGATAGAAGGGACCAACAGCTGTAGGTTCTCTTCCAGAAGACACAGGCAATGTAGGGTGAAATTGCTAAGCATTACACGGGTGGCTTGGTCGTCAACATGCATCACAGGAAAAAATGAGTCAATTGCTATAGCATTGGGCGTAGTAGCGAGTGTAAAAATCACAAGTTCCACACCATGTAATAGAGGGAACATTTGAACCAATTAATACATGACTTATGACTGCAGATTTACGAGACCATCCCTAATCTGTCAGATAAATGTTATCATAAAATATTGTTATCAAGTATAAACTATAACTATTGTAACAGCTTGATAGTCAACACGTGTTTTAATAAACCACGATTTATGACGGGAATTTGAACGATTCAAGTCAAACTGTATGTTTTACGCATATAGGAAACACCGCACTAAAAATAAGACAGGTTATGTCCCAGATGAACTTTACACTTTCGACACTAACCTTGTCCACCTCACCACCTCGCGTACCGATTTACCCAAGGGAACGTTTTACAACAGCTGTAACAACCAACACCATTTCTATAATGTCAATGGAACCTCTCTATTGTGATCACCCTTGGGATTGAAAACAAATTACCTGAATAGTGACGTGAACGTATTTGCGAAACTAATTTCCTAGACTTTGCTGTTACGGATATCCTAGGTTGGCCTTAATGGCGAGATGGCTGTATCGCAAGGTTCGACTGTATTGCGATACGTATCGTATTGAGACTTTAATTTATCAACACCAACGCTACTAATACTACCACTGGTTCACCAACATGCCACAGCCGACTTACGTCCAACAACAAGTCAATAGTGTCCGCGTCACATTCCTCCAGTAGGACTTTGCTGACCGCCACACCACCGACGTATTCCATCTCAGGCAGACTCACGTTCTGGTCACACAACCACTCCGAGTACCCAGCAGGTGCTGCCACCTGCACGGCTCTCTACAAACCAACAACAGGCAAAAAATGCACTATGCTATGAGAAATCTATATAGATGGCCATGCATTTTTGGAAAAAATATATAGAAAATATAGCATTCAGAAATAAAAATATAGGAATGATATAGGACTATTTTGTCAAAATATTATATCTCAACGCTTTCCCCATTTTCTTAGTGCAGGTGGACAATTTGTTCACAGGGTTTTGATGCCGAGACAGCTCGCTTCGCTTGATTTTAGTAAGTTGGGCATAATGGCCCCAATTATAGGTTTAGGCTAAATCTTGATATAGTGTAACTCTTCAGCAGGTAGTTGGGATTATAGTTAGTGTGAATGAATGGTGTGCTTGGTTAGTACGGTACAGTGCATAAGGTCGACTGTGATTACAGTAGTAATGCTGTTGTTTTATATATCTGTAACAATACTGCTAATGTTGTATGTGCCGAAATGTGGGCTCTGTCATCCAGAGGTACAGGAGACTAGTATGGGCTCAGTCACAGGCCTGGCCTTGGGATGTAGAGCCCACATTTCTCTCTCTTTAACTTAATCTCTTTAATAAACGTAATTCATTTGGCCTTATTTCATCACTATTCATGACTTGTGTTGGTGCTTGCATAAATAAAAATATGGGAATGATATAGGACTATTTTGTCAAAATATTGTTGTTGCGTTATTTCCATTGGCATCTATTGACTTGAGTTAACACAGCTGTCAATTTCCAACATTACGTAAAAAAAATTACCAATCTTATTATGGTACGGTGCTACACACACAATATCACTATCGGATCCACATCCACAGGTGGTCTTCATGTCAATTTCTACCAAAAAAATAACTAGTAATGAATGGCAAGAAACCGGAGATCTCAGCGGATCGTTTCCAAATTATATTAAATTAGCAAAAGTCATTGCTATATTTAAGTCAAATCGTTTTCAATGTTCTAATTATAGACTTAATTTAGACCTTATCCTAATTTTCAAAAATACTTGAATTCATTGAAACACAACAGGACACCATATTGAGTATGTATGTTGTTGAATAAATTTTCATTCAAACCTCCACATCTATCCTGTTGTTACGATAACAAGAATATTGTGAAAATACTGAGGAAAACGCTAATGCTGGGCACCGTTTTTACATATGACTCGCATAACAGATTTCTTCAGACCAAAACCAATCAGTCACACTTAATTCAGACTGGGGCGGTATTGGATCATCACTAGAAATATTGGTCAGAAAGACCCCCAATAGATGCCTGCCATCAAATATAACAACTAAGATACACAAGAGAAACTAACAAGTGTACTGCTGTCTTCTTTTAGGCTATCATTTTCACCTATGGTAAATGAGCCTGTTAGATGGCGCTACTGGCACACCAAAACATTGTTGCTACGATAAATTTCACTGCGAAATATAACAACTAACAAACCATCAACCAGTAAGATATAATGCATCAATTTTCTGTCTTTGAGAACGCAAGTGACCGCATCATATTTTGCTTCAATTGTCATGTAAACAGTAAAATAACGACAGGCTCCCAACATTATTTTTACTTCCGTATTAGAACGTCTTCAACCCTACAAACTGGTTACCCCCTCTCCCCCACCAACTGCCTCCCCAACCCCCATGAAGATAACATGGCTCACACACCTCAAAAAGTGTGGCACTTTCTTGTTTGAATACGTCGACTGCCTGCCGCGCTGTCAGCATGTACTTGGTGTACAGGGCAGGGTTACGATTTACATTCACCGTCTCTAAAGCTTTCCTACAACAGACAGCATGGGAGAGATAGGTACTATCGTGAAGCAATTTTGTTTAATTGTTACCTTTTCCCTATAGTACTGGATCCTTATATATTGGCTAACTTGTTCATTGAAAATAGTAAAAAAAAATTGAATTAATTGGCGACACCAGACGATGTCGTTAGAAAGGATTTTGTATGTATAATTCATATGTTGAAGTACAGAATTAGTTGTTGGACAAACTTGACTGTAATAAATTTCCAAATTAATCGTTGAAACATGACCACACAAAAATATTATTTGTAAGTATAATATATACAATAATCCAGAGCAGAAAATTGGTATCTTACGTGTAGAGTGGCAAGATAACGGCACCGTCGCCAGGTGTCGCCTGTGTCTGCTGCAGTAAGACATCGAGAATATGACCAGGACTGTGTCGCAGCAAGTACATCGCCGTGTTGACCAGTTGTTTTGCATCACGTCTACAATCTTCTGTGTCTTTCGGCCTGAAATAACACATAACTTATAGCAATATTGACAACATGGTGGCATCTGGTGACTCAAAGTTGAACTACGATTGTGTGACACTTTCCGCAAGCAGGCACGCTGTCATATAAACGCAGTGCAGTCAGCGTCAGACCGTATCATAAGTTAACACTACGAGTATTGGCACTACACGAATCATCTATGACAACCAGGGTTAGGGTCAATTATAATTGTAATTTGTAATTGTGTACTTAATTACAATTACGGTGTAATTGAAATATATTAAAGTATCATAATTGTAACTGATTTTGTGTCGTAATTGGCCATTGTAATTGCCTTAATTGTTCAATTACAATTCAATTACTTTCCCATCGTTTATCCAATTGTTGGTGAAACTCCCAGAACTGTTTTTTATTTCATCATGAAAACCAAGGCTGTTTCCCTCTGAAATCACCTTCCCTCTCATACTCCCCATTTTGGGGGTGTTATAGTCAGACAGTGACTCTTTCTGGTGAACATGGGCAGAGAACAGCTGTCTGCCTGTCCTACCACAGTCATGTTGCATAAAGCATTTAGCAGTGTCTTTCCAAACAATCAGTCATCCATGGACAGGCACAGTGCCAACTAGTCTTTATTTGCCTTATTGACTTGGCATATTGGAAGCACTGATAGAGAGATAAAAACATGGCTTCTCTTCCAATTGGGAGGGCATATAGAGCTGACCCATTGAAGCATTACCTCTAGCAGTAGCAGGCTTCAGCAGTTGACAAGTAGGAGGCCAAGAACAAATGATAGGCCTGTGGTCCAGTGCTACACAGACTAGCTGTACTAATTGTAATTTAGTTAAATAACTAACACTATCCTTTCACTGTGGAATTATTTTCTAGTAAGCTTGAGGGCAGCAGGGTGCTGAGAAGCCAATTGTGTGGTAATGATCCAAGATATATCATTAGTTCTGTTTATATTATTTTAAGCGAAAAAAAAATCCATTGTAATTGACAATTATAATTGAATATATTTTGGGACGGTAATTGTAATTGAAATGAAAACTAATTGTAATCGTAACTGTAATAAAAAATTATCCTATCATGTAATTGTAATAGATCAATGTAGTTGAACCCAACCCTGATGACAGCACGTCAACCGAATCTTTTATCATTCTTAAATTTTGGCACATTAAAGCCATGTACCTTTGAGTTTGGGTGATTGTTTCTTTAGGTTATCCACGTTACTCAGAACAACATTATTACAAAATATTCACAACTCGTACAGTGTCTAGTGATTAACAGTTGAACTATGGAATATTGTGTAGTGGTTTAATCAAATACCACACAAAATATATGTGTAACATCTAATGTAATCATTTTTTTTCATAAACATGTACATAGTTGTCATAACAACACTGGCGATATTGCTAAATATAAATATGCGTGGGATGATGTTGAATGATGGAATTAACGCACTGACGTATAAAATTTAGGCAAAAATGTTGTTATAATGACAAAATAGAGGTAGGCCCAGATACTAGATAAGTGCCTATTTTTGATGTTGCTCCGTGCATCACACTAACTTCCGAGTGTCAAGGCGATCCTTCACCAACCAATTTTATCATCATTATCCAGTAACCACTCATCTCTGAATCTACTCTCATCCATAAGTCAAGGCATGGCGATTATCAATCTTAAACTGAATAACGTGAAGGAAACAAAATTAAAAATAAACGGTGCCTAAGGTCTACTGTGAAAACAGTAGTAATGATGTTGTATATATCTATAACAATACTGCTAATGTGGTATATGCCGAAATGTGGGCTCTGTCAACCTGAGGGACAGGAGACTAGTATGGGCTCAGTCACAGGCCTGGCCTTGGGATGTAGAGCCCACATTTCTCTAACTTAATCTCTTAATAAACGTCATTCATTTGGCCTTCTTTCATCACTATTCATGACTTGTGTTGGTGCTTGCATAAAATTAAAAATAAACAAGATGTACGCCGATGAGCGACACGCGGAGAAAGAATGCATCCAACTGGTTCACATGGCGACATCTAGTGATTATGTCTATGGTTATTTCATGTGGCGCCATCTACTGAATCACGTCACCGCTCATTTTCATCTTCCTCCATGTTTTTTGGAAAATTGTCCAAAATTTGTATCACTGATATTTACGATAAAAATTACTGACGCATTCGACAAAATATCATCACAATTATTTTGTCGACAACTCGTCACTAATTTGCTTGAATGTTCATGAATATCTGTTTCAAGAACATCCAGGATCTTGTACCTAATAACCTCCTATGTTTGTGTAATATAAAAAAACGTAGCAATTAGCATCAATCAATATAAAAAACATTTGTTTTGCTAGCATTTTTATACATCGATGTACAAGTATTTTTTATAATACTTGCCTGGTTGAGAGAAGAATGACGTCCAGGTACACAGACAACATGGCTGCCGTAAGGTCATGGTAGGTCGGACGTCGCTTGAACTACAACAGAAGTTACCGAAAGACTCAACAAAGTAATATTTCAAAGAATACACTGTGTATTATGCCAAAGGGTATCTTGGAAATAAGATCGGGTACTCGGAAGTACTCGGTAATTTACAATATGTAACCAAGTCTTCGAATTAGTGTAAAGTATAATAAACATGTTCATCTTCTATTCTACTAACAACTTCAAACAAATACACAATTACAAATGCTACTAATTTTTTATTTACCATATACATAAATATTTACTTGCAAGTTCTTCAGATATCAACCGATCAGTCATGTCTGATTCAGACTGGGGCGGTATAGGATCATCACAAAAATGCAACCATAACAGCAACGGAATAAAAAGGACTACCTCTTCTGATGCCACGTAGCAGTGGTTGCAGAAATGGAGGAACCGCTTCAGGTCCTGTTCCAGTATCGCCAGTCTGTGAACAAGTTAAGAAATGCCTTGTTACCCTCCTCCTTCTGTAATCGTGGGTGGGCCTGTCCTTTGTATGGATCCTCACGTTTCCTTCTATTTCCATCACTGATTCTTCAGTGTTGTCTCCACTAATATGTCCCCCTCGCTCTCTATTCCCCCTCGCTCTCTATTCCCCCTCCCTCTCTATTCCCCCCTCCCTCTCTATTCCCCCTCCCTCTCTATTCCCACACATACGATGCCCAATCCTGGGAGCACTCAACGCAGCCAAACAACTTTGCCTTAAAATGTCCCGTGTCTACAAATCTGCCTTTTACCAACATATAACATGACACCTGATGTGCATCGACAGGAGAGAGATGTGGCAAAGCAGAAGGAGCAAGCAGCAATCGGTTATGACAGGAAGACTGTGTTAAGACGTACGAAGGCATGCAAGAATGACAACTGGAGAGAGAAGGCTGTCGCTAGGGAAAAGAGGAACGTGACAACAGCCATGTTGGTACTGTGGTACAAGAACGAGGAAAAAGGAAAACATGCACTTGACGCTACATTCAGACGGCCTAGTTGGTAGAATCCTAACCTACAGCATTAATCAACATCTGATTCTTATGCACAGAATGTAGGTTTAGTGTTGATGACCAGATCTTGTATTATACCAAATAAAAAAATATTCTCAGATACAATATTCATCATTATTCATCAAAAATGTTGGATGAAGTAACAATCAACTAACCCTTCTGGCCTCAGTCCACACAGGAAGTCTTCTGTCAGATGCTCCGCAAGTTTGCTATGTAAAATGAGAAATCATTTAAATGTCAGTGATTGAAGTGATTCACATGTTTCATTCAACATCAAACTGTTTATAAGCAGGACTGTTTTTTTGTAAATATATATAAAACAGAACAGTGCATACACAAAAGGATTCTCTCCAGGATCAGAAATATTACAAAATAAATAGTGTTACATGGGGACACATTTAGTAACCATTATTATTGAAATCAAAAGATTTCTTAGGTACAAACACTTGACAAACTCTAACAGGGAAATATTTATTAATTTCTTTACACTACCAGCAGTACAATAGAGCCTGTCTTGAGCGACCACCCATACAGCACTGTCAAAGTGGTCTCTCAGGACACGTTGGAGGTATATAATGAGAACAACCAGAGGTGTTCCGTCGGGCAGACAAGAGGGCAAGTTAGAAGCAAGTTTTTAATGGACTGAAAGTGAATGGACAGGAGATATATGAATTGAGATATGCCGACGACACAGCATTAATATCCCATACAAAAGAAGGACTGGATAAATTGATAACTACTGTTAAAGAGCACAGTGAGAAAGAATTGAAACTAAACATCAAGAAGTTAGATTGTGGATGTGAAGAGATGTCAAGAACCATCAGAAGTCATAGTAGATGGCGAGGAAATAGAACGAGTGGAAAGTTTTGAATATCTGGGGTCATTAATAGAAGCGGATGGAGATGGGACTAAAGAGATCAAGCGGAGGTTGGCAATGGCGAGTAAAAAGTTGACGGAGAAGAAGAAGCTGTGGAAAGCAATGAACAAACATATGAAACTACGAATTATCCGAATGTGCATATTTCCAATTACAGCTGTACTACGTATGGATGCGAAACATGGACTCTTAATAAGAACATTACTAAATGTATAAATGCATTTAAAAACAAGTGTCATATTTTGATTTCTTCAGACCAAAACCAATCAGTCACACTTAATTCAGACTGGGGCGGTATTGGATCATCACAAGAAATATCAGTCAGCAAGACCTCAATAGATGCCTGCCATCAAATATAACAACCAAGATACACAACGGACACTAACAAGTGTAACGATGTTATCTTTTAGGTTAGAAGATTGAATACATTACTGCCACTCTCTGGACTGGGCAAAGGTCACTCGAATGGCGAGGTGACCGTATTAGCAATACAAATTTCCCACACCATACTGTTAAAGAAATAATTTTGGACTGTGCTAAGGGTGACCTTAATTGTGAGATGGCTGTACCACAGAGGTGACCGTAAATCGAGGTTCAACTGCAGTGACTTGCAGACCACTCTGCCATTATTTCTTTCTCTAGTAAATGAACTGGTTGCATTAGGCAGGCAGTCACTCACTGCTGACATGTTACTGTTAGGAACAATCTGTGCCTAGAAATGTGGTCGCCCAAAACAGGTTCTACCGTGAGCAATTAATAAGACGACGAAAACCTTGTGTATAGCTTCATCGTTGTTTGCAGAACTTTGTTTGTGACAGCGCAGGCGCAGGTCAAGGTCACATTCCATCTAAGGTCAGCTAGCCACTGCAGCTCAGCCGGTCCGGTGAAATCGGCTCGTCTGCCCTAAAAATGATTTTGATTTGTGAGATTTCTTCCATTTTGTGTGACACTAATAATGAAGTTAACATAACGTAATGATACTGAAGGATGCAGTGTTCTATATGAATGCAACCCTGCCAAGCTCTATAAATGTTGTAGTACATATGTCACCACTCATCAGATCAATGGCTGTGCAAAAATTATAATGCATCATGCAAGACAGGTATCTAGGTTATGTGCCTGCAAGTATGCATTCACACACAATCATGCATGTTTACATTACCATTTTGATCGATCCAGGTGGCCTTTTCTTTCCCAGACTATCTGAAATAAAATTACCTCCATTATAACAAGCATTCTAAACAATCAGAAGTAAAATTTTGCAGGTAAATGTAAACACAATGGAAATTGTTCCGATCAAATTGAAGAAATGATCCCCGTGGTAACTACATCCAGTACATTATATCTTAATTCACTCAATGGACAGAATAGTCGATATCACGTACACTTGGTATTGTTTCTATGGGTAGGCCAAACAGCTAAGCCGTAAGCCATACGATGTTTCCATTAGTCAGTAAATACTTCCCATTTTCTAGTGCGTACCTAAAAACGGTGACTTGAAGCAGCTCATTTTTTAGAAACTTACAATAAAAAATAATGTGTACAAATAAAAAGCAACAACTTACGTGCTCTCCTCTTCCTGTCCTCTGATGGTGAGTTTGTGACATTTTCCCCTGAGTGGTCCAGCCCCTCATGTTCACTTTGCTGTAGGACACGCCTTAAAAAACAATCATATAAACAACTGAGGTATCATCGCATAAAAAAATTATTAACATTTCTATGTCATATTTATTCAGGTGGATTAAAATTCAGCTATTGAGAATCAGAAAGCGTGCGGTATTGTTGGAATGCAAATTTGGTCAATTGTTGTACTATGCATCCATTCACAAAGGTCTGCATGAAGAACTTGTTACATCGGACATTGGAAAGGTCTGTAAATGCTAATCTGCCTAAATTGACTAAAGTGATGTCGATATCAATGAACTAATGAGAATTTATCATTTTAAATACGTTTTTTTATTAATTTGTTGACATACCATGACCTTTTCTAATCAGACACTGTACGTTTTCAGCCACAAATTTTTTTCTCTCTCTATAATCCAACATATTTAACTTATCAATTTATTTTCATGCGTCCAACTACATACGGTCATTATGGCATTCAACTTACCAACTGTGCAACTCTGACCGACTGACTTTGTGTCAGCTTGACCATCACCCATTTACACATGCCAAAACATAATGCAACTGGCAAGATTCTAATTCTAATGGCACTAACTTTTTGTGTTTGACAAGTCTGCGGTATCTTGGGAGGTTTCCCTGCAGCTCACTCTTAAGTTCCCCGTCTGGCAGCTTCTCTACGGCTCTAAGGAACAGTTTCTCCAACTGTACACCTTGGCATTCGGGATCTGTTCAAAATAACAAACACAAATACTATAATCATTTTTCTTAGTACTACGATACCAATACAGTAGCAGCACTACAATGCCATCTGAAAATATTTTTGTGATGTAATGGTAGTTTTTATGAGCATAAATAAAAGTAAATTCTTATACACAGCAGTATCCATTATAGCTACATTTCTGCCTAATTGGAATATCTCAATGCCTTAATTCAACCATTCCACATAATTTCTAGCATGTAACGATATAAAATATTGCGTCTTAGTCTCTCAGAGGAATTTTTTAGACCCAAAAATAGCTTAGATTTTTGCCAGTCTTCATGCTTGAAATGAACGATATATTATAACAGCGCACGTTAGTGCAAAGTTTGCAAGTGCTACTTGGGCCTTAAGCGTGCACCAAGATTCGATATTTGTAAACGTTATAAACGATTATTGGAGATGTATAATAATTAATATCTACACAATGAAATCACTTTCAAAAGATGAGGACCGAATTCACCAGTTTGGGCCGACATCACTTAACAGATACAATATGGGCTGAATACACCACCCCATTCACGCCTAATATTATAAATGATCATAAACTTAATACTAGTGCCGTGGGCCGAATTCACAAGAAATGTGAACATAACCATGGGACGAGATCACCAACACCCAATAAAAGCAACAGATGTCAATTACGGTCGAGTAGATCAGGGCAATGATCTAGACGTAGATAAGTGCTACCACTGGCAGTGTCACTGTCTGGTGTCTCAGTGTCTGTCAGTAGGTGAAGTCTGAACTGAAAAAGCTGAAAATGAGCACGTGGGCCGTGACAGCAGATGCCGCGTAGTATGCGAACGGCGATTTCCCTGAAATTACCAAACTGGACACTTGATCTCATGTATAAAATAATTGGATGCTAACCTGACTTTAACTTTCTTCGGATAATTTTGACAAATTTGATGGCTTTTGCTTCCATTGTTTTAACAGTTCAAAAATGAGGAAAAGAAACACGACCACTACCACAAACCATATTTGTTAAACGCGCGCTGATTTGTGCAAAATGTTGCGACGAGACCAATCAGAATTACGATCACATATATTTAGTTAAAGCGCTAGTTTGCGTCCGTCAATACGCATCAAATATACGCCCTCATCAACATAACATCTTTTCTATTTGTAAATAATTAATATTGATATATATTCGATATATTTTACTATAATAGCACAAGTTATTAGTATATGATTGGAGGAACATATTTTAAAAACGAAACTAATAATCGGAAAATGCCGCTATACATGCGTAATGCACTATGGGATGCTGAGTAGTTTGGTTTGGACGGCATCATGAGTTTTGTATGGGATTTCCAAAACAGCTTTGCTGTTTTCGTCGAACTTTTGCGTGTCGAGAGCATCGCATTACTGCCGCTGTCTTCATAAGATTCTAATTTGTTCACTGGCACGAAATTGTGGCTCTATAATTGCTACATTTGCGATGGACCACTTTAGAAACTTTGATCACTCCAGTGAGCATTCTGTTGTGGCTATGTTTGTGTCAATTTTGAAGGATTTCTTCATTATTTTCGCCAATTTAACATCTAATTGGATTTATTTGGATATGATTCTAACATTTTCTGTTGCATGTTGTGTTTCAGGTCTCAATGGAGTGGCGAGATCTGGTGGGGATGCTTCAGTGGACCGAAGAAAGAGAAATTATAAACTGGTTTTAGACCCTACTTTGAAACCAGGGTCACAAAAAGTTTACCGCTTTGATGGCAGTTTACCTGGGGTAATAGTGACAAACTGTGTTGGTTAAATGTTTATTTACCGCCATGCATAGTGCCAACCATGTTTATCGTACAAGAACAATTTGTCAACAACAAAAATGACAGCTAAGATAGTGACAGCTAAAATGACAACAAACAGAAACTGATACATTTAACCTAAGTTAAAATAATAACATTTGGATCTGTTTTTTATTATGCATACCTTTGCAGAGGTTTACCGTTTAATTATAAATTTGTAAAAGTTGATGGGTTAATGCTATAAGTATTAAATAACAGTACTGGTAAGTATTGGTAGGAAACAAAGGGCTGAGCTATATTGTATGCATTATAAAGGCACCTACTAAGTTTGCAAAAATAACCTTGTATCTTGGAATTAAAGTAAAGTTAAAAAAACAGTGCATCAAACTATTTATTTGCACACAATATTTGGGAAAAGTCTTACATTCACCTTATTCATAAGTTATTGTTACATGATACTTATTTATGCCTGATGGTTAGTGAATTATTATCTATTTCCATATTAACAAATGTTGTATATATGAAATGTTCACTAAAATATCCACGTCTAAATGTGGTTTCATATTTGTTTACATTGAGTTCTTTTGGGGATATTATTAAGCAAACAGCATTATTCTGAGTATTGCTTCAAAAGTGTTTACATACTTGTGATGCAGGTGTAGTGGCGTACATTATGATTTAATCAAGCTACTGGTGTATTTTTTTATAAATGGTTACACCAAAGGCTTTAGAACACTTGTGTATAATTATATTTGTTTTTGTATTTAAAAATTATGTTTTGTGAAATTTGCCAACTATTACCGAGTCCGTTATCATGTATTATTTGACATACTAACATATCCATTCAATACCTTCCTTGTTACCATGCCAAAATATTAATATACCTGAATAGACTTCTACCCTATTTAAAATATAGCTTGATAGGTACACCTGTACTGCTGTTATGAAGGACACAAGTTTACAGGTAAATTAATCTTTGGTAGTGATAACAAGAAATTACATCAATAAAAATAATAATTCAGTATAATTAACTATCCTGAAGAATGTTCAGTAAACTAACAAATCTCCTTTATGTGTGCCATCATTAGACTGAGAATTGTGAAGGTATTCTATACTAAGAATATTGTAAGATTCCACATGAACTGTGTTTTATATGCCAATTGTTTGTGATGTTCAGTCGAATTGTAAATGTATCATGTATTTACTTTGTTTCAGGAAACAACGCCTCTGATTGTACGGGATCCCAGGTCTCGTATGAAGCGGTTTTGGACCCGGAGAGAACCAGCCTTTTTGCCTGTTCCAAAGTTTACGGTAATTATCCTAGAGGTGAAACATTTTAAACAACACTATGCTAAGTATAAACACACGCATTAGATACATATATTGCTAAACCAATATACTAAACACACAATATGATGCTCACAAAAACAAGTCCAAAATTTAACATTTGAACATATTTGGAAATAGTTTCCAAGCAGCAGTAAAATATTCGCATTTTCTACCAACTGTAATTCATTAGATCCATACGTTATAGAACAGTCAAGATTTGTGAGACAACAAAATTATTTCAAATATGGCCATTATTTGTAGAGCGTTAATATTTTTTAAATATTAAAACACTTCATCCTATACCATTGCATATTAAAAAAAAATTGTAATGTGTTTATTATATATTTTTCACACTGATATGTTTTAGTATGACGAGTATTACGTCGGTGTGATATTACCAAAAGAGGTGACATTCTGTCACCTGAATGACAACATCAACCAGAGTTTCCTACTCGACATGTGCAAGAGCTTTGGTAATGTGGAAGAGTGCAACATATACTACCACCCAAAGACAAAGAAACATCTTGGGTTGGGTCGGGTAAGTACATTATGTAAGAAGCTAAGAGTCCTAAATTACAGAATAAACAAGATAAGCATGCAACAATCTGTACAGGTGTCCATAAACATAAACAAGTAAGAAGCATGCAAGACCTGAGCACTGTCTGATCATTTTCAATGACCGACCTATGCAAATCAGTTTTATTTTGTTTTGTCCAATGTTGTACAACTACCTTTTTCCAATACATGTAACACATTCTGTTAAACTTGTGAACACCATTTTCAGACATGGGGTCAAATACATTTGTATTTGAAAGTATTTAAATACTTTTTTTAAGTATTTGTATTTGGCATTTAAGAAATGAAAATAATTGTATTTAAATACATCCCTAAAGTATTTGAAATGTTCTAATACTTTTTCAAATTTTACTATTTCATTTACGAATTCACCACTTTTCCACTCATAAATAATGGCAAAATAAGGCCACCATGTGAAATGTCATTGAGAGCATTGTGTGTGAAACCAACATTACCTTACTTGTCAGTTATCACTGTGATGCAATTAGCAAAAAGGAGACTGTTGCACTGGCCTGCCTGTCTTTTGATCATAGTTTCCAAGTCCCAGCTAACCAAACTACCTATTTGGTACCTAATCAATGTGGCTGCTTAAGGTCTGCTATTGTGGCAAATATTTGGTTGCAGTCTGTAGGTTAAGAGAATGTGGTGGCTTCTCAAGTCAGGTGGTACCATCATCAAAAAGGGCATGTTGTAACTGCAAGTTAGCAACCCCCCCCCCTCATAAAAGCTGTTGGATGTTGTTCAAACATCACCCGTCACAGCAGCGCAACCTGATTGATACATATTGACACATCTCCCGTTAATCTATTACCACAGACAGAGTTAGACTAGAGGATTTTTTTTAATGACTCATTTTATTTCGCCATTTGACTGCATAACGACATTGGTTCTTGTATGTATAGTTATGTAGGATGTTAAAAGCTAGTGGATGGAGATGATGCGATTTAAGATTTTACACAGATTAAAGAACAAATACGGGTACTGAAACATATACAGTATATCTCGCCATGATTGTTCATAACATCATAACAATTATGCCAATAAACTACATATCTAAATATAAGACTTGCTTTTGTTTTAGCTATATTGTAATACATTCTGAAAAGTATTTGAAATACCTTCCAATGTACTTGTATTTAAAATTCTTTTGCATATCAAAGTATTTGTATTTGAATACCTCAAGAGTATTTGTGTTTAAATACATTTCAATGTATTTGACCCCATGTCTGACCATTTTGCATTTTAGTCGACTAGCTTTTAAGATTGTGCTAGATACGTGTGAAGAGCAAAACTTCAGAAAAGCTGGGGGGATATTTTACATGAGCAATGTCAACTAATATTGAGTCCTTATTTGTATCAAAGTATTCTGATTTGATAAATTTAACATGGAACCCTGTCTTTCTTGTAGGTGCTGTTCACATCGACACGGGCAGCTCGACAGTGCTGCGAGAAGCTGCATAACACGTCCAAGATGGGCAAGATTATGACCGTTATCGTCGACAGCATGGGTATGCTCATTGGCCCTACTAGTTGGGTTGTAACAGTGGACGTGCAACGTTTTCTAGGACGAAGTCTATAATGTTGGTCTGGATAAATCCGTGTTAACTTTTCCGTTGCATAGCTGTCCTATTGATTGCATTCCAGTCGAGTGTTGCCATCTACCCGGCTGCTAAATACACCTACATCATACAAAATCAGCTGCAACTTATCGGAAGCCTGTTTAGCATCATGAATTTTATTGTAACAAATCAAATCAAAATCTTAAATAATAATGCAGAATGAAACATAGGGGAAGAACATCGTATACTCCAGTTGTATAAAGTTATACTCCAGTTGTATAATATGTTATACTCCAGATGTATAAACTTATACTCCAGTTGTATAGTGTTATACTCCAGTTGTATAAACTTATACTCCAGTTGTATAATGTTATACTCCAGTTGTATACATTTATACTCCAGTTGTACAAAGTTATACTCCAGTTGTATACATTTATACTCCAGTTGTATAATGTTATACTCCAGTTGTATACTGTTATACTCCAGTTGTATAATGTTATACCACCAGATGACAGGACACAATGCCCTGAGTTACCAAAACAAATTTTTGAGCAATAACGGAAATAATTATATCCAAACTTAGATATGTTTCCGTGTGCTGCAGGAGCTGAGAGGGACCGCATCTACAGCGACCTGATCACTGACAAACCCCCACCTCGACCCATGTCCCCCAAGACCCCCCAGGCCAAAGACCCCCGCCACAAACTTGCCGAACCCACTCCATCACTTGAGATGCCTGTTACGGTTGACCGACCAGTGCTCGCCATTGACCGGTCAGCATCGACTGACCACTCGGGCTTCTGGACACCCGGTAGCAGTAGTGTGGCATCCTCTGACCGTGGCTATGGCACTGCTAGTTTACCCTACCCCGAGAGTGTAGGGGGATACTCAAACACGCCCTCGGAGGCTAGTTTTTCTGCGGGGCAGTTGGACATGAGTTACCCCCCAAGCACGCCACACACGCCCCAAATGGGGTTTGTTGACAGCAATATGATGCAGATGGCGCCACCGGCCGCAGGGTACGACAGCGGGATGTCGGGCGAGGGGATCATGTTTAACACAGACTCGTTCCAGCATCCACCACCTCAGTACGAGGCGCAGGGCTACGACGGGCAACCTCATAACTACGACCGGTCATATAAACAGCAGCAGCGGTCAGGGTATGGACAGTACGACCAGTCATTTCAGAAGAAGGATCGTGGGAGGGATCGGAGGGATAATCGGTGGGAATGGAATGATCATAGGGATCGGCAGAGGAGGGATCGTCACAGAGATGGGAAAGACAGAGGAAGGTATCACTCCCATCACAAAGGAAGGGAAGGAGATCGGGAACACGGGGATAGACACCACGGCGGGGAGTGGAATCGGGACCGCAACAAGGACTGGAACAACGGAAGGAGCCGGGACTGGGAGAACGGACGGGAGTGGGAGGAGGGGAGGCAGTGGGACAGCAGCGGCGGGGGAAGACCGTGGGAGGGGGACTGTAACAATCGGGACAACAGCTGGAACAAGGACCGGGAGCAGCAGTACCCACCGCCCCCACTACCCCAGCCCCCACTACCCCAGCCCCCGCTACCCCAGCCCCCGCTACAGCAGCCTCCCGCTCCCCTCCCGCCCTCTGTCCCCCTCCTGCCACCGACACACATACCTCCCGTGCCCCCTCCCCAATCCGCCCCACTACTACCACCCAGGCCGACGGTGGCGCCGCCTATGCCAGACATTACGACAGCCCCGCCCCCTCTGCCGCACCCGGTCTTGGCTCCGCCCCCGGCGCGACTCAGTCCTGAGATGGACTCTCGGCGGAGCACCAGTCTCGAGGCGAGAATACAATCACTGCTGCGACAGAACTCCGACTTCGACAATGCCGGTGGTGACGCAGATCAGCCGACACTACCTGACGATGACACGCCACCACTACCGCCAACGATGGAGGACATTGAACCCCCTCCGCTGCCCCCTGAGCCGGAGGAGTGTGCGCCCCCTCTACCGGAGGAAAGCGCACCCCCTCTTCCCAGTGATGGGGAGACAGTTTGCGATATCCCTAGCAATGGGATATTGTCGAGTGGGGAGATGCTATCTACCTTCCACATGTGGGCGACTAGTGACTTTGTGCAAGAGGAAAGCGTCGAGGTAGGCACTGACAGGACACCCATACCTACTGCCGACGCAGTCAGCATCACCGAAGTCACCAGTGCCGACATCGCTGATGCTGCACAGAAGACCAATGTCACCGACGATGACGACGATGACCACATGAGTCTATCATCGCTGAGCAGCGGCGAGGAAAAACTGGAGGTGACCACGCTACCGCCACCTGGTGTCATGCAGGTGCAACACCCGCCACCTGGTGGCGCGTTGTTTGCGAGTCCGACACTGCTGCCGACATGGGGACTCAACACGAAGCTGCAGATGCAGAACATGTACAATGTATCGATGATGGCACCAGTGCATGGTGCATCGTTCCTCAACAATCCCTCTGTGAACCATGAGTACGAGGAGGAGCAGATGTTCAGTGGAGTCCTGGAGAAAGTGATTGCTGAGCTGCGTGTCGTCATGATGAAGGACCTTGGCAAGAAGATGGTGGAGACGTCTGCCTTCAAGTCGTTCGAAGGCTGGTGGGACGGCGAGAAAAACAGACATAAGGTAGGCTGTAAACCATGGTTTAATCTATAGACCCATCCACCTGTCATTTAGACAGCTACAGTTTGTTTTTGGACAGGTTGATATTTTAATTTGGATGGGTAAAAACGTTAAAAATTTGATCCTACATAAAAACTCGCTGTAAACTGTATGTGTCGGTGTTCAAACAGGACATGGAAATTATTAAATAGCTGGAATTTTGTTAGTTAAAAACCAAGCCCTTGAAAGTCTAGGATTTTTTGTAAATGGTGTGGAAAAGCCTGGAATTCAATAGTAAGTTTTTAGAAATAAAATAATCAGTTATTTGCCTATGGAAACTGTGAGTGGGCGAACCACTCACCTTCAGAGGGTGTTACTGTGGGAACAAGTTTTAAAAGGTAAATATAAAAAAGTTTAATGGTGTATTAAATTTATAATGGTGATTTATAATTGTGGCCCTCGGGTTTGTTCCATAGACGGAAGCTAACTAGTACAGGTATAGTATAATTAAACTTAAAATGTATGTTTTGTACAACTGTTGTCCTTAAATGTAAGTCGGTTTTGGCAAGGATTTTTTTAAGATGCCTAGAATGTATGTATATAAATACATAAATATTGTATGATACGTGGTTATACATCGTTCGTTTGCATTTACAGAAAATCATACCAAATATGACAGACAAAGTATCAGTTGCCAAGGCAACTACTGCCCCAACAACAAAAATGTCCGACCTCGACTCTATATCAGCTCTGTTTGACAACCAATCGAAGGGCCTGCCAAGAGCATTAGGGGGTGGTGGCCTACTGGGCCTCCGAGGGGCCGTCCCAAAACTGCCATCATTCAGGGTGAGTTTTCAAGTCTAAGGAAGTATCAGCCTTTATTGAATTGATTAAATACCATGTCTTACAATGGAACACGAATTACTGTAATAATGTAACTAATATATATTTTACTTGATATACCGTCAGACCCCAATTTGCTCATGACATTTCACAATATTCATATTAAAACGTGATCTAGAATTTGTAATTTCTTTTTTAAATACATCAGCAATGTAATAATAATTAATAAATAACTAAAATAGATAAGTAAATATTACTAATTAAATTAATAAAATATATTGAGTAATCAAGTTATTTTAAGATATTACATAATGTACTCTGCAATTCAGCGGAAATTCCGGCCACCATCTCCACCACCGCCGGATGAAAAGTTTCGTGGCCCAAGAACACCTGAGGGATCTGGTAAATGAAGTCTTCTATAAACCAAGTATTGTTGGACAAATTACAGTAATTGTGGTTGAATTTCTGACAACACATCCATGTTGGAGCCTATGTGATATCTACAGCTGTAGATACGATTCAGAAAGTGTCGTACAATGTGATCAAACTTTACAATGTAATTATTATGTTATTGTTTAATGGTTTTTATTTTGGTAATTAAAAAGTTACCTTCTAATATAACAAAATATAATATAAGTAGTTTAGAAATTCAGGTAACAGTTAGTGATTATACATGTCCTTATACGTATCCTGTCTTTTTGTTAGGTATATTAAATGTTATGTCATGTGCAGAAATTACATTTTTATTGCACAGTAAATTACTACATTTCTGTATTCTGTGGTCAAGCAGATGGTTATGATGTACTGAATTAGATAGCCTGGATAAACGTGACCCGAGGGTCATTCTCATTCCTTGTTTGTAGATAACGATGACGTATCAGACGTAGAATCTCTGCCAGTCAAAGGAAAGACGAAGACGTCTATGATTGAAGATACTGATAAGTCGGGCTCAGAGTCTGATGGTTAGTGGGTTAATTATCATTTGAAAATTGCAGTGTCGTGTCCTGCTGTTGACAGGTTTCAGTTTACGATATGTCAAGCAGCAAAATCAACTTTGAAGAGCAAAATCATGTGGTTTTTGTTTTTTTAGGGTTTGTACCAGACATTAGACAGACCTAAATTGATTGTTTATAACATTATGCAAATTTTGTGCGATTATTCTGCGGTTGTTATGTCTGCCAGTCAGTTGGAACGTTTTACGTAAGGGGTCATAAGTATGTCATGTTATTTGTGGACTTTTTTTACATCACCACTCCCTTGTTATGCTTCGTCATGCTGGCATGTACACCCCCCGTAACATTTAATTTGTTTTTACACATCTGTAATCATTATTATATTCGTTGTTGCTTCTTCTGTGTGTGTGTTGAGTGATAACTTGAGATACTGGTACGGTGGAGGCATTAACTGGCATGATTGTGATGTAGATGAGGAGGAGGAGGACGAGGAAGAGGAAGAGAGCAGTAGTGGAGCCAGTGAGGACGAGGAGAGTGAGGAGGCATCCTCGGCTGATGAGGAGGACGAGGAAGAAGATGAGGATGCAGAAATGCAGACAGACAAGTAAGCGATCCATGTCCTATGCTTATTTATTTCATTGTAATAATAGTATCGAATAACTATCAATTCCAGTTACACCTGTCATGTGATTGTTTACCACGGTACAGTCGAGTCTTGCTTTATGATCACCTCTCTGTTACAACCACCTTGCAATTAAGGTCATCCTGGGACACGCCCAGATTATTTCTGGAACAGTTACGTGTAGGAAATTACTCTCACTAATACAGTCACTTTGCTAATTATGTCACTTTCGTCCAGTTCCAAGAGTGACCTTAATATTGACAGTATTCTGACAGACAGGCGTGCAAGAGGAGAACAAGAACTGTATTCAACTGTACTTTTGTGTGGGTGGATGTGCATTGATGTGTGTTGATGTACGTTGATGTGTGTTGATGCATTGGGTTTGCGTATGTACGTGTGAGGATGCACTCATGCATAAAGGAGATGGAGAGGTTGTGACGAGGTAGTTGCTGTTTCAGAGAGGACAGCGAGGCGGAACAGGATATCTCCAAGCCCGGGACCAGTCACACACTACAGGATCACAACAAACCTAAACTGGAAAATAGGTAAATACCAGTATTCTAGAGGAATACGTAAATGGTGGTCCAAAAACCATACAGCACCACATGTGGGTTGATGGTGGGTTGGTCGTCACCATGTAACAGGAAAAAATACACTACTGCCTATTGACACCTAATGAGCTCAATGTATATTAATGCATATTGTGAATATAAGAACAGGTTGTCATGGTGGGCGATGTCTTGGCAATCAGTTGAATATGTTATTCAGTTATTATTGAAAGCCATTTCGGATTGTAGGAAATACCAAGTCTCACGCCATATCATGTATTGGTGCGGTGGGTGGTGGTTGAAACAATACGAAACAGATAAGACATGAACATAGCAGTAGATGCATTTCTCGGCATTCCATCAACAGATCATCACCACATTTATCATTTCGGAGAAACTTAATTTTGAAATGATAATATATCTCTTTTTTTTTTAAACTTGTTAACTCAAGTCCATAGTTCGATACTCATCCGTGTATAAATAATAAAATTCTATAGCGCCTATATCCTCATGAATCTGGAGAAACTGTCTTCATTCACTTGTTACAATTTATCAACAAATATTTAGTCCAATACAAGTTCTACAAAGTCAGTACGGTGAAGTCATCCAATGCTGTGCCTGTGTACAATGTTACAACTTTGACTGCCAGCAGCCTGCTGATGACTCACATGGCTCGTGAGCATATTATGTCTACATCTGTCAGTCAACAGCAGTTACAGCGGCCAAAACATCAGTGTCATTAATGCACGTCTAGACATTAATAAAATTTACATGTGTAGAATTATATAATGAAAGAAAGAAATTAAGATGACGTTAGGTGGAACCATTAAATTACATTAAATACTTATGGTTTTCTGAAAGTTATGAATATAATATAAAATGTCTTAGAAGAATATAAAATGAGTATTGTAAAACTATCATATTTTTATTCAAAAGTTTTTATTTGAATACAACACTTTAATTTTGTCAATGACTGTTAGTAATAATTATAATGTTTCCTGCTGTGTGTTATAAATTTAGAAGCTCGTTGATAGTTGTACATGTTCATTCCAGATATTGGGAGCAGCTACAGAGAAAGCTCGTTTGCCAGTGTTAACTCTTAAGCTTAGTTTTAGAAACAATTGATGTGGGGCAGATGCTAACGAAATAATGCGGCTGTTGTGTAGAAATAGCAAGATGTAATATGCTCAGTTATAGTTACGTGACTGATATGAATGTGTCATTGCAGTGAATTGACAAAGTCGACAGAGGACGTCACGTCAGAAGACAGTCGGTCTCACCTGTCACCGATAATT
This sequence comes from Escarpia spicata, assembly GCA_963995525.1. Lineage (NCBI taxonomy): Eukaryota > Metazoa > Annelida > Polychaeta > Sabellida > Siboglinidae > Escarpia > Escarpia spicata. Next base: position 15,950,524 of record OZ023213.1, read on the forward strand.
GAGGTTGAAGAACTGAAGACTAAGAAGAGGGCGCTACCAGAGAAGATGACACCGACAGAAGCGGACGTTTCCGAGAAGTCGGTCGACGTCAAGACAGACATTGAAACGCCTCCCGTCGACGCAAAAAACGGGGAGCGACCGGTGGTGCCCCCTGCTGGCGACACTATCATCGCCTCAGAGAAAGACTCCATCGAGCAGCTGGCAGAGGTGGACGTGTGTGACGACCAGGCGAGCAGCATGCTGCCCGTTGACAGTGGACTCGAGAAGGATGTCGCGATGGCCCTACTGCAGATGCACAATGACCAACTAGTGGTCACTAAGTCAGCGGTCACTCCGCCAAAGCCAGAGGAGACGTCTCACTACACAATGACCGCCGAACACAACTACTTCGCGCCACCGAAAAGCACCACAGATAAGAACGCAGCACGATCTAGTGTGAAACAGGAACACACAGAGGTGGACTTGACTGATTCGGCGTCGGAGGGCGAGCCGAATCTGATTCCATGTCTTCCCCCAACCATACAGGCAGACCACAATTACTGCCGGCCATTCTACCCAGTCGAGGAAGCCGTCGTTCCGACCAAGAAACGTGCACGAAAACGAACGGCGTCGACCTCGAGTAATATTTTATCATTGTCCGATATCGACAGTCCCATTGCAAAATTCACGGACAGTGACATTCCGGAGGCATTGGAGTTCGTCGAAGTCGAGGAGACGAAAAAACCAAAGAAGAAGACATCGAAAGCGAAGGGACACGGCCGGAAGCTCGCCGACGTCACAAATCTGTCGCGTGGAAATCGAGAGCTCGCCAGCCTCCTTCCGACGATTGTCGAGAAACCGAACTTTACTCCCCGGCCAATGCAGCAAGAAATGGTCATCACATATGAGTTTCTCTTCAAGGGGATCGATCAGGAGGATGTGGTTTATTTGCAGCAGCGCTATGAAGAACTCCTGCAGGACGATAGCATGCAGACGTACTGGCTACATGACACGCATTGGGTCGAACACACGCACACGCTCATACCAAACTCCGCACCACCCAAGAAAAAGCGACGACATGCGGCCGACACTATGACCACCACACACAAAACAGGTAAGGACACCGCGCAGTTTCCCGTTGGTGGCTATGTCGATGTTTTGTCAGATTGTCAGAAAACTGGACCTGAGAAATTCTTTAAATTCTTCACAGTCACTGTTATCGTGACACTGATGCGCTGATCAAATTTCACAAAAATTACATACCTCTTAAAATGCATGCATGCACATTGCAGTCATATAGTTCTGCACCCACGTGTGTGTTATGTGAATAATAATGGCAGGGGTAAATCACTCCACCAATTAAGAGTCTTCTAAATATGCATAATTTCACTGCCAATACATTTTATTATGAAACCTGCTAAAAATATGCCTGATCAGTTGCATTCAGTAACTGTTCACACTTTTTTTTACAAATGTCACTATTTTCTAGGTCTTGTGTTTTTATGCCACACAACAGGAAGGTTAACTATACTCTGACCACTGAAACTAGTATGGTCTTTTATGCAAGCACCAACACAAGTCATGAATAGTGATGAAAGAAGGCCAAATGAATGACGTTTATTAAGAGATTAAGTTAGAGAGAGAAATGTGGGCTCTACATCCCAAGGCCAGGCCTGTGACTGAGCCCATACTAGTCTCCTGTCCCTCAGGTTGACAGAGCCCACATTTCGGCATATACAACATTAGCAGTATTGTTATAGATATATACAACATCATTACTACTGTAATCACAGTAGACCTTAGGCACCGTACCGTACTAACCAAGCACACCATTCATTCACCTAACTATAATCCCAACTACCTGCTGAAGACTTACATTGTATCAAGATTTAGCCTAAACCTATAAGTGGGGCCATTACGCTACCGGTCACTTAAAAACAACATTTGAAATTTTAAAGAGTCTTCATAGTATCTATAATCTGATTTCTCCAAACAAGCCATAACCTCTAATTCAAAAATGGTGGAATTGATTGAGCAGTGCTTCTTTAATCAAGTCAACAGTTGGATCAGTCAGTAAAAATGTTTTTAACAAAATGTCTGCTATTTTGTAGTGAATAATTTGTCTGGTTGTACAGGGTCAGCAAGAACAGAAGGCTATTACAAGATCAGTCACCACGAGAAGTCAGGGTATCTCCGACATGCTCGGGGGGTGCAGGAGTCTCAGAACGCAGACAGCGACGGACCTCGCCTCGTCTTTGTGAGTCTAGTGCTGCCACCTAGGGTGTACTTACCAGGTGGTTGTGCCACCTGTTGGATAATATCCGAACTAAAATTCCTAGCTCCATTGTGTCATGTAATGTTGCAATATTGTGTCGTGTTGCATTGTGCATCATTGCACTATTATATCAGCACATTGCACTGCTGTGTCACACTGTCACTGCTACTACATCGTGACACTCACTACATTGCGTCACTACATCATGCACACAATGTAACAACATTGTGTCACTACATCATGTACCCAGTGTCACTACATCATGTACACTGTGTCACTTCATCATGTACATTGTGTCGCTACATTATGTCACAACATCATGTACATTGTGTCACTGCATTGTGTCACTACATCATGTACATTGTGTCACTGCATTGTGTCACTACATCATGTACATCGTGTCACTACATCATATACATTGCGCCACTACATCATGTACACAGTGTCACTACATTGTGTCACTACATCATGTACATTGTGTCGCTACATCATATACAGTGTTACTACATTATGTCACTACATCATGTACATCGTGTCACTGTATTGTATACATTGTGTCACTGTATCGTATACATCGTGTCACTACACCGTATACACCGTGTCACTACACCGTATACACCGTCTCACTGTGTTGTCCCTCCAGGACCCGGATGTGGTGAAGAAGAAGGCTGAGAAGTCTCGCGAGGCGAGGTCTGAGTCGCGGCGCTGGCAGAACGTCCTCTCATCCATGGGCGAGGACTGCGGCGACCTCCTCAAGTTCAACCAGCTCAAGGTTGGTCGTGGCTCTAGTCGCTGGAGTCTGTGGTTTGTTGGGTGTTGTGTGGTGATGTTGGTGTTTGTTTTTGGGTGTTGGGTCCTTGTGTGTCTTGTTGTTGCGGTGTGTTGTTCAACATAGATGTATTACAACGATCCACATGCAGAAGTGGTACTGTGATGAGTTCACCTGCAGATAGTAAGCGGAAAATGTAATTGTGAACATGCTTTTTGCACTTATGTAGATGTATACTTTGTATTGTTGTGGCAACAGTGCTCAGATGTGATTTCACATGCACACACATACATGCATGTGCACATACACAGGTACGCACGCACCCACACACACACAGACACACATGCTATCCACCAAATATGAGGTCAACTCCGTTAAAGCTAAACTGGAGAATCATGTGACCAATCAATTGTACCGTGCTACTACACCTTTGGCTGCTACTGACGACAGCATCTGTTATTTCTCATTCAGTTCCGCAAGAAGTCGCTACATTTCTGCCGGAGTGGCATCCACGACTGGGGCCTGTTCGCCCTGGAGCCGATCGCGGCCGATGAGATGGTGGTGGAGTACGTAGGTCAAGTGATTCGCCAGACCGTGGCTGACCAGCGTGAGCGGCGGTACGAGGCCATGGGTCTCGGCAGCAGCTATCTCTTCCGCATCGATCACGACACGATCATCGACGCGACGAAAGACGGAAACATGGCGAGATTCATCAACCACAGTTGTAATGTGAGTGTGCAGTGACAGATTCTACTGCAGTGTTCGCGCATAAACGTCTAGACGATTTAGCTTGAAACTGGTTTATGATATACAATTGTTTGCAATGCTACACGACCTGACTACAGTCGTTCTATGCCACGTGAATGTCGTACATGTGAAGTCAAACTGATTCCACAGACCAGTTTAACTCTGTGAACACAGCATAACTAAAGGGTGGTCTCATATCAGTCATAAGGCCATATGAAAATAGTTCCCGGTGTCTCATCAAAATGTACATTTTTAAAAGGAGCTACGAAACTGTATTTAAAAAATATAGTAATACATGTTCCAGTACCAAGTAACAAATATGATTCATGTCAGGCCAAATTACTTTGTCTACATGTTTGCTGCTTGTAAGAAATATGCCCTTATCATCAGCAAATAAAATAATTACACAAACACACCCCTTATTTCCTTTTTGACAAAGTTCTGATGAGAAACCAGGAATGTGTATATGGCGTCAACAAAACATTAGTACATTTTTAACAGACGTTACTTGTGTGAAATAAATGCAGAATTGTAAACTTATACTCTCTCATATTGATACATATTTCATGCACAAACAGATGTGGACAGAAATTGTGTGCCAAAATATGCATCTACAAAACAACCTACACAAATGGTTGTTGCTTACATCTCGGTGATATATCAGTTGTTTATGACATTGAACTGTGTGTTATTTTGAATGTGTTACTGTGCATATAGGGTTAAATAACAAATGATGATGTCAAATACATTTGTTCAGAAACAAGATTGGGTCACTATAATAAGTTATCACTTGTCTATTGAAATGTATGAACATCATTTATTTTAAAAAGTATGTACTATCTAGCGTAGAACAGTACCTAAGACGGATATCAGATAACAAAGACATAAGCCAATTTTGTTGGAGGAGCAATGGCATAAATGTTTTGTGTTTCTTTTACAGCCCAACTGCTATGCGAAGATCATCAATGTTGATGCTCTGAAGAAGATCGTGATCTATTCTCGGCGTGAGATCAAGGTGAACGAGGAGGTCACCTACGACTACAAGTTCCCGATCGAGGACAAGAAGATTCCGTGTTTCTGTGGCGCACCGTGCTGCAAAGGATCATTAAACTGAGGTCAAGAGGTCATTATTGGCTGTGGGAGATCATTGAACCGAGGTTGAAAGTGTCATGGAAGTGATCTGAGGATCATTGAACAGTACCAGGAAGTGTCATCAAAGTGTGGTGATGATGCTGAGTGAGATCCTGTGGGTCATTTAATTGTGTGAAGGGAAATTTTGGATCATTGAACTGTTGGGAACTGAGGATCATTAGACTGGTGGAAATTGAGGGTCATTGAACTGTGGTGGAAATTGATGATCATTCAACTGGTGTGTGAGGATCGTTGAACTGTGGTGGAAACTGATGATCATTCAACTGTGGTGTAAACTGAGTATTGTTGAACTATAGTGGAAACTGGGGATCTTTGAACTGTGGTGGAAACCAAGGATCATTCAACTGTGGTGGAAATGAAGGATCATTAAACTGTAGTGAAAACTGAAGATAATTTAACTGTGATGGAAACTAAGGATCACTGAACTGTGGTGGAAACCGCGGATCATTGAACTGTGGTATAAATTGAGGATCATTGAATAGGTGGCAACCGGGGATCATTGAACTGTGGTGGAAACTGAGGATCATTAATGGGGTTGGAAACAAAGGATCTTTGAATTGGGTGGAAACTGAGGATCATTGAACTGGGGTGGAAACAGGATCATTAATAATTGAACTGTGGTGGAAACTGAGGATCATTGAACTGTGGCGGAAAATGATGCCACAATGAGTTTCTCAAAGAAAATTGAAAGCATTACAAAGGTACTGTGACCTTTGATGACAGGGCTCATTGATCTCAGGTACATGTAGTTGAACAGAGTTGCAGGACTTGGAAAACTAGTTGAACTGATACACTTCACTGGAGTTAGATTATTTAACTGGGATAGCTGTCAGTAGCTTCAGAGGGCTGCTGAAGTCAGCAGCTGCAGATAGCTAGTGAGAATGTGTCTCGGACTGCAAGTGGACCGATTTTGCAGCACTGGACCGCTGCATGTCAACATGTTACTAAGCACAAAGGGACTCAACTTAGTGGCAATATCACAAAACATTCTGCAGCGCTGTAATGTTACAAAAAACTTACTGTAGATGTGATTGTAAAATCGTCAGTCGAACTGGATCTTGTATATTTCTGTTGTGTTCATTTATGACCTGACAATGGGTGTTTTGCCTGGGAGGATGTATTACTGGCTGTTCTAAGTTAGTACTTATGGAGTCGGAACAGGCAGCCAAGAATCAAGGTTATACATGCACTATTGACCAAGGCAATGGATGGGAATTTTTTTCCGTCAACCAAGCAGCATTTTTATTTTCTGTTACCAGGATTCTGTCGTAGTGTAGATTAACAGTGCACACAAACTGGACTTCCTCCAAAGATGCCTTCCTGGTCGGAATGACAGCAATCATCTTGGTGTGTAAATTTACGGCTATACATCGGATAGTGTGTTGCATTGGGGGGTGTTTACAGTAAGACTGATTTGTTGGACAGATGTTACCGAGTTGTTGAGTTGCAAAAGTGGCAGAGCTTTTGTCGTGTAAATATAGTGTTTCTTTGTACAGTTTTGTAAATAAAATACACAACATGCCATTCATGTTTTTAACAGGTGTTTAATGTTTTTGTGATTTGCAATAGAAAATGGAAGACAAAAACCGGTTCTAATAAAGAATTCCTTATCACTTTAATTTTGAAACGAAACTAATATTCACTGCCGTTTGTTTAGTATTTATATTGTCACCAATACAAACTACTAGTCTTCATCCAATGATACCATCACTGCATAGATTTCAATTTTCAGAGATTTTTGCGGTACTAATTCCATGAAATTGAATTCTTGCAAGACATCAAATTCTGTTGACTAAATTTCTTGAAATTCCAATTTTATTTCTTCTGAGTTAACTTTCTCTTTTTATATCATGTTAGCTCAAAATGTTCAAACCTCTTAATGCAATCAATCCCACAGAACAATTTATACCACTGATTTTAAATTGGTGTTAAATGGCATACTTCTACCCTGGGCAAATTGGATTGTTATATATACACTACTGATGCATACAGTTGCAGTCCCATCTTTTAAAACGGTCGTTTGCATTTCACACAGCTCTAGACAGCAGAAGTTAAAACAGCATTTACCTGCCAATACCTTACCAAATCGATTGATTAGAAGAGATCAGTGCATGCAAGCCGTTTAACAAGATTGCCATCCAGTGCTACAAGCTCCGGACGGCATGCGGACAAGAAAGACTGGTTTATCGAGAGTCCAACAATTTTCCATCTACTTATAGCTCGCCCTCCCCAGATAGCTGTCAATTTAATTTTTTTACATATTCACATAGCATCAACACAATCATGAAATAATTTGTTCCAGTCATTTATTGTCCTCTGTGAGAATTAGTATTTTCTCACATCTAACCTACGCTGTTCTTTGACTAATGCCACATTGTTCCCTCTAGTTGAAATTTAGGAAATTATCTATTTGATATGACCCACAATTGAACTTATGATAATGTCATTGGAGTTCTAAGAACCACCGATGTAAACAAAGCATGCGGTCCTGACAATATATCCGGTGTAATCCTTAGGGAATGTGCTGCCGAATTAGCAGGTCCACTAACTATGCTTTTTAATATGTCCTTAAACTGTGGAACTTTTCCAACTTGTTTTAAAAGGGCAAATGTTGTTCTTGTATACAAGAAGGGAGATAAACGGAATGTGTGCAACTACAGACCTATCTCTCTCTTACCGCTATTTAGCAAAGTTTTTGAGAAAGTCGTATACGACTCGTTGTATGAGCATGTGCGTAACACAATTTCGGGCAGCCAACACGGATTTGTGAGGTGTAGAAGTACAGTATCTAATGTAGCTTGTTACTTGAACACAATTTCTGAATCTATTGACAACAAGAAACAGGTTGATTCTGTTTATTTGGATTTCAGTAAAGCCTTTGATTTAGTATGCCACCCATTGTTAATTCACAAGCTTAGATCATATGGCTATTCCGGGCAATGCATAGAGTGGTTGCAGTCTTACCTTGTCAATCGAAAACAACGCGTGGTTCTTGAAGGCAAAACATCTGACTGGAAGCCAGTGTTTACAAATTGGACCACTTCTGTTTATCTTGTATGTTAACGAACTCATTAATCATGTTGATTCATGTGAAATGTCATTGTATGCTGATGATTCCAAATTATTTAAAGAAATTACGTCTGTGACCGATTATCAGTTGGTGCAGAAGGATCTGGACAGTGTATGTCTTTGGTGTGAGACATGACACCTTAAACTTAATGTTGAGAAATGCTGCATAATGTTATTCACTAACAAAAAGAAATGTATATCCTTTGACTACACGATTTTAAGCCAGTCTCTGCCCAAGGTCACCGCTGTCAAAGATGTCGGTATCACATTGACTAACAGTTTGACTTTTAATGATCATATTAATCGTTGTGTTTGTAAAGCTTTTAAGATGAGTGGTTTTATTAAGCGCGTTTGCACAACATTTACTGATGTACAGGCTTTGCGATCCTTGTATATATCTCTAGTTAGAAGCCAGTTGGAGTATTGCAGTGTTATCTGGAATCCCTGGCAACATACGTTTATTGATAAAATCGAACGAGTTCAAAAGAAATTCATGAAATATCTGTTACAAATCCAAATTACAGTACTCCTCTGACAGTTATCCTGAGCTTTGCCATCATTTTAGACTACCTTCCATTCAACATCGTAGGCAAGTTGCAGATCTTATGTTTTTACATAAGTGTGTGCACTCCCAACTAGACTCGTCGTATATCTGGTAGGGGCTATCCAATTTCACTCTCCTTCACGATCTCTACGAAACTAAACCCCTTTTGAGTTTCCAATAGCAGAATCAGCATTAGAAAATACTGTGAATAGATGTATTACTACTTTCAACACATTGTATTTAAATGATCCAACTTATGATATATATTCAGGAGCTGAACCATTTAAATCCTCAATTCAAAAACATTTCTATGTATAACATATGTTTGCCTGGTATATTTGTTGTTGATATTGTGTGGTTTTTAAGTCCTTATTGTTCTTATTGTTTTTATGATTCTATTATTGTTTTATTATTTATATGTATTATTTCAGTTATCAGTCCTGTTACTGGGTCCACTGGACCTGTTGGAATCTGAATAAATACAATACAATACAATTGCTCGTACACAGATAAAAACATGTTAGAATAAAAAAATACACAATTGATGATTTGTACATATCGACATAACAGTGTGCATACAGGTAGTAATTTAAGGTACGCTAGAATGGATCCAGAACAAAACCCCAATGGACAAAACCCCAACCTCATATTTCAAATGTGGACAAGACCCCAACTCTGCCTAGAATGTTTTGGTGTATCATAAATTGTTTATGTATACATTATATACTGTTATTTAAATAAAAGTATTAAAAATATAAAAACAATTAGTAATGCACTTCAGTTTTTAAATCCAATGTTGTTGATAGATTATTATAATCTTCAATTAAGGGTATAATAATTAAAATAAACAATAACAGCATGGCTTAGGTAAGTACATATCCCTTTGAGTATAATTACATGTTTGATTTTTACTTTCAACTTCTCGACTGTTCAAGAATTTCTAGAAGGTGTTGGTGTCTGTATCAGGTTTGAATAGATGTAATGTGTGTACATTCGATCTTTGTTATTAATATCAAATTAGTTGTTCAATTATTGTTGAATAAATGCAATTGTATATATTTCAATACCTTTACTTTTCTCCCATACTTACACAATACACCAATAGTTTTACTTTCTCCCATACTTACACAATACACCAATAGTTTTACTTTCTACCACACTTACACAATACACAAATAGTTTTACTCTTCTCCCACACTTACACAATACACCAATAGTTTTACTCTTCTCCCACACTTACACAATACACCAATAGTTTTACTCTTCTCCCACACTTACACAATACACCAATAGTTTTACTTTTCTCCCACACTTACACAATACACCAATAGTTTTACTCTTCTCCCACACTTACACAATACACCAATAGTTTTACTTTTCTCCCACACTTACACAATACACCAATAGTTTTACTTTTCTCCCATACTTACACAATACACCAATAGTTTTACTCTTCTCCCACACTTACACAATGCACTAATAGTTTTACTCTTCTTACACAATGCACCAATAGTTTTACTCTTCTCCCACACTTACACAATACACCAATAGTTTTACTTTTCTCCCACACTTACACAATACACCAATAGTTTTACTTTTCTCCCATACTTACACAATACACCAATAGTTTTACTCTTCTCCCACACTTACACAATACACCAATAGTTTTACTCTTCTCCCACACTTACACAATGCACTAATAGTTTTACTCTTCTCCCACACTTACACAATACACCAATAGTTTTACTCTTCTCCCACACTTACACAATGCACCAATAGTTTTACTCTTCTCCCACACTTACACAATGCACCAATAGTTTTACTCTTCTCCCACACTTACACAATACACCAATAGTTTTACTCTTCTCCCACACTTACACAATGCACCAATAGTTTTACTCTTCTCCCACACTTACACAATACACCAATAGTTTTACTCTTCTCCCATACTTACACAATACACCAATAGTTTTACTTTCTACCACACTTACACAATACACCAATAGTTTTACTCTTCTCCCACACTTACACAATGCACCAATAGTTTTACTCTTCACCCACACTTACACAATGCACCAATAGTTTTACTCTTCTCCCACACTTACACAATGCACCAATAGCTTTACTCTTTACCCACACTTACACAATGCACCAATAGCTTTACTCTTTACCCACACTTACACAATACACCAATAGTTTTACTCTTCTCCCACACTTACACAATGCACCAATAGCTTTACTCTTCACCCACACTTACACAATGCACCAATAGTTTTACTCTTCTCCCACACTTACACAATGCACCAATAGTTTTACTCTTCTCCCACACTTACACAATGCACCAATAGTTTTACTCTTCTCCCACACTTACACAATGCACCAACAGTTTTACTCTTTACCCACACTTACACAATACACCAATAGTTTTACTCTTCTCCCACACTTGCACAATACACCAATAGTTTTACTCTTCTCCCACACTTACACAATGCACCAATAGTTTTACTCTTCTCCCACACTTACATAATGCACCAATAGTTTTACTCTTCTCCCACACTTACACAATACATCAATAGCTTTACTCTTTACCCACACTTACACAATACACCAATAGTTTTACTCTTCTCCCACACTTACACAATGCACCAATAGTTTTACTCTTCTCCCACACTTACACAATGCACCAATAGTTTTACTCTTCTCCCACACTTACACAATACACCAATAGCTTTACTCTTTACCCATACTTACACAATGCACCAATAGTTTTACTCTTCTCCCACACTTACACAATACACCAATAGTTTTACTCTTCTCCCACACTTGCACAATGCACCAATAGTTTTACTCTTCTCCCACACTTACACAATACACCAATAGCTTTACTCTTTACCCACACTTACACAATACACCAATAGTTTTACTCTTCTCCCACACTTACACAATACACCAATAGTTTTACTCTTCTCCCACACTTACACAATACACCAATAGTTTTACTCTTCTCCCACACTTACACAATACACCAATAGTTTTACTCTTCTCCCACACTTACACAATGCACCAATAGTTTTACTCTTCTCCCACACTTACACAATACACCAATAGCTTTACTCTTCACCCACACTTACACAATGCACCAATAGTTTTACTCTTCTCCCACACTTACACAATACACCAATAGTTTTACTCTTCTCCCACACTTACACAATGCACCAATAGTTTTACTCTTCTCCCACACTTACACAATACACCAATAGCTTTACTCTTTACCCACACTTACACAATGCACCAATAGCTTTACTCTTCTCCCACACTTACACAATACACCAATAGCTTTACTCTTTACCCACACTTACACAATGCACCAATAGTTTTACTCTTCTCCCACACTTACACAATACACCAATAGCTTTACTCTTTACCCACACTTACACAATGCACCAATAGCTTTACTCTTTACCCACACTTACACAATGCACCAATAGTTTTACTCTTCTCCCACACTTACACAATACACCAATAGCTTTACTCTTTACCCACACTTACACAATGCACCAATAGCTTTACTCTTTACCCACACTTACACAATACACCAATAGTTTTACTCTTCTCCCACACTTGCCCAATGCACCAATAGTTTTACTCTTCTCCCACACTTACACAATGCACCAACAGTTTTACTCTTTACCCACACTTACACAATACACCAATAGTTTTACTCTTCTCCCACACTTACACAATACACCAATAGTTTTACTCTTCTCCCACACTTACACATTGCACCAACAGTTTTGTTTTGTAAAAAAAAATTCAGTACGAAATTGCTCAATGTATATGTACATATACACCGAGAAAGTCTAGGCACTCCTAGGCTCAGCATTGGGGTTTTGTCCTCACATCACTACTTTAATAAAATATCCATTTGGTGTACTGAACAATGGTATTTTCATTAACCTTGATAAAAACAGCAAGAATTCAGGACCGATCGTAGCAACAGAAAGTACATATCAAAAGGAATTCAAACCGTTATTTAATCACTATGAAGCACTTGACTCCGTCTTGAGTAAATTGCTAGCAATCCAAATGCAATTGACTCTCTTTTGGATAGAGAGAACTTCATTTCAGTGAGTGAGTAACTAACCGAAGATTCTCTTGACACCCCGGAGGGCTCCAGACGAGAACAACTTGTACTCTGTAGTACTTAGACATTTAAGTTGTAGACGTAGTTGTGCTATGCAACGATACCTGAATACGTACATCAACGTGGATGACTTTACACATAGGAGTAGACCAAATGGAATATACTTATACCTAGGCATAGCCATTTGGGACATTATTATATATATTATCAGCACACGCACACACGCACGTCTAGATTAACTGGGCGGAATCCTGCATGTATATTGATAAGGATATCATTGAACATTTGATATGCATATTGTTGTGTATTGTGGAGTTTGCATGTTTAAGGAGACAGGTTATGAATAGTAATCAACTACACATGAGGTTGGTTGTATCCCAGAGTGCCTCTAGTGTGCATTGTAGAAACGGTACAAAACACGGACGGACACTTACAACTAGTACCCGTCACATCAATACACAACATTTCTCCACCTTAAAATAGAACTATTCTAAAGAACCATCTGCGACTAATATAGCAAGCTTATACTAAGAGTAACTGGGTGAATAATCACAAATTCAACTTAACACCAGGTTTTATAGCTCGCGATGAACGCCTGACAGCAGCTGGCGACTGAAGGACAGTCGGTGTTGGTGGCCCTAACCCGTTAGGTGCCTTAGGTGCTTGTTTGTGCCCTCCATGACCTACTGGATCGACCGGATCGACCACCACAGGCTCTGGCTCACGACAATGGGAGGTGCAATCGCGACATCGCTCCAACCTTCTGGTGTTGCTGGGTGGTCATCATTCGCGACCATGTGGTCCACATGAACGGATCGCCTCCTGTTTCCTGGCAGTCTGACCAAATATGTCAGTGGCCCTAAAACTCTGACGACCGTTCCCCGTGTCCACTTCTCCATTCCTCCTCTCATGTTTCTGACACTCACTCTCTGGCAGACGTCGAACTTGCGAAGGTGTGAATGAGGTCCATCATGCTGTTATGTTTGCTTTAATTGCCGATCTTGCACTTTTGCTTCGAGGCTGAGTTTCGTCATCGCAAGTCTGTGAACGACTATCCACCACGACAAGGAAGTTCTGTCCGTCTCTTTCTGCAAAATCCACATGGATACGTTCCCATGGTCCCGTAGCCCCCGGCCATGGCACCAGTGGTGATACCTTCGGCGTGCTCGCTACCTGGCTGCATTCCCGACAGTTTGGGACACAGTCCTCGATATCCGCATCAAGGCCAGGCCACCAGACGAAGCTTTTAACGATCGACTTCATGCTGACCATGCCCGGATGCATCACATGCAGTTCTCGTAGTATATTTTCTCTGAATACTGCTGGATTGACTACTCTCCTCCCCCAGAGAAGACAACCATCTTCCAACGACAATTCATTTTTTGCATCGATATGCATTCATCGGTTGAGTTTGGCCAGCCTCGCAGTGTGAATTCATAGACCTTGGTCAACGTAGGATCCTTTCTGGTAGCCCCTTCAATCACTTTAGCCGTTACTGGAAGTTCGGCCACCGACAACATGCTGACTGCTGCCACCGTTTCATCAGGATCAGCCGACTCGGGCGATCCCACCGGCAATCTGCTCAGTGCATCTGCTTTCGCATTTTCTTTTGATGACTTGAATTGGATCTGATATTAATAACCCGCCAGTATCAGAGCCCATCGCTGTATCCGAGCCGCAGCCATCGTAGGTACGCCAGTCTTATCTCCGAAGATGCGAACCAGTGGACGATGATCCGTCACCAGTGTGAAAAAGCGACCAAACAAGCAGAGATGAAACTTCTTCACTCCGTATATTATCGCCAAGGCCTCCTTTTCGATCTGCGAGTGATTTTTCTCGGTTTTGCTCAGTGTTCGCAAGGCGAATGCTATCGGCTTCTCTGATCCATCCTTCATTTTGTGGCTATTGACTGCGCCAATACCATACTGACTCGTACCGGTAGCCAATATCAGCTCTTTTCTCTGGTCATAGTGCGTGAGGATGGTGCAACTCGACAGTACTCTTTTGCACTGAGTGAATGCTGCCTCACATTCCTCATCCCAGGACCACTTGACCCCTGCCTGAAGACGTCTGAAGAGAGGCACCAGCATCGAGAACAAATTGGCCATGAACTTCGCCTAATAATGGACTAGACCAAGGAAACTCTGTAACTCCGTCAAATTGGTTGGCTTTGGTGCCTTTCTGATAGCTTCAACCTTGTCCTGCACAGGCTCAATGCCCTCAGCACTCAGAAACCTGCACTTAGCTTTGTTCAACTTCACCCTGTTTTGGCCTAGTCGTGCTAGCACCAGATTCAGTGTTTTTAGATGATCGGCCTCGTCTTCACCCACAACGAGAATTTCATCTATGAAGCAGATCACATTTTCAATGCCACTCAATATGTTGTCCATAGTAGCTTGAAAAATGGACGGTGACGTCTTCACGCCACATGCTAGCCTGCGCATTCTGTATAGTCCCTTGTGGGTGTTGATTGTTAGCAGACGAATCGACTCTTCGCACACTTCCATCTGATTGAAGACCCCACTTAAGTCAAGAACCGAAAACACCTTAGGCGTCTTGTTTGTCTGAGCAAATGTGGTGAACAAATCCTGCTTTGTAGGAAGCGGATACTTGTCATCCTCGATTGCAACTTGAAATCGCCACAAATTCGCTCCGACATCTTACCGTTTTTCATTTTTTGAACATTGACTGTGGGACTTGCCCATTCACTAGACTCAACACGATGAAGAACGTCAATAAATTCAAGACGTTCGAGTTCACTCTCCACGACTTCTCGCATGGAATAAGGCACCGGACGCGCCTTCTGGAAAACTGGCCTTTGATCTGATTTCACTTTAAGAGCTGCAGTGTAGCCCTTAATCCCCTCACGTGACTCGTTGAACAAATTCCCGTAATGGGGATTGACACTGAAAATTGCACCCCAGTCAAGTGGTATATCTGCTTTAACCAATCCCGCCCCATCAATGCTGGTCGTGACCCTTTCGCCACAAACACCTGCAATGAATGCTTGTTACCATAATATCTGACAGGCACACACACTTTACCTGCCAATGGGATTAGTTCTCCGGTATATGACCTTAGCTTCAGACCGGTTTGTTCTAGTGGAAAGCTACGCAAGACATTTTTGTACACATTCTCCGGTACAATAGACACCGCCGCCCCAGTGTCTACAAACATTGACACATTGTGTCCATTTAACTCCATGTTCACATGTATGCCTCTCTTAACCTCGCTAGCTGTGTACACTCCATGTAGACCTAGGTCACTTTGACTGCCATAAAACATCAGTAGCCTCATCAACATCATCATCAATATTAGAAACCTCTCTGCCTACTCTGGTCTCCCTTCGGCCTTTTGACTTGCACATTTTTGCTACGTGACCAATTTTACCACACAAGTAACATTTTTGATCAACGAATTTGCATTTAGCAGCAGAGTGGTGTCCTCCGCATCGGAAGCACTCTCGGTCGGCCGGCACCATCGTCTGTTTCTGTCTTGGTGATCCCCGACTAGTCACGTGATGCCCCGCTGCCGTCGCCGATGGAGTATCTTCGGGCGTTTCACTGAACTCCGCTGAGCCCTTCACGGGCATTTCCTCGGCGATCGCCGTCTGATAAGCCTCATTGAACGTTAGCGAATTGTCTCTGAGCATTAACTTTGCTTGTACGGCCGTCACCTTTACGAACTTGTCTCTCAGAGCCTCATCTTGATAATCACGTGGGTACTCACATTTATCGCATAACTCACGCAACGCCAGCGTAAACTGCGCCACTGACTCTGAAGGCCTACGCAGTCTGTTCATGAATTTGTTTCACAAGCCTATGATTGTTAGTTGCTGTTTGTAAACCGTGGTCGCCGCACGAATTACCTCATCGTAGTCCGCATTTGCCGGTGTCTCCGGTTTCAGTTGCGTCTTCAACTTCGCGTAGCATTCAGCGCCAACGTTTGACAAGAAAATGCTCTTTTTGACATCGGCGGATACGCCGTTACTGATCACGAAGAACTCGAACCGTTCAACATAGTTTTCGAACCTCTCCTTCTCTTCCACATACAGTTCGAAGCGGGCGCTCTTCCTGACATGCTTAAGTTCGTTTTCTCGTCGCCACTGTTGTGTATTGTGGAAACGGTACAAAACACGGACGGACACTTAATTACAACCAGTACCCGTCAAATCAATACACAACACATATATGTTGTTTTATATTTTTATCATATGACAGAACCGTGGATAAAGTGAAACAATATCAAAATCACTAAAGTACTTTTCGAGATATGAACTTTTGAAGATGTAAAATTTTACAATTTTTTCAGATTGTAAACCTATCTCTTGTTCAGTACCAGTAAACTGGAAACTATAATAAAAACAGTTATGTTCAATGTTTATCGATGCAATTTGGCACACTGATATATTTGTAGTCCTTATTTTCAAATATATCAAAGTAATATTTTATTAATTTGTATTTGCATACTTTGCATAAATTAGCTTGCTTTTCATGGAAATGTTGTAATTAAATTATACTTTATCATTATTTAGTTGCACATATCATGTTTAATCTGGCAAATGTTAGCTGGGAAGCTCAGCAACGAAAGAGTAACTGTTTGTCGACGGCACACAATATTAATTAATTAAAATGTCAATATTAATTAATAGAACAATACAGCATTCGTGTAGTGACCAGTGTGTAATATGACAAATTAAAGCTACATAGCTCAGCATTTAATATATGTATATGTATAGACGGAACAACATGTTAATTAATTAATATAAGAAATTAACTTGCAATGTATGTATACTATTTGTGTAGACATTAATTAATAAGATTAATTAATTACTTACAAGATGGATTATTTTACAACGATCATAGTGTGTAATATAGCAATCGAAAGCTGAGGAATTTATCAATTGGATATGTGTTATTTTTTTAGACAATACAACTATTTATTAATTGATTACAAAAATAATAAATTAATGAATTGATCAAGGTGAACTACACAGGTATAATTTGCACTGAGCACAGTGTATCATCGAGTTTTGTAGATGGAGCAATAAGGTTATACAACAATATTAAATAGTTATTAGAACGAGACAAGTTATTTTGAAGTGATTCTTGTGTTTATATAAAAAATACAGTTATTATATACATATGAAAAACTTCCTTCGTTAATATATTATATGTCATTGTTCTAAGCTGAACAATAACATTTTTAATTAATAGAATCGTACCCTGTGGCAAGGATACTGAGTAATATGTATTATGATTTAAAGACGAGAAATTGTAGTACAGGTCTATTATACCTGTATAAATGATTCTGCTAAAACAGAAATATGTCAGAACACATTTATTATATTATTTCACAATGTTACAAGAAGTTGCTAGCAATGCAATTCAAAATGTCATAAATATATTACATTAGCTTTAACTTGTATGTAACAAAAGTATGTGGGATGGTTGTCTCACGTAACTTTTTGGGGGGAAATGTGTACCCCTAAAAAACCCGTGATGTGGTGCTGCCCTCTGGCTCTGGCTGATCATCATGTACTGCTGACAAACAGTAGCCGACGGATATTGCCGAAGCCGCTCACGGAAACATACGACCGTTCAAAATTGGAGGGTAAGCTCTAGGGGCACGTGAGCTGGACTAACAATGGTGCTTTCCTTTACGTATTTTAAAAGTAGTAATGTAATATATTATCTTGGCAAAACGACATCAAACTTACATTTTCACAAGTATGGGAACGAAACATCAGTTGTTTTCGTTGTATTGTTTCACAACGTTACGCCAAACTCCCTACAATGTCGTTCTAGGTATAAGCAGTTTATTACTTTTAAAACGGGAAGCCGGGCCGCATCAAAACGATCGGACGCATATACGCTTATACATTTATTTATTTAACTACATGTATATTTGTTACTTTTTAGATAATGTTCAGACAGTATTAATATTATGTTATCAAGTTAATTTTATGTCAATAGATGTACGACTGCCTTAAAATATGTTGGCAGTTGGCCTTGGTTTAAATTTACACTAGTTTTACCATAGTTTCATAATGTTTCTGATTGTTTATTTTGCGTGTGCATGATGGGGGGGGGGGGCGGGAAAACAAGCGTCTATGTATGTTGACGCCACAACGCCAATAATTCCTCGTACATTTTAAATGCTACTTGGTAATAAACAGTCTGAATCTGAATATCATCCGACGGGTAGCATCTTCAAAGCACGCTTATGTAATAACCGTTTCAAGTTGCAGAGACATAATAATCCTAAAAATATTAATGATGTTAATGTAATTGTATTAAAAAGAAACAAACATTTATAACCAATGCGTTGTTACGTGGAAACAAGTTGAAAGTCAGCAAAATCTTAACGGATTCTCATCCGACTGAATTAGTGGCGCCGTCTGTTGACATCCCTAATATACATACCCCTGAAATATATTCCGAGCATCTGCCAATCATCCCGTGATCGACCAATGAGGGCCAGTCCCCATGGGAGGCGGGATCGACGTTGTTATGCGACTGGCGACGCTAGCGGAGCCACAGCCCGATGGTGAGTGGCTCCAGGACTAACAAGATGGCACGCCAACTCTGGTCGCGAGAGATTGAGTTTGTTTTGGCATGTATCGGCAATGCTGTCGGCCTGGGAAACCTCTGGAGATTCCCGTACCTGTGCTACAGTAGCGGGGGAGGTAAGTCACTCCGGAAGTGCGTACCGAGCGCTATTTATAGAGCCAGGACGCGGCATAAAATGATAAATCGCTCGGAGCATGAGTGATGATCTGACATTGTGACAGCAGCGTTTCTTCTCTTACGCAAACAATCACAACGGGACACGGACGTTATATAAACTATGTAAACTGCACGCATATAGGGTCGATTGTGTGTACACACTTAATTAATCGCACATGCCATAGACGTACTTGGTCGGCTCTATGTCTATGAGTCTATCGAGCGGCCAACCTGTCAAGTCTCGAGAGCGTTGACATTGTTACGATTGTAGGCTTATGCTATAGCCTTAATTATCCTTAGCCTTAGGGCCGGCCTAGGCTTAGGCAGCGGCCTAGCTAGTCCTTAAACCTAGGTGCAGGCAAAGACCTAGTCCTAGGCTAGTGCCGATTACGTTTTTTTAATAACAATATTCGAAAACACTATTATACAGTATACTATATAAAAAGGCATGGAAACAGTCGAATACGCATCTCTAACATATAATTTATATACTAAACGAGTACGTGTTTATGATGGGTATGTCTTAGATATATAACAACCATGCATGAGCACCTGATCAAGTACCACGATTTTGCTGAAATTATATTGGTGAATTAATACTTATGTACAACTATATATATAGATGCCGGAACCGGGGGCTTCGGTTTCATGAGGGCTGGATATAGGATTAGCCGCCCGATATTTAAGGAAGGGACGCTACTTTTAGAGTAATATTTCCTGTTTTCGGAGAGCTGCTGGGGGTAGGAGATAGGATTAGTCTCCCAATATTGAGAGGTTAATTTTAGGTGTAACGAGGTTTTTTAGAGCGTGAAGATGCTGATGGGTTTTACGATCATCAAGGGGGTGCAATTCCAAATGCAACGTACGCACACGCAAACACACACACTCACACTCACGCATGTGCTGTACATACTGGCGATGTATTTAGTACCCTTCCGCCAAAGTACAAACGAAGAGAAGATTTAGACAACAGTAATGAAGATATAGAGTGTGTGTTTATTGAGTTGGACAACAGTATATTTACATATAAAAGGAACATTATTATAGGAGTTGTGTACAGGCCACCAAATACATAAATGTATTCACCTCAATCTTGTATGCTATCTTTAAAATATCCATAAAGATAATTGCCTGTGTTATCTCATGGGTGATTTCAATATCAATCTGCTAAATGTGAATAAACATGTATCTAGCTCAGAAGTTCTTGAATGTATGTACACCATGTCATATACTCCTCTCATTAGCAAGCCAACTAGAGTAACTGCTACTTCTACCACACTTATTGACAACATTTTTTACTAATAACCAAACTATAAATAGCACAGAAACCTGTTCTGGTATACTATATACAGATAGATCAGATCATTTTCTGTCTTCTATGTCGATAACAATAGTTGTTCAACTTATGTAAACAGAAAATACATAACTAAAAGGCTTTATACCGATCAGAACATAGCAAAGTTTGCAACAAGTCAAACTAACGCTGACTGGTAATAATAAAATAATGCATGTGCTGCTTTCTATTCACAGTTTAGTAAGCATTATTTTAACTGCTTTCCTGAAGTAAAGATTAAAACAAATACAATACCAGGAAACCATGGCTATCACATGGGCTGAAGACCTTCATCCAATTTAACAATAAATTATTTGTCTACTACAAAAAAGCACCTACCCTTACTAATGAAACTAACTATAAAGCATACCGCAATAAGCTTAACTCAATTTTAAGAAGAGCAGAAAGAAATCACTACCAACAGTTATTAAAGCAAAATCAATCAAATCTTCTCAAATCTTGGCAACTTATTAAGTAAATAATAAATAAAAAACCTCCCCAATCTCCGAAGATAACTATTAATAATCAGTTAATAACCGATAAAAAGTAATTGCTGATTACTTCAATAACTATTATGTTAAGGTTGGACCATCATTGCCTGAAAAGATTACCAAAAATGTTATTGACCCATCAATATATATATATTAAGCATCGAAACTTCCATACAATATTTATCTCCGTAGTTGAACTGAATGAAGTAGAAACTACAGTATAATCCAAGATCTAAACAAACTATATGTCCTGGTTGGGACATAATAACTCCACATATTGTTAAATTAACATTTCCTACTTCCTTTAACACATGTTATTAACTTATTGTTAATTAAAGGTATTTTTCTAGACATGAAAAGAGCAAAAATGATCCCGATATACAAAAGCGGTGACAAGACACTCGACGTAAATAATTACTGTCCAATATCGATTTTGCCAGTTTTCTCTAAAGACTTGAGTCCTAGAAAAAATAATGTACAACTGATTAACATCTTTCATAAACAAACATAACATCTTATATGATCACCAGTTTGGATTTAGGAAGAAGCATTCTGCAAAAATGGCTCTTGCAGACCTGCCTACCATTCCGGATTGTCCGGAATCATTCCGGAAATACACCTAAAATTACGGTATTGCGGCGAGGGATGAAAATATTACGGATTCTTTCATTGTCACAATGATCGTCAATCACTTCCTACTCCTAACAAAATTTTGCTTCACTTTATTCAACAAGTGGCAGCATATATACGCTGCTTGTTGTGACATGGGTTTTCATTGGCTGCTTCTGGTCGTAATCTGACCAATAGGAAACAGCGTTACGACAAATTCGCATTTCCGCGCCAATGGCGCTCAAACAAAATTAAGTCACGACTCACGCGGCACGAAATCATGCCGAGGGGATCGAAACGGCATCACTACCAGCCAAGAAGAAACGTGTAAAAAACGTTTATAACAGCATGCACGCAGACATGGCCCGTATTGTCAAGTTTAAAGAAGCAAAGCAAACACAATGTCAAACGATTATTTAAATTGATTTAAAACCGAACATAGTCCACAAAACGTTGCTGTAATTCTACTAGACATTGGCGCAGTAGCACAAGTATGGAAGTAAATAAATTCCATCAACGTTATCCACGGAAGATGCTTCTGGTACAATGGGAAGACCGCCGCACCAACGCAAGCATCCTACTTAGCCTAGGCTAGGTCAACCAGAACTGGAACAGCAGTGATTGTCCAGAACCACGCCAGACTCCCGCCTCCTTATGCAAGTCCTGCCCTCCCAGTTGATTCATATAACCAGATTCAAAATCAAAGAACCTGAGGCGACCAGTGCCGTAGAATATTTTTACCTTCAAAAGCACCCTGCAGACACGCCTAAAGAGGCAAGGTAAACGTCACAACCGTGAGTACAATCAGCCGCTGTGCATGCGAATTGTGATCCACCGTACAATTAAGCAAAGCGGCAGAGATAAATGAAAAGGTGAGTGTCTACCACCTGGAAGCCTCACTTCTATTCGGTACTTCCTGTCCCCGCTGCGTTTCTAAGTTGATCTGCAGATCAAAAATTGGGCACTTGAGTAATCTCATGCAGGATACACGATCAACCCATACAATGTAGACGTCATTTTCGTTCCTAGATACCACCGTCGATGAGTCACCCTTGCAGTCTTCGTCCCAATTTCACGAAATATCTTTCCCCGTATCATCTCCGTATAACCAACGGCGGTGTCTGTGACGTCTAACCAATGCGTCAAGTTCATTACGTCACACCAAACAGAAATCGGTTAAAAGCACTGTTACGTGAAATACTAGCCGCTGGTTTATTTTAAAATGTCGGACATTTTGTTTAGTGGACTGCTTTATAAACTCACGTGCTTCGTGGACTACATAAAATCAGCCGACTGTGTTCAGGATCACCAGTTGTGGAAATTAAGTTGTCCTGCGTGACGGATTTCCTGAAAGCATTCGCAGCTTTAGAGGACTTTTGTGCGCACACGTTCGTGATATAGGCCTACGAAGCCCGTCGAAAGCAGTGCAAAGCAGAAAAACAGGCTACTGTATACGTGTAGGGCCTATTGTATGCACAAGAGTGTGACAGGAGGGTATCATGTCACCTCAGATGTTCAGCACACACAGAAAACATTACAATGCGTGGGCGAATACGATTAATTGTTGGTTACTCGAATGACCGGAAAGGCATAGACTCTTCACCATGCACGTGGGCAGTGGCGCAATCTCCTCTCAGAAAGTCACGGCTTCCATGAAACTGTCGTCTGCGTTGTGCTGATCGTCATACACAAAGGGAAACAAAAGGCAGTTTTTGGCCTATGCATCTAAAATAGTTAATAAAAAACAAACCATTACATAGGCGGATCCGGGGGCCTGGATGGCACATGTCTCTCTCCACGCTTTGTAATTTGGTCGTGCTATACCTGCGCTAGAGTGGCGTGTCCCGTAGACCTTTTGCATTTTTGGCGAGCTTCCGAAATTGTGAAGGTCGCCGTGAATAATGTTCAATAGCACCACGTCACCCAGTCTTCCGATGTCATCATCCGACAGCGCGACGACGGAGACAGCGGAGTGGCTCATCTCGCCCAATATGAATTTTGTTCGATCGCCACTGAAGAATTGTTGGCGAGCGTCAAGCCTGGGGTGCAATTGAAGGTTTTTGATGGTTCGTAGATTTAAACATTTTCGAAATTCGTCTGGGGTGGAGAACTTGGAGGACTTAATATTTCAAAAGGCTGTACGTAGAGTTCCAGCCGCGGAATTTAATGTTTTTCTATATCATCGTAAATATAATTATGCCATCTATAAATATGTCGGTGGATGTATGCAGAAATGTTGTAGGCATTTCGCCCCGTGAGCACGTGATATTTCTGGCAAACAACACACTGCAACAATTCCGTGTAGTTCCAGCCATGGAATTTAACGTTTTTATATATCATTGTACAGGTAATTATTCCATGTACAAATGTGTCACTGGGTGTATGCAAAGAAATGTATTAGTTTTTATGTTAATAACGTTACAAAATCCCGGACGCGTAACCCAGCTGCCTCTTGCTTGTTACGTCAGTTACACGGGTGAGTGCGTGTGATTTCTGGCAAAAGGTTGTCCTAACAACTAGGCCAGTGACCAGTTACGATTAATTAATGCGGGTAGGCTGGACACATTTTGGATGGGTTTGCGGTGTCTGGAACTGAAATGTTGGGCATTTGAGGTTTGGTCTATTTTTCAGTGTTCACAATTATGTCAACAATACTTTTTTAGATTTCAGTGCAAATGATTTGAGGATATATATGGCTGTCTCCCCCCTCCCCCCGGGCAATGCCGAGTAACTTAGCTAGTCTGCTAATAACGGTAGAGCGGTGTCCTCTAGACTGGACGAAATGAACGGATGTGACATCCAGGAGGATATCAAGGGGTCAAATTGGCTTTGGCATTGAAGTCAAGTAAGTCAAGTCTGACGTCATCAGTGCATACTCTTCCCGTGACGTCAGTCGCCAAACTGGGAATGTTAGACCCTACTCTAGTTTGCACCGTCGGATCTGTACGTTTTGGTGATGTAACTTCCAAAAATGTTGCGTAGGCGTGGTACACATATATGGCATTATAACAGTCGAAATGAAGACGAGGAACTCCCCGTATTGAACACAGATCGCAGCGTTCTTGCTCAACATCCATCTAGTTGTTTATTGATTGTCTTTTTTTATGTTCACAATTCTCACCCGTACAGTAGCAGACTCCACCGTTGATGCGAACAGCTGCTGCTTGATATTGCGTGAGAGTGTAAAACTAATTAAACGAGAAGGCTAAACAAATCATGTTGCTATGGCCACAGGATTACTCCGCTGGTCGATATGGCGTAGAAGGGATGTGGTTAACGACACCGGACGGGTCCCATCCTAGCGAGAAACCAGCGTTCCGCAAAGTAGGCCGATGTGATCATAGGTGGGTCCGGGGGGCTGGGGTCACGTACCCCCTAGACCTTTGTCCACACTATATCTGTGTTTGAGTGGCGCCCCCTAGACTGTTGAATGTGTCCCCGTTACGTGTACCCTCTATACCTTGTGAAATTGTGAACCACGTCGCCGCGAGAAATAATAAACAGCCCCCCCCCCCAAAAGGATTCATATTTTAGAACCCGACAGTGCTGAAGCTCCGGCTCAGCCCACCCGATATGAATTTGGTTCGGCCGCCAGTGCAGGTTTTGGCGAGCCGCAAGGGTGTGCAATTGGATGTTTTGGCTCCTCACATAGGCCACCTTCTTTGGATCTGCCCCTGGTAATACATCGCAGCACGCGTATGTAAAGCCATCTGAGCACCGGAGCGTGTGCAGATGTTCTTCGACACAAGTTTTAAATCTACTGTTTGGATGTGTTGCTAAACGTAGCCCCTTGGATTGTGAGTATAGTGGACACGATGTTACGCGTTCGAAGCTTCGTTAGAGAGTAGATAGTGTCCGCCCCGATCGCAACTCTCTTTCCTGATCGCGCGTCGCGGTCTGCTTTATGATCCTACAAGGGAAACGAGCGCGTGACGCGATCGACTTCGGGGAGGGTGTCAAGATCGGGGCGCCTGCAAACACGAGTTCTCTACTGATCGGCGACCCGCTATGGTGTTTAGCTTTTAGGTATTTAGCGAGGGGCCGTAATAGCCTGGTAGCGAACTAGTAGTTCATAGAGCTAGCTGGCTGCATGTAGGCAGAAGCGTGTGTAGACAGAAGCGTGTGTAGGCAGAAGCGTACACGTGTAGAAGTGTCTGCGACTGCGGTAACACGACGTGCAACTATCGACAATGACGTTTTTCAGCGAACGTAGGAAGCTAAAAATACAACTGGAACAGTAGTAATACACACTGTACATAATTTTAATGGCATATAGAGCCAGCAAGTCACGCCGTTTTCATTGAAAAGCTAAGCTTCTTCGGAACCAGCCAGCACAGCGAGCAAGTAAGCTTTTTGTGTGCAGATCAATGAATGAATAGGCGAGCTTGTACTCGTGTTAATAACATGCTGTTATGCATTGGTTGGCACAGCTCTGATACTATCAGGTGAAAGTGCAAAGCAGGTTAAGTGTACATAAGTACTTTTTGTAAAGATAAAATAAAGCTATGTTCTTATATAATGCAGTCTCCAGTCCTTATGCCTTCTCAAATTTAAGCACTATTAATTACGCTTTATTCATTTGAACACCATATCTCTGGGAAGCCAATCTGCAATTTCTGCTCAAAGGTTATTCGTACAGAAGTTAGCTGAATGTACTGGAGTATTGCAGCGTGAATGAACTTGTCTGTAATATCTCTTTGTTGCTGTAGTACAGTACATATTCTGGCATAGACCACAACAGCTATATATATATGTATATATAGCTAGTTACACGTTTCCATACAACCACACAGGTGCTATTAACATATATATTATATATACACAACAGCTATATATATATGTATATATAGCTAGTTACACGTTTCCATACAACCACACAGGTGCTATTAACATATATATTATATATACACAACAGCTATATATATATGTATATATAGCTAGTTACACGTTTCCATACAACCACACAGGTGCTATTAACATATATATTATATATACACAACAGCTATATATATATGTATATATAGCTAGTTACACGTTTCCATACAACCACACAGGTGCTATTAACATATATATTATATATACACAACAGCTATATATATATGTATATATATATACATATATATAGCAAGGGGGGTGGCACATCATATATATGTATATATATATATATAGCTGTAGTACCGTAGTACTTGACAGTTATGCTGTCGTGCTGCTTACTCCAATCTATTTCGCATTGCCAAGATACGAACAAGCCTGACTATTACAGCATGTAAGACTCTCGTCCACTCCCTTGTTACATCACGGCTCGACTACGATCTGCATCTGACCGAGTGCATGACCACATTTAAAGCGTGTCTCATTATGATTCATGACTCATTATTTCAAGCTTGCTTTTAATGTCTAGTTCTCTATATAATTCACTCTCCACATCGTAGCATCTATTAATACTATTATTTTGTACTATTACACTAGCGTATTATTTTTATTATTTACTCATTAATATTTTATTGTCTCCTTATTTATTTATTATTATGATCTGTTATGTACGTCTTGATATTTTTAGCTTAGGTTTGTTTAGTACATTTTATATTTTAATGCAGTCCTAGCCGTTTTATACGTTTAATTAGCTTAACTAGCCTATTATTTAAATAATTTATATTTTATTGTCTATTTCTTTATTTATATATATATATATATATATAGCTGTTGTGTATATATATGTATATAATATATATATATATCCACGATTGGATTAAAAGTAAAACAATTGAAATACGTTGATCAAACAAGAAATGGAAATAAAGCACAAGACAAACAAATCATTCAGTGATAACTTCCCTTTTTAACATTCCATTTTGTGTAGATTGTTCCTCTTTTGTTAGTCCTATAACTAACATATCAGATTTGATATAAAGATTCCATGAAAACTACATGAAGAAATACCAACACCAATAAGTGGGAGGGCCGGGCTGCTGAGTATCCACCCCAGCACCACAGCATCCTCCAGGCAATCGCAGAATCAATAATCAGAATCCAGAGTAACCCCAGGACCCACAGCTGGCATCTGGCGGAAGTTGTCCTTGTGTTGACAGATCGCTGGTTATGATGAACCAACAGACACCTTGACTTGTTGTTGCTCCATAAAATACCCCAGAAACACTGACCCAGCAACTCAGAATTAATTTATTTGAATTATAAATACGATATACGTATACAATGAATAACATAAGTAATATATAAGGTGGGGAGACTCCCATTAAGATATATAATATCGCTAGCACAGGAGCCACCCCATAAATATAAACAACAACAAAATGGACATGACACAAATCTGAATAGCATATGACTTGTTTTTATAGTTGATAATTACTCAGTGTATCAACATTCATACATAATACAAGGACTGATTATATGTACTCGCGCACACATTAACGTACATATGGATACTTAGGTGTACATTTTAATACTTATTTACGTGGGACAAGGCTCCTTGTTAATGCACAAGAGTTACCAACGGGAATCATGACTCA
This sequence comes from Escarpia spicata, assembly GCA_963995525.1. Lineage (NCBI taxonomy): Eukaryota > Metazoa > Annelida > Polychaeta > Sabellida > Siboglinidae > Escarpia > Escarpia spicata. The sequence continues at coordinate 15,978,891 of OZ023213.1, forward strand.
TTTGCTGTAGGTAACAAGGCAGATATAAGTTTGTATTAGAGCTTTGTATTCAGCCAACAAATACATATAATCCGTATAATACACACGCAAGCACACACACACAATGTGTAAATTATGTGCATTAGCCCATATCTTTCTAATACATAACTCAACAGCAAAGGTGGGGGAACCAACCACACGCAGGTGGCTGAACCCACCCGACACATGACAACGATCCATGTTTAAACATGATTTGCTGAAATAAGGGTGAAGCGTCACAGCGCCCCAAAACCCCTTGTACTCAGTAGTGCGTCACACTGACACTGAGACTGTGCATTGCAATTAACTAACATACAGCAAAACTAAATAGTTTATTACTGCAAATAACATAAGACCCAAATTGTAATTCGATGCATACATTATATATGAATAGATAAAATCGTCAGACCCTTAAACAGCTTATAAACCTATCCTATCCGAATTAACATAAACAATTACGAATTACAAATAAAGCAGTTATGAATACGACAAGTAGATTCATAATTTACAATAAAAAAGTGTTTTGTGTATGTTGAAAAACCATATAGATAGTGGGTGTAAATTTTATTAATGATAATACTTGGTGTATTGTTAACTGTCTCTACTATGTTGTCTAATTCATTTTTGGCAAATTCATGTTTGAATCTGGACATATAGATTATTTCTTTCACATGTACAGTGCTGATGAATATCATAGGTGTGTGTTTGGAAAACATTGAAGTAGAAGGGTAAAAGAGTGTTAATTAATTTATAGTACAATTTTAAGTGTTGGGTTTTATAAATGTCATCCAACTTTAGCAACTGAAGTCTTTTAAAAATAGGATTTGTGTGAGCATTATATTTACTTAAAGATTTTATTCGTATTGCTTTTTGGTGTAATTTGAAAATTCAATGTGCTTGATGACCCCATAAAAGTAAGCCATAATTAATATGAGAGAAACTAAGAGCATTGTACATAATATATAATGTATTAGGTGGTAAAAAGTGTTTTAAGTTTATTTAGCATGCCTATTGTTTTAGGTATTTCATTTGCTATTTTGTTTGTATGACTCTGCCAGTTTAAATTTTATTTATTGTGATGCCTAAAAATTTAAATCATTTACACATTCAATGAATGCCACATCTGTTTGTAACACAGGGTATTCTACTTTTTTTTAGGCATGAAAAGTCATGAATTTAGTTGTTTTGGCATTTAGCGACAATTTATTAGCTTTCACCCAATTGCTAATCTTTGTTAGTTCTTTGTTAATTTTTTCACTTCGCATTTGGCCTTCTTAATCGTTACCTGATCATATGTCAATTAAGTCTCTATGTGATTCGTTCTCTAGTCACTTCAAGAATAAAATCAGTATCATTCGTTCTGCTTTCCCACATCATAATATAAGTAATGTCAGTGTGGACTTTCCACAAGTAAATTCTCAACTTGTATCATTTGAACCTGCAACAGTTGATGAAGTTAGGAAAATAATTATGTCCTCCCCAAATAAATCTTGTGCACTTGATCCATTTCCAACAATGCTGCTAAAAGCATGTCTCGATACACTAATTGGACCTATAACAAATATTATAAATGCATCACTTTGCTCTGGCTGTTTTCCTGATGATTTTAAATACGCCCATGTCACACCACTTCTTAAGAAGTCATCTCTGCCTAAGCAAGACCTAAACAGTTATAGACCTATTTCTAATCTCAGCTTCATTTCCAAAATACTAGAAAAGGTTGTAGCAAGTCGTCTAAGGTCTCACATTAGCACAAATGTGTTAACTAATGTGTCACAATCAGCATATAAGCAGTTTCATTCAACAGAGACTGCCCTTTTAAAGGTTCATAATGACATTACCTTGAACATTAATAATGGTAAAGTGACTGCACTTACCTTACTAGATCTCTCTGCCGCGTTTGACACGATTGATCACAGCATTCTCATTGAACGCCTATTAAAGTGGTACGGCATATCTGGCACAGCTCTAAGCTGGTTTTCTTCGTATCTAACTGATAGATACCAAACTATAAAGATTGGGAACTGCTTTTCAGCTGCACTGCCGGCTTTATTTGGTGTTCCCCAGGGTTCTGTTCTTGGGCCTTTGCTTTTTACTCTTTACACCACGCCACTAAGCTCTGTTATACAAAAACATAACTTAGATCATCATCTTTATGCTGATGACACTCAGATTTACATTTCGTTGGCTACCCCGGATACAAATCGCTCCCTTAACCAACTTAGTGATTGCCTTCAAGATATCTTCCATTGGATGACTGACAGCAAGTTGAAATTAAATGCAAATAAAACTGAATTGATCATTATTGGTACTCGAATGCAGCGTTGTAAACTGGATGGTTTTTTCCCTACGCGTATTTTGAATCAGTACATCACGCCAGCAACCTCGGTGCGTAATCTAGGAGTAATCTTTGATAGAAACTTCAATTTCCGACAACATATATCTCAAACATGTCGCTGCTGTTTTTATCATATTCGTGATCTTCGCCGTATTCGCCGGTATATGTCATTTTCTGTTGCTAAGACTATTGCAACAGCGCTTGTTAGCAGCAGAATTGACTATTGCAATTCCCTCCTTTATAATATCGCTAGCAAGGATATCACAAAACTTCAGCGTGTCCAAAATTGTCTAGCAAGAGTAGTTACAAGATCTCCTCGTTTTTCTCGCTCTGTGCCACTTTTGAAGTCTTTACATTGGCTTCCTGTACGATATCGTATAATTTTTAAGATCTGTACCATTACATATCAGGCACTGTCCAATAAGCAACCATCTTATTTGCATTTATTGCTTACTCCTGTAAGAAAATCTATCCAGCTTCGATCATCTAGTTCTGACCTACTTTTTGTTCCTAGAGCCAACACTAACATTGGAACTAGGGCTTTTTCTGTTGCTGCACCAACTCTTTGGAATATGCTTCCTCTTAGTGTTAGATCAGTTGAAAATATTACAAAATTCAGTCATTTAAAAACGTATCTTTACAACCTTGCTTATCCACCTTAGCTCCCTAGCGCCTTGACCCATCTGTTGACAACTGGAAAACTACTTATGGACTTTGAGATTGACCAACCCTTTTGTTTTGATGCGCCTCTGAGCTTGGTTTCCAAGGATTTAGGCGCAATAGAAGTTATCTTATTATTATTATTATTATTAAATGTATTTAGTGCACTAGTAAGGGTGGTGTCGTCAGCATACGTTATGAATTTGAAAAGGTCACTAGAAAGTGCTATATAATAAATAAGAGTGGCCCTAAAATTGAACCTTGAGGGACACCAGTGTTGATGACTATTTCCTTAGACTTCCTTAGAAATAATAAAAATTTATTTCTAACTCCAATTAACGAAGAGGAAGTTATTCGAGCTGTGAACAATTGGGAAAGTAAAACATCCACAGACTGCGAAGACATAAGTATGCATTTGGTCAAAGAAATTATTAACTCCATTGCAAAACCTATCACTTATCACTTGGCATTAAGCTTTTATCAATTATCTTTTGTTTATAATGACACGATAATACTAATATTTAAAGATATGTGTTATATTCATTTTTTTTACTTAATTAATTACTCTTGATTTATTATTATTTTACATGTAAAGCGCCTTGAATAGTTTCTAACTAGAGTTGGCGCTATATAAGTATATTTATTTATTTATATTTGTAATCTATCTTTCACTATTGGAGTATTCCTGGAGAAAATGAAAATAGCAAAGGTTATCCCACTCGTTAAGTCATTTTATATAACTTAATCTAGTGATCAGCTTATGTAATTACTTTATTATACAACACAAATAAACCTTTACACATGCGTGAAGTTAAAATGTGGACTTTGGCCTTGTGTTGGTGTAATATTACTTGGTTGAATATAAATTGGTTTCAAAATGCAAAACATTGTGTGTGAACTTGTGTTGACTTGGATAAATTTACATACGCTTGAATACTTTATTTCTCGAAATATCTCGAATATTTTTTTATGTAGTTAATGCCACGTGCATTTTTTTCAGTTGGTGATTACCTAAACTAAACGCGACGAAAACAGAAACCACCGTTTTTCGTTCTAGCACCGTCCGCTCGTCTTCTACCATATCACTGACGCCGACTGTTCATGATATCGGCGTTATACTTGACACCAGGCTTGACATGTCGGCTCAAGTATCGAACGCCTGTCGCATACCTGTCAAGTCCTGTGTAGTAGTTATTGCAGACAACGGCAGACAAAAACCATAATCTTTACACGTAAATGCCCATTGACGCACATAATAAAAAACAAGTTTCTTAACGCCTGCGCATAAGTTATAATACAAAAATGGTGAGTGCTCGTTCCGGGGTACTGCATGAATTGTACAGGTATTCTACCAGGCCCGGAAAAGAGCGCGGAGCATAAGAGAGTTTGATCGGTGTGATGGTCGGCAAATTTACCGACAAAAATATAACGAACGCGATAAATTCGTTAAAAAAAGTATCTCAAAACACAAGCGTAAAACCTTATGGTTTTCCTACTACCACCAGTAGTTTTCATTTTATCAATAAAACCGTAGTGCCTGCTTCAGCCTAAACCATAGTACTTGACAGTTATGCTGTCGTGCTGCTTACTCCAATCTATTTCGCATTGCCAAGATATGAACAAGCCTGACTATTACAGCATGTAAGACTCTCGTCCACTCCCTTGTTACATCACGGCTCGACTACGATCTGCATCTGACCGAGTGCATGACCACATTTAAAGCGTGTCTCATTATGATTCATGACTCATTATTTCAAGCTTGCTTTTAATGTCTAGTTCTCTATATAATTCACTCTCCGCATCGTAGACTAGTATCTATTATTACTATTATTTTGTACTATTACACTAGCGTATTATTTTAATTATTTACTCATTAATATTTTATTGTCTACTTATTTATTTATTATTATGATCTGTTATGTACGTCTTGATATTTTTAGCTTAGGTTTGTTTAGTACATTTTTTATTTTAATGCAATCCTAGCCTTTTTATATGTTTAATTAGCTTAACTAGCCTATTATTTAAATAATTAATTAATTAATATTTTATTGTCTATTTCTTTATTTATTTATTATTGATGTATGTCTTGATACTTGTAGCTTAGGTTTGTTTAGTACATTTTTTATTTAATGCAGTTCTAGTCTTTTTATAATTTTAATTCTATTACGTACATTGTAGTAGCTATTAGTTGTCCCTTGAACAGAGTCCTACTCTGGATATGAGTGTATTTATCAAGACTATTATTAGTAGTATTACCTTGGAAGTTGTATGTTTACGTCACATGGATGTGGCTATTTGGTTTCTATGTAGATGTCTCTATCCTTTGGCTTTGTAATAATGCTCTGTTACAACTTAGCTTATATTTCCTACCTGTTGATGCTGTTATAATAAAAAATTAATGAACAAGTTTTCTTTAAAAATACAATAAAACTTGTTTTTTACGGGAGTGTTTCTCATATCCTACCTGTTGATGCCTTTATAATTAAAATAAATGTAAAACTTCACTTTAAAAATACAAAAAACTGTTCTTGCAGGTGTTTTCCAAACTCTACCTGTTGTTGCTGTTACAACTAAAAACTGAGCAGACAACCTCACTTTAAAGACTACAGCAAAACTTTTGTTTCTTTGCAGGACTGTTTCTCATACCCTATCTGTTGGTTCTGTTACAATAAAAACATCAGACAACCTCCCTTTAAAAAATACAATAAAACTTTGTTTGTTGTGGGAGTGTTTCTCATATGCTACCTGTTGATGCTGGTACAATTAAAAATGAAAAGGTAACCGCCCTTTAAAAAAAAAAAAAAACTGTTGTATTGTTGCAGGGGTGTTTCTTATACCCTACCTGTTGATGCTGGTTGTGTGTGGGATACCCCTACTCTACCTCGAGGTCACCGTGGGTCAGGTGATGCACTGCGGACCAGTCGCTGCCTTCTCCAAACTCTGTCCTCTACTGCAAGGTTGGTTGGCCGTGTTCCCTGCTCTTTATCCAACAATAAGTCATTGATGTAATTGTTAGTGAGTAGAAATGATTTGTTTGTGACATAGTGTTGTGCATATATGCCCAGAGCAATGTCCTTAGACTTTGACGGAAAGCAGATGATAATTATTTTTATTATAATAAACTCTTGTAGCACAAATATTCTCGATTACCTTTACCAAATATTGTATAGAAATTATATAAATTCTTTAGAATTCTATAAAAAAGTTGATGTGGCCTTAAACTTTCTATAGAAACATATATATATATATATATACATAATATATTCTATACAATTTTTGCTAAAGATCATGCTGAAAGGTTCAACAAATTAGATCCTTTAAGAATGATATCATGAACAGGGACTTGCAAAGCTTTATCAGAGTGAGGGACTGCCTAGTGGTTAAGGTGGAAACTTATTTTCAAAAGATAGGGCTTGATTTTTATCTGCAATATGTAAATATAATATTTACTTGTGATGGTCATAATATACAAACGATTGTTGTAAAGCAGGTTCGCTTCATGCTAATAATACAATTTATTTTCAGTGTTTAATGTACTTTTTTACACAGTATAATGAACTTTTTAAATAATCTTTATTATAAAACAGAGTGCAGGGTCTCTGTTTGCATGTATGATTGTCCCACATATTTCCATCAGTTTTTCATGTATGTGGCTGACACACTGTACGCATGCTGATGGGCCCTCTCTGGCCATTCATAGACTTTCATAGACTTACAGATTCGCTCCCTGAGTTCACGTGGAGTCGATATCTTGCGGCTCAGTATTTCAAAATGTTGTACATTAAGATACAATGGCAAAATGTAATGTTACTCTATATCATCATAAAAATAATAATTCCCATCGACAGATATGTACGACTCATCTATGTTTGTAAGGGGAATTGCCTTTTGCTATCTAGGTCGACGGCAATGCCCATTGTCTGTCTTTACCATTTACATTACTATTGACTACATGTAATTAAAGGGCATTGCCATTTTCCACCCTTATTCCGTGACTCTCTTTCTCTTCATAAACCTAGAAACGCGCAGCAGATTCCAATACACATCACATCCTATAACTACAGTATAGATGAGGCGAGGAGCAGTGAATAAAATAAGTGTTTAATCCAGCATGAATTAAATACATTTTACTCACAGCACTGAGACATAAACATTGGCCAGACACATTGATGTTGCCTCTGCACTAAGCTGGATACAGCTATCCCTTGGGAATACAACAGAGGGGGGTAGGATTCAGGTCGCAGCGAGCCTATAGGGGTCAGCCCACTGTTGGTTTTCCCATAGGCGACCATGTTAACGTTTTGTCTGATTATAAGAAAACGTGACCTACGAAATGTCTTAAACTTCTCACCTGCTGTTATCATCATCTCATTGACATGCCGGTAGATTTTAACAAAAATTGCGTACTTCCAGCTCTCGTAAAAATGCCTGTATGTGTTACATCTGTCAATATTTACAAATGCCGGCAAGAATTACTCCGCAAACAGGTCACACAGACAAATTGCTGCCAAATATCCTTCCGCTTATTCAAATCATCTAGAAATCCACCATTTTACAGACAACACCTTCTACAATCACACATGAAAATCTCCCTACTCAAATGCACTTATGTCACAGCATGTGAATTTTGTAAAAAAAATCATTTCTCAAAAATACACTGCACTTTTCTTCGTGTTCAACGGACAGGAAGTCTAACTAGAACATGACCCCAAGTAGGCAAGGCAAGTTTGGAGAAAAATGTTGAAACTAACACATTTGATAGGCTCTCCTATCTCATACACTGTGTGGTATATTTTGTTTAATTCATCCACGTGTTTGTTTTTTATACACATTTCAAAAGAGCCACCCTACTTGACAGGGCACCGTGTGAATAAACATTTCACTGTCGGACAATTTATAATCTAGCACAACATTCTCAGGTGGCACGTATGAACACCTATAACAGTTTTCCAGAAAGTCCAATATGTGTTTTATAAGAATATTCAATATAGCGAGTTGTTATATGTTACATTCAAATTTATATTTATTTTATGACTGCGCCCTATTTACAAAGGTAAATATCAACAAAAAGTCACCTTAGGATGTGAAATCTCAAAAGGCCAGACGTCTTATGCAGTTCAATTATATAATATTACACAGCCTAATTAGCAGACATTCAGAAAACAATGCCACTTGCTTGATTGGCCAGAAGGTCCTGCTAGTAGACAGTATCTGATAACAGTCTCTGGCTACAGCCGACTCCAGCTAGTCACTGTCGTCAGGCTTCATTAGGGTCAATGACAGGATCTTCAAGTGTGTTTAACTAGCAGAAGTAAACAAAAAAGATTGATGGATCACCCTGCTGCAATGTCATTGGTTCATTATCATACAGATTTGCAAATTGAGGCTTAACTAGTAGCATACACACCCCACCCCCTTATAAGACATGTGTTCTGACACTGTGATTTGGACTTGCAGACTGATGAGAAATCTGCAATATCCAAAAATGGTTTGTCCCGTTCAACTGTTGTTTTGCCATACATATATTATCAGTGATTGTTTCAAGATATTTGAAGTAAAATGCGTCCTCCATGATTGTGCAATGACAACAGCATGCTTCCGTTGCGTGGGTCTTTATTGGGGTCAGCCCACTGTTGGTTTTCCCATAGGCGACCATGTTAACGTTTTGTCTGATTATAAGAAAACGTGACCTATAAAATGTCTTAAACTTCTCACCTGCTGTTATCAGTATCTCATTGACATGCCGATAGATTTTTAAAAAAATTGCATGCTTCCAGCTCTCGTAAAATGCCTGTATGTGTGACACCCATCAATATTTACAAATGACGGCAAGAATTACTCCGCAAACAGGTCACACAGACAAATTGCTGTCAAATATTCTTCCGCTTATTCAGATCATCTAGAAATCCACCATTTTACAGTCAACACCTTCTACAATCACACATGAAAATCTCCCTACTCAAATGCACTTATGTCACAGCATGTGAATTTGGTAAAAAAATCATTTCTCAAAAATACACTGCACTTTTCTTCATATGCAACGGACAGGAAGTCTAACTAGAACATGACCCCAAGTAGGCAAGGCAAGTTTGGAGAAAAATGTTGAAATTAACACATTTGATAGGCTCTCCTATCTCATACAATGTGTGGTATTTTTTGTTTAATTCATCCACGTGTTTGTTTTTTATACACATTTCAAAAGAGCCACCCTACTTGACAGGGCACCGTGTGAATAAATATTTCACTGTCGGACAATTTATAATCTAGCACAACATTCTCAGGTGGCACGTATGAACTCCTATAACAGTTTTCCAGAAAGTCCAATATGTGTTTTATAAGAATATTCAATACAGCGAGTTGTTATATGTTACATTCAAATTTATATTTATTTTATGACTGCGCCCTATTTACAAAGGTAAATATCAACAAAAAGTCAGCTTAGGGTGTGAAATCTCAAAAGGCCAGACGTCTTATGCACTTCAATTACATAATATTACACAGCCTAATTAGCAGACATTCAGAAAACAATGCCACTTGCTTGATTGGCCAGAAGGTCCTGCCAGTAGACAGTATCTGATAACAGTCTCAGGCTACAGCCAACTCCAGCTAGTCACTGTCTTCAGGCTTCATTAGGGTCAATGACAGGATCTTCAAGTGTGTTTAACTAGCAGAAGTAAACAAAAAAAATGGATGGATCACCCTGCTGCAATGTCATTGGTTCATTATCATACAGATTTGCAAATTGAGGCTTAACTAGTATCATACACACCCCACCCCATTATAAGACATGTGTTCTGACACTGTGATTTGGACTTGCAGACTGATGAGAAATCTGCAAAATCCAAAAACGGTTTGTCCCGTTCAACTGTTGTTTTGCCATACATATATTATCAGTGATTGTTTCAAGATATTTGAAGTAAAATGCGTCCTCTATGATTGTGCAATGACAACAGCATGCTTCCGTTGCGTGGGTCTTTATTGGGGTCAGCCCACTGTTGGTTTTCCCATAGGCGACCATGTTAACGTTTTGTCTGATTATAAGAAAACGTGACGTATAAAATGTCTTAAACTTCTCACCTGCTGTTATCAGTATCTCATTGACATGCCGATAGATTTTAACAAAAATTGCTACTACCAGCTCTCGTAAAATGCCTGTATGTGTGACACCCATCAATATTTACAAATGACGGCAAGAATTACTCCGCAAACAGGTCACACAGACAAATTGCTGTCAAATATTCTTCCGCTTATTCAGATCATCTAGAAATCCACCATTTTACAGTCAACACCTTCTACAATCACACATGAAAATCTCGCTACTCAAATGCACTTATGTCACAGCATGTGAATTTGGTAAAAAATCATTTCTCAAAAATACACTGCACTTTTCTTCATGTGCAACAGACAGGAAGTCTAACTAGAACATGACCCCAAGTAGGCAAGGCAAGTTTGGAGAAAAATGTTGAAACTAACACATTTGATAGGCTCTCCTATCTCATACACTGTGTGGTATTTTTTGTTTAATTCATCCACGTGTTTGTTTTTTATACACATTTCAAAAGAGCCACCCTACTTGACAGGGCACCATGTGAATAAACATTTCACTGTCGGACAATTTATAATCTAGCACAACATTCTCAGGTGGCACGTATGAACTCCTATAACAGTTTTCCAGAAAGTCCAATATGTGTTTTATAAGAATATTCAATACAGCGAGTTGTTATATGTTACATTCAAATTTATATTTATTTTATGACTGCGCCCTATTTACAAAGGTAAATATCAACAAAAAGTCAGCTTAGGGTGTGAAATCTCAAAAGGCCAGACGTCTTATGCACTTCAATTACATAATATTACACAGCCTAATTAGCAGACATTCAGAAAACAATGCCACTTGCTTGATTGGCCAGAAGGTCCTGCCAGTAGACAGTATCTGATAACAGTCTCAGGCTACAGCCAACTCCAGCTAGTCACTGTCTTCAGGCTTCATTAGGGTCAATGACAGGATCTTCAAGTGTGTTTAACTAGCAGAAGTAAACAAAAAAAATGGATGGATCACCCTGCTGCAATGTCATTGGTTCATTATCATACAGATTTGCAAATTGAGGCTTAACTAGTATCATACACACCCCACCCCCTTATAAGACATGTGTTCTGACACTGTGATTTTGAATTGCAGACTGATGAGAAATCTGCAGTATCCAAAAACAGTTTGTCCCGTTCAACTGTTGTTTTGCCATACATATATTATCAGTGAATGTTTCAAGATATTTGAAGTAAAATGCGTCCTCCATGATTGTGCAATGACAACAGCATGCTTCCGTTGCGTGGGTCTTTATTGGGGTCAGCCCACTGTTGGTTTTCCCATAGGCGACCATGTTAACGTTTTGTCTGATTATAAAAAAACGTGACCTATAAAATGTCTTAAACTTCTCACCTGCTGTTATCAGTATCTCGTTGACATGCCGATAGATTTTAACAAAAATTGCATACTTCCAGCTCTCGTAAAATGCCTGTATGTGTGACACCCATCAATATTTACAAATGACGGCAAGAATTACTCTGCAAACAGGTCACACAGACAAATTGCTGTCAAATATTCTTCCGCTTATTCAGATCATCTAGAAATCCACCATTTTACAGTCAACACCTTCTACAATCACACATGAAAATCTCCCTACTCAAATGCATTTATGTCACAGCATGTGAATTTGGTAAAAAATCATTTCTAAAAAATACACTGCACTTTTCTTCATGTGCAACGGACAGGAAGTCTAACTAGAACATGACCCCAAGTAGGCAAGGCAAGTTTGGAAAAAATGTTGAAATTAACACATTTGATAGGCTCTCCTATCTCATACAATGTGTGGTATTTTTTTTAAAATTCATCCACATGTTTGTTTTTTATACACATTTCAAAAGAGCCACCCTACTTGACAGGGCACCGTGTGAATAAACATTTCACTGTCGGACAATTTATAATCTAGCACAACATTCTCAGGTGGCACGTATGAACTCCTATAACAGTTTTCCACAAAGTCCAATATGTGTTTTATAAGAATATTCAATACAGCGATTTGTTATATGTTACATTCAAATTTATATTTATTTTATGACTGCGCCCTATTTACAAAGGTAAATATCAACAAAAAGTCACCTTAGGGTGTGAAATCTCAAAAGGCCAGACATCTTATGCAGTTCAATTACATAATATTACACAGCCTAATTAGCAGACATTCAGAAAACAATGCCACTTGCTTGATTGGCCAGAAGGTCCTGCCAGTAGACAGTATCTGATAACAGTCTCAGGCTACAGCCAACCCCAGCTAGTCACTGTCTTCAGGCTTCATTAGGGTCAATGACATGATCTTCAAGTGTGTTTAACTAGCAGAAGTAAACAGAAAAGATTGATGGATCACCCTGCTGCAATGTCATTGGTTCATTATCATACAGATTTGCAAATTTAGGCTTAACTAGTAGCATACACACCCCACCCCCTTATAAGACATGTGTTCTGACACAGTGATTTGGACTTGCAGACTGATGAGAAATCTGCAATATCCAAAAACGGTTTGTCCCGTTCAACTGTTGTTTTGCCATACATATATTATCAGTGATTGTTTCAAGATATTTGAAGTAAAATGCGTCCTCCATGATTGTGCAATGACAATAGCATGCTTCCATTGCCAGGGTCTTTATTGGGGTCAGTCCACTGTTGGTTTTCCCATAGGCGACCATGTTAACGTTTTGTCTGATTATAAGAAAACGTGACCTATAAAATGTCTTAAATTTCTCACCTGCTGTTATCATCATCTCATCATTTTAACAAAAATTGCATACTTCCAGCTCTCATAAAATGCCTGTATGTGTGACACCCGTCAATATTTACAAATGCCGGCAAGAATTACTCCGCAAACAGGTCACACAGACAAATTGCTGCCAAATATCCTTCCGCTTATTCAAATCATCTAGAAATCCACCATTTTACAGTCAAGACCTTCTACAATCACACATGAAAATCTCCCTACTCAAATGCACTTAACCGGGGTATGTCACAGCATGTGAATATTTTAAAAAATCATTTCTCAAAAATACACTGCACTTTTCTTCGTCTAACTAGAACATGACCCCTATATCCTAATAAGGGAATATCCCACTCTGGTAACCAGGCAGTGACCAGGCAGTAGCCAATCACGGCCCAGTATCTGAACTGGGGAAACTCAGTCTAAATTCCTCTGTCACAGAGAAAGTTTGTTTGCTCTCAGCAGCCCTTTTTCTGTTGTACCCACCCTCCTTCCCCAACTACTCCAGCTTAGTCGCCCTATTGTTCTGGATGGTGGTTTCTGGGCCCCACATTTATTCCACTTAGATAGTTAATTATTGGCATTCCCCATCGACAGATATGTACGACTCATCTATGTTTGTAAGGGGAATTGCCTTTTGCTATCTAGGTCGACGGCAATGCCCATTGTCTGTCTTTACCATTTACATTACTATTGACTACATGTAATTAAAGGGCATTGCCATTTTCCACCCTTATTCCGTGACTCTCTTTCTCTTCATAAACCTAGAAACGCGCAGCAGATTCCAATACACATCACATCCTATAACTACAGTATAGATGAGGCGAGGAGCAGTAAATAAAATAAGTGTTTAATCCAGCATGAATTAAATACATTTTACTCACAGCACTGAGACATAAACATTGGCCAGACACATTGATGTTGCCTCTGCACTAAGCTGGATACAGCTATCCCTTGGGAATACAACAGAGGGGGGTAGGATTTAGGTCGCAGCGAGCCTATAGGGGTCAGCCCACTGTTGGTTTTCCCATAGGCGACCATGTTAACGTTTTGTCTGATTATAAGAAAACGTGACCTACGAAATGTCTTAAACTTCTCACCTGCTGTTATCATCATCTCATTGACATGCCGGTAGATTTTAACAAAAATTGCGTACTTCCAGCTCTCGTAAAAATGCCTGTATGTGTTACATCTGTCAATATTTACAAATGCCGGCAAGAATTACTCCGCAAACAGGTCACACAGACAAATTGCTGCCAAATATCCTTCCGCTTATTCAAATCATCTAGAAATCCACCATTTTACAGACAACACCTTCTACAATCACACATGAAAATCTCCCTACTCAAATGCACTTATGTCACAGCATGTGAATTTTGTAAAAAAAATCATTTCTCAAAAATACACTGCACTTTTCTTTGTGTTCAACGGACAGGAAGTCTAACTAGAACATGACCCCAAGTAGGCAAGGCAAGTTTGGAGAAAAATGTTGAAACTAACACATTTGATAGGCTCTCCTATCTCATACACTGTGTGGTATTTTTTGTTTAATTCATCCACGTGTTTGTTTTTTATACACATTTCAAAAGAGCCACCCTACTTGACAGGGCACCGTGTGAATAAACATTTCACTGTCGGACAATTTATAATCTAGCACAACATTCTCAGGTGGCACGTATGAACACCTATAACAGTTTTCCAGAAAGTCCAATATGTGTTTTATAAGAATATTCAATATAGCGAGTTGTTATATGTTACATTCAAATTTATATTTATTTTATGACTGCGCCCTATTTACAAAGGTAAATATCAACAAAAAGTCACCTTAGGATGTGAAATCTCAAAAGGCCAGACGTCTTATGCAGTTCAATTATATAATATTACACAGCCTAATTAGCAGACATTCAGAAAACAATGCCACTTGCTTGATTGGCCAGAAGGTCCTGCCAGTAGACAGTATCTGATAACAGTCTCTGGCTACAGCCGACTCCAGCTAGTCACTGTCGTCAGGCTTCATTAGGGTCAATGACAGGATCTTCAGGGGTCAGCACACTGTCAGGTTTCCCATTGGCGACCATGTTAATGTGTTGTGTGATTATAAGAAAACGTGACCTATAAAGTTTCTTAAACTTCTCACCTGCTGTTATTATCATCTCATTGACATGCTGGTCGAGTTTAGTCAAAATCTCATATCTCTAGCTCTTGCAAAATGCCTGTATGTATGACACCCGTCAATATTTACAACTGGATGCAGGCAGTAATCCGGCTAAAGTGTCAACTAGCCAAATTGCTGCCAGATACCCTTCCGCTTAGTAAAATCAGCTAAAAAGACACCATTTTACTGTCAACAGCTTCAACAATCACATCTAGAAATCTGACTACTCAAGTGCACTTATGTCAGAGCAAGTGAATATTATAAAAAGTCATTTCTCAAAAATATACTGCACTTTGTTTCGTCTGTAATCAAGCAGGAAGTCCAACAGTGTGCTGACCCCAAATAGGTATGGCAATTTTGGAGAAAATGTTGAAAACAACACACTTTATAGGCACCAATGTTACAAGCACTCTGCAATTTTATTTTTTGTAATCCCTCCAGGTGTTTGTGTTTTATGCACATTTCAAAGGTGCCACCAAACTTGGCAAGGCACCATAAAAATCAGCACTTCGCCGTTGGACAATTTGTAATCCAGCACAATGTTCTCAGATGGCACTATGAACTCCTAATAAAGTTTTCCAGAAAGTCAAATATGTGTTTTATAAGAAAATTCAATACAGCCAGTTGTTACGTTACATTCAAATTTGTATTTATTTTTTGACCTTGTGCCCTATTTACAAAGGTAAACATCAACTAAAAGTCACTTTAGGGTGTGAATTCCTCAAAGGCCTGACGTCTTAAGCATTTCAATTACATAATATTACACAGCCTAATTAGCAGACATTCAGAAAACAATGCCACTTGCTTGATTGGCCAGAAGGTCCAGTCAGTAGACAGATCTGATAACAGGCTCCGGCTATGGCTGACTCCAGCTAATCACTGTCCTCAGACTTCATTAGGGTCAATTACAACATCTTCACGTGTGTTTAGTCAGCTGAAGTAAACAAAAAACGATTGATGAATCACCCTGCTGCAATGTTATTGGTTCATTTTCATACGTATTCTCAAATTGAGGCTTAAGTACTGGCATACGCACCCCACCCCCCTTATAAGAGATGTGTTCCGTCGCTGTGATGTGGACTTGCAGACTGGTGAGAAGTCTGTAATATCCAAAAACGGTTTGTTCCATTCAACTGCAGTTTTGCCATACACGTATTTTCAGTAATTGTTTCAAGATATTTGAAGTAAAATGCGTCCTCCGTGATTGTGCAATGACTATAGCGTGTTTCCCTTGCTAGGGACTTTAATTGGGGTCAGCACACTGTCAGGTTTCCCATTGGCGACCATGTTAATGTGTTGTGTGATTATAAGAAAACGTGACCTATAAAGTTTCTTAAACTTCTCACCTGCTGTTATTATCATCTCATTGACATGCTGGTCGAGTTTAGTCAAAATCTCATATCTCTAGCTCTTGCAAAATGCCTGTATGTATGACACCCGTCAATATTTACAACTGGATGCAGGCAGTAATCCGGCTAAAGTGTCAACTAGCCAAATTGCTGCCAGATACCCTTCCGCTTAGTAAAATCAGCTAAAAAGACACCATTTTACTGTCAACAGCTTCAACAATCACATCTAGAAATCTGACTACTCAAGTGCACTTATGTCAGAGCAAGTGAATATTATAAAAAGTCATTTCTCAAAAATATACTGCACTTTGTTTCGTCTGTAATCAAGCAGGAAGTCCAACAGTGTGCTGACCCCTTCAAGTGTGTTTAACTAGCAGAAGTAAACAAAAAAGATTGATGGATCACCCTGCTGCAATGTCATTGGTTCATTATCATACAGATTTGCAAATTGAGGCTTAACTAGTAGCATACACACCCCACCCCCTTATAAGACATGTGTTCTGACACTGTGATTTGGACTTGCAGACTGATGAGAAATCTGCAATATCCAAAAACGGTTTGTCCCGTTCAACTGTTGTTTTGCCATACATATATTATCAGTGATTGTTTCAAGATATTTGAAGTAAAATGCGTCCTCCATGATTGTGCAATGACAACAGCATGCTTCCGTTGCGTGGGTCTTTAATAGGGTCAGCCCACTGTTGGTTTTCCCATAGGCGACCATGTTAACGTTTTGTCTGATTATAAGAAAACGTGACCTATAAAATGTCTTAAACTTCTCACCTGCTGTTATCAGTATCTCATTGACATGCCGATAGATTAAAAAAAAAATTGCATGCTTCCAGCTCTCGTAAAATGCCTGTATGTGTGACACCCATCAATATTTACAAATGACAGCAAGAATTACTCCGCAAACAGGTCACACAGACAAATTGCTGTCAAATATTCTTCCGCTTATTCAGATCATCTAGAAATCCACCATTTTACAGTCAACACCTACAATCACACATGAAAATCTCCCTACTCAAATGCACTTATGTCACAGCATGTGAATTTGGTAAAAAAATCATTTCTAAAAAATACACTGCACTTTTCTTCATATGCAACGGACAGGAAGTCTAACTAGAACATGACCCCAAGTAGGCAAGGCAAGTTTGGAGAAAAATGTTGAAATTAACACATTTGATAGGCTCTCCTATCTCATACAATGTGTGGTATTTTTTGTTTAATTCATCCACGTGTTTGTTTTTTATACACATTTCAAAAGAGCCACCCTACTTGACAGGGCACCGTGTGAATAAATATTTCACTGTCGGACAATTTATAATCTAGCACAACATTCTCAGGTGGCACGTATGAACTCCTATAACAGTTTTCCACAAAGTCCAATATGTGTTTTATAAGAATATTCAATACAGCGAGTTGTTATATGTTACATTCAAATTTATATTTATTTTATGACTGCGCCCTATTTACAAAGGTAAATATCAACAAAAAGTCAGCTTAGGGTGTGAAATCTCAAAAGGCCAGACGTCTTATGCACTTCAATTACATAATATTACACAGCCTAATTAGCAGACATTCAGAAAACAATGCCACTTGCTTGATTGGCCAGAAGGTCCTGCCAGTAGACAGTATCTGATAACAGTCTCAGGCTACAGCCAACTCCAGCTAGTCACTGTCTTCAGGCTTCATTAGGGTCAATGACAGGATCTTCAAGTGTGTTTAACTAGCAGAAGTAAACAAAAAAAATGGATGGATCACCCTGCTGCAATGTCATTGGTTCATTATCATACAGATTTGCAAATTGAGGCTTAACTAGTATCATACACACCCCACCCCATTATAAGACATGTGTTCTGACACTGTGATTTGGACTTGCAGACTGATGAGAAATCTGCAATATCCAAAAACGGTTTGTCCCGTTCAACTGTTGTTTTGCCATACATATATTATCAGTGATTGTTTCAAGATATTTGAAGTAAAATGCGTCCTCCATGATTGTGCAATGACAACAGCATGCTTCCGTTGCGTGGGTCTTTATTGGGGTCAGCCCACTGTTGGTTTTCCCATAGGCGACCATGTTAACGTTTTGTCTGATTATAAGAAAACGTGACGTATAAAATGTCTTAAACTTCTCACCTGCTGTTATCAGTATCTCATTGACATGCCGATAGATTTTAACAAAAATTGCTACTACCAGCTCTCGTAAAATGCCTGTATGTGTGACACCCATCAATATTTACAAATGACGGCAAGAATTACTCCGCAAACAGGTCACACAGACAAATTGCTGTCAAATATTCTTCCGCTTATTCAGATCATCTAGAAATCCACCATTTTACAGTCAACACCTTCTACAATCACACATGAAAATCTCCCTACTCAAATGCACTTATGTCACAGCATGTGAATTTTGTAAAAAATCATTTCTCAAAAATACACTGCACTTTTCTTCATGTGCAACAGACAGGAAGTCTAACTAGAACATGACCCCAAGTAGGCAAGGCAAGTTTGGAGAAAAATGTTGAAACTAACACATTTGATAGGCTCTCCTATCTCATACACTGTGTGGTATTTTTTTTTTAATTCATCCACGTGTTTGTTTTTTATACACATTTCAAAAGAGCCACCCTACTTGACAGGGCACCATGTGAATAAACATTTCACTGTCGGACAATTTATAATCTAGCACAACATTCTCAGGTGGCACGTATGAACTCCTATAACAGTTTTCCAGAAAGTCCAATATGTGTTTTATAAGAATATTCAATACAGCGAGTTGTTATATGTTACATTCAAATTTATATTTATTTTATGACTGCGCCCTATTTACAAAGGTAAATATCAACAAAAAGTCAGCTTAGGGTGTGAAATCTCAAAAGGCCAGACGTCTTATGCACTTCAATTACATAATATTACACAGCCTAATTAGCAGACATTCAGAAAACAATGCCACTTGCTTGATTGGCCAGAAGGTCCTGCCAGTAGACAATATCTGATAACAGTCTCAGGCTACAGCTGACTCCAGCTAGTCACTGTCATCAGGCTTCATTAGGGTCAATGACATGATCTTCAAGTGTGTTTAACTAGCAGAAGTAAACAAAAAAGATTGATGGATCACCCTGCTGCAATGTCATTGGTTCATTATCATACAGATTTGCAAATTGAGGCTTAACTAGTATCATACACACCCCACCCCCTTATAAGACATGTGTTCTGACACTGTGATTTGGAATTGCAGACTGATGAGAAATCTGCAGTATCCAAAAACAGTTTGTCCCGTTCAACTGTTGTTTTGCCATACATATATTATCAGTGAATGTTTCAAGATATTTGAAGTAAAATGCGTCCTCCATGATTGTGCAATGACAACAGCATGCTTCCGTTGCGTGGGTCTTTATTGGGGTCAGCCCACTGTTGGTTTTCCCATAGGCGACCATGTTAACGTTTTGTCTGATTATAAAAAAACGTGACCTATAAAATGTCTTAAACTTCTCACCTGCTGTTATCAGTATCTCGTTGACATGCCGATAGATTTTAACAAAAATTGCATACTTCCAGCTCTCGTAAAATGCCTGTATGTGTGACACCCATCAATATTTACAAATGACGGCAAGAATTACTCCGCAAACAGGTCACACAGACAAATTGCTGTCAAATATTCTTCCGCTTATTCAGATCATCTAGAAATCCACCATTTTACAGTCAACACCTTCTACAATCACACATGAAAATCTCCCTACTCAAATGCATTTATGTCACAGCATGTGAATTTGGTAAAAAATCATTTCTAAAAAATACACTGCACTTTTCTTCATGTGCAACGGACAGGAAGTCTAACTAGAACATGACCCCAAGTAGGCAAGGCAAGTTTGGAAAAAATGTTGAAATTAACACATTTGATAGGCTCTCCTATCTCATACAATGTGTGGTATTTTTTTTATAATTCATCCACATGTTTGTTTTTTATACACATTTCAAAAGAGCCACCCTACTTGACAGGGCACCGTGTGAATAAACATTTCACTGTCGGACAATTTATAATCTAGCACAACATTCTCAGGTGGCACGTATGAACTCCTATAACAGTTTTCCACAAAGTCCAATATGTGTTTTATAAGAATATTCAATACAGCGATTTGTTATATGTTACATTCAAATTTATATTTATTTTATGACTGCGCCCTATTTACAAAGGTAAATATCAACAAAAAGTCACCTTAGGGTGTGAAATCTCAAAAGGCCAGACATCTTATGCAGTTCAATTACATAATATTACACAGCCTAATTAGCAGACATTCAGAAAACAATGCCACTTGCTTGATTGGCCAGAAGGTCCTGCCAGTAGACAGTATCTGATAACAGTCTCAGGCTACAGCCAACCCCAGCTAGTCACTGTCTTCAGGCTTCATTAGGGTCAATGACATGATCTTCAAGTGTGTTTAACTAGCAGAAGTAAACAAAAAAGATTGATGGATCACCCTGCTGCAATGTCATTGGTTCATTATCATACAGATTTGCAAATTGAGGCTTAACTAGTAGCATACACACCCCACCCCCTTATAAGACATGTGTTCTGACACTGTGATTTGGACTTGCAGACTGATGAGAAATCTGCAATATCCAAAAACAGTTTGTCCCGTTCAACTGTTGTTTTGCCATACATATATTATCAGTGATTGTTTCAAGATATTTGAAGTAAAATGCGTCCTCCATGATTGTGCAATGACAACAGCATGCTTCCGTTGCGTGGGTCTTTATTGGGGTCAGCCCACTGTTGGTTTTCCCATAGGCGACCATGTTAACGTTTTGTCTGATTATAAGAAAAAGTGACCTATAAAATGTCTTAAACTTCTCACCTGCTGTTATCAGTATCTCATTGACATGCCGGTAGATTTTAACAAAAATTGCATACTTCCAGCTCTCGTAAAATGCCTGTATGTGTGACACCCATCAATATTTACAAATGACGGCAAGAATTACTCCGCAAACAGGACACACAGACAAATTGCTGTCAAATATTCTTCCGCTTATTCAGATCATCTAGAAATCCATCATTTTACAGTCAACACCTTCTACAATCACACATGAAAATCTCCCTACTCAAATGCACTTATGTCACAGCATGTGAATTTGGTAAAAAATCATTTCTCAAAAATACACTGCACTTTTCTTCATGTGCAACAGACAGGAAGTCTAACTAGAACATGACCCCAAGTAGGCAAGGCAAGTTTGGAGAAAAATGTTGAAACTAACACATTTGATAGGCTCTCCTATCTCATACACTGTGTGGTATTTTTTGTTTAATTCATCCACATGTTTGTTTTTTATACACATTTCAAAAGAGCCACCCTACTTGACAGGGCACCGTGTGAATAAACATTTCACTGTCGGACAATTTATAATCTAGCACAACATTCTCAAGTGGCACGTATGAACTCCTATAACAGTTTTCCAGAAAGTCCAATATGTGTTTTATAAGAATATTCAATACAGCGAGTTGTTATATGTTACATTCAAATTTATATTTATTTTATGACTGCGCCCTATTTACAAAGGTAAATATCAACAAAAAGTCACCTTAGGGTGTGAAATCTCAAAAGGCCAGACATCTTATGCAGTTCAATTACATAATATTACACAGCCTAATTAGCAGACATTCAGAAACAATGCCACTTGCTTGATTGGCCAGAAGGTCCTGCCAGTAGACAGTATCTGATAACAGTCTCAGGCTACAGCCAACCCCAGCTAGTCACTGTCTTCAGGCTTCATTAGGGTCAATGACAAGATCTTCAAGTGTGTTTAACTAGCAGAAGTAAACAAAAAAGATTGATGGATCACCCTGCTGCAATGTCATTGGTTCATTATCATACAGATTTGCAAATTGAGGCTTAACTAGTAGCATACACACCCCACCCCCTTATAAGACATGTGTTCTGACACTGTGATTTGGACTTGCAGACTGATGAGAAATCTGCAATATCCAAAAACGGTTTGTCCCGTACAACTGTTGTTTTGCCATACATATATTATCAGTGATTGTTTCAAGATATTTGAAGTAAAATGCGTCCTCCATGATTGTGCAATGACAATAGCATGCTTCCATTGCCAGGGTCTTTATTGGGGTCAGCCCACTGTTGGTTTTCCCATAGGCGACCATGTTAACATTTTGTCTGATTATAAGAAAACGTGACCTATAAAATGTCTTAAACTTCTCACCTGCTGTTATCATCATCTCATTGACATGCCAATAGATTTTATCAAAAATTGCATACTTCCAGCTCTCTTAAAATGCCTGTATGTGTGACACCCGTCAATATTTACAAATGCTGGCAAGAATTACTCCGCAAACAGGTCACACAGACAAATTGCTGTCAAATATTCTTCCGCTTATTCAGATCATCTAGAAATCCACCATTTTACAGTCAACACCTTCTACAATCACACATGAAAATCTCCCTACTCAAATGCACTTATGTCACAGCATGTGAATTTGGTAAAAAATCATTTCTAAAAAATACACTGCACTTTTCTTCATGTGCAACGGACAGGAAGTCTAACTAGAACATGACCCCAAGTAGGCAAGGCAAGTTTGGAGAAAAATGTTGAAACTAACACATTTGATAGGCTCTCCTATCTCATATACTGTGTGGTATTTTTTGTTTAATTCATCCACGTGTTTGTTTTTTATACACATTTCAAAAGAGCCACCCTACTTGACAGGGCACCGTGTGAATAAACATTTCACTGTCGGACAATTTATAATCTAGCACAACATTCTCAGGTGGCACGTATGAACTCCTATAACAGTTTTCCAGAAAGTCCAATATGTGTTTTATAAGAATATTCAATACAGCGAGTTGTTATATGTTACATTCAAATTTATATTTATTTTATGACTGCGCCCTATTTACAAAGGTAAATATCAACAAAAAGTCAGCTTAGGGTGTGAAATCTCAAAAGGCCAGACGTCTTATGCACTTCAATTACATAATATTACACAGCCTAATTAGCAGACATTCAGAAAACAATGCCACTTGCTTGATTGGCCAGAAGGTCCTGCCAGTAGACAGTATCTGATAACAGTCTCAGGCTACAGCCAACTCCAGCTAGTCACTGTCTTCAGGCTTCATTAGGGTCAATGACAGGATCTTCAAGTGTGTTTAACTAGCAGAAGTAAACAAAAAAAATGGATGGATCACCCTGCTGCAATGTCATTGGTTCATTATCATACAGATTTGCAAATTGAGGCTTAACTAGTATCATACACACCCCACCCCATTATAAGACATGTGTTCTGACACTGTGATTTGGACTTGCAGACTGATGAGAAATCTGCAATATCCAAAAACGGTTTGTCCCGTTCAACTGTTGTTTTGCCATACATATATTATCAGTGATTGTTTCAAGATATTTGAAGTAAAATGCGTCCTCCATGATTGTGCAATGACAACAGCATGCTTCCGTTGCGTGGGTCTTTATTGGGGTCAGCCCACTGTTGGTTTTCCCATAGGCGACCATGTTAACGTTTTGTCTGATTATAAGAAAACGTGACGTATAAAATGTCTTAAACTTCTCACCTGCTGTTATCAGTATCTCATTGACATGCCGATAGATTTTAACAAAAATTTGCTACTACCAGCTCTCGTAAAATGCCTGTATGTGTGACACCCATCAATATTTACAAATGACGGCAAGAATTACTCCGCAAACAGGTCACACAGACAAATTGCTGTCAAATATTCTTCCGCTTATTCAGATCATCTAGAAATCCACCATTTTACAGTCAACACCTTCTACAATCACACATGAAAATCTCCCTACTCAAATGCACTTATGTCACAGCATGTGAATTTGGTAAAAAATCATTTCTCAAAAATACACTGCACTTTTCTTCATGTGCAACAGACAGGAAGTCTAACTAGAACATGACCCCAAGTAGGCAAGGCAAGTTTGGAGAAAAATGTTGAAACTAACACATTTGATAGGCTCTCCTATCTCATACACTGTGTGGTATTTTTTGTTTAATTCATCCACGTGTTTGTTTTTTATACACATTTCAAAAGAGCCACCCTACTTGACAGGGCACCATGTGAATAAACATTTCACTGTCGGACAATTTATAATCTAGCACAACATTCTCAGGTGGCACGTATGAACTCCTATAACAGTTTTCCAGAAAGTCCAATATGTGTTTTATAAGAATATTCAATACAGCGAGTTGTTATATGTTACATTCAAATTTATATTTATTTTATGACTGCGCCCTATTTACAAAGGTAAATATCAACAAAAAGTCAGCTTAGGGTGTGAAATCTCAAAAGGCCAGACGTCTTATGCACTTCAATTACATAATATTACACAGCCTAATTAGCAGACATTCAGAAAACAATGCCACTTGCTTGATTGGCCAGAAGGTCCTGCCAGTAGACAATATCTGATAACAGTCTCAGGCTACAGCTGACTCCAGCTAGTCACTGTCATCAGGCTTCATTAGGGTCAATGACATGATCTTCAAGTGTGTTTAACTAGCAGAAGTAAACAAAAAAGATTGATGGATCACCCTGCTGCAATGTCATTGGTTCATTATCATATAGATTTGCAAATTGAGGCTTAACTAGTATCATACACACCCCACCCCCTTATAAGACATGTGTTCTGACACTGTGATTTGGAATTGCAGACTGATGAGAAATCTGCAGTATCCAAAAACAGTTTGTCCCGTTCAACTGTTGTTTTGCCATACATATATTATCAGTGAATGTTTCAAGATATTTGAAGTAAAATGCGTCCTCCATGATTGTGCAATGACAACAGCATGCTTCCGTTGCGTGGGTCTTTATTGGGGTCAGCCCACTGTTGGTTTTCCCATAGGCGACCATGTTAACGTTTTGTCTGATTATAAAAAAACGTGACCTATAAAATGTCTTAAACTTCTCACCTGCTGTTATCAGTATCTCGTTGACATGCCGATAGATTTTAACAAAAATTGCATACTTCCAGCTCTCGTAAAATGCCTGTATGTGTGACACCCATCAATATTTACAAATGACGGCAAGAATTACTCCGCAAACAGGTCACACAGACAAATTGCTGTTAAATATTCTTCCGCTTATTCAGATCATCTAGAAATCCACCATTTTACAGTCAACACCTTCTACAATCACACATGAAAATCTCCCTACTCAAATGCATTGATGTCACAGCATGTGAATTTGGTAAAAAATCATTTCTAAAAAATACACTGCACTTTTCTTCATGTGCAACGGACAGGAAGTCTAACTAGAACATGACCCCAAGTAGGCAAGGCAAGTTTGGAAAAAATGTTGAAATTAACACATTTGATAGGCTCTCCTATCTCATACAATGTGTGGTATTTTTTTTATAATTCATCCACATGTTTGTTTTTTATACACATTTCAAAAGAGCCACCCTACTTGACAGGGCACCGTGTGAATAAACATTTCACTGTCGGACAATTTATAATCTAGCACAACATTCTCAGGTGGCACGTATGAACTCCTATAACAGTTTTCCACAAAGTCCAATACGTGTTTTATAAGAATATTCAATACAGCGATTTGTTATATGTTACATTCAAATTTATATTTATTTTATGACTGCGCCCTATTTACAAAGGTAAATATCAACAAAAAGTCACCTTAGGGTGTGAAATCTCAAAAGGCCAGACATCTTATGCAGTTCAATTACATAATATTACACAGCCTAATTAGCAGACATTCAGAAAACAATGCCACTTGCTTGATTGGCCAGAAGGTCCTGCCAGTAGACAGTATCTGATAACAGTCTCAGGCTACAGCCAACCCCAGCTAGTCACTGTCTTCAGGCTTCATTAGGGTCAATGACATGATCTTCAAGTGTGTTTAACTAGCAGAAGTAAACAAAAAAGATTGATGGATCACCCTGCTGCAATGTCATTGGTTCATTATCATACAGATTTGCAAATTGAGGCTTAACTAGTATCATACACACCCCACCCCCTTATAAGACATGTGTTCTGACACTGTGATTTGGACTTGCAGACTGATGAGAAATCTGCAATATCCAAAAACAGTTTGTCCCGTTCAACTGTTGTTTTGCCATACATATATTATCAGTGATTGTTTCAAGATATTTGAAGTAAAATGCGTCCTCCATGATTGTGCAATGACAACAGCATGCTTCCGTTGCGTGGGTCTTTATTGGGGTCAGCCCACTGTTGGTTTTCCCATAGGCGACCATGTTAACGTTTTGTCTGATTATAAGAAAAAGTGACCTATAAAATGTCTTAAACTTCTCACCTGCTGTTATCAGTATCTCATTGACATGCCGGTAGATTTTAACAAAAATTGCATACTTCCAGCTCTCGTAAAATGCCTGTATGTGTGACACCCATCAATATTTACAAATGACGGCAAGAATTACTCCGCAAACAGGACACACAGACAAATTGCTGTCAAATATTCTTCCGCTTATTCAGATCATCTAGAAATCCACCATTTTACAGTCAACACCTTCTACAATCACACATGAAAATCTCCCTACTCAAATGCACTTATGTCACAGCATGTGAATTTGGTAAAAAATCATTTCTCAAAAATACACTGCACTTTTCTTCATGTGCAACAGACAGGAAGTCTAACTAGAACATGACCCCAAGTAGGCAAGGCAAGTTTGGAGAAAAATGTTGAAACTAACACATTTGATAGGCTCTCCTATCTCATACACTGTGTGGTATTTTTTGTTTAATTCATCCACGTGTTTGTTTTTTATACACATTTCAAAAGAGCCACCCTATTTGACAGGGCACCGTGTGAATAAACATTTCACTGTCGGACAATTTATAATCTAGCACAACATTCTCAGGTGGCACGTATGAACACCTATAACAGTTTTCCAGAAAGTCCAATATGTGTTTTATAAGAATATTCAATACAGCGAGTTGTTATATGTTACATTCAAATTTATATTTATTTTATGACTGCGCCCTATTTACAAAGGTAAATATCAACAAAAAGTCACCTTAGGGTGTGAAATCTCAAAAGGCCAGACATCTTATGCAGTTCAATTACATAATATTACACAGCCTAATTAGCAGACATTCAGAAACAATGCCACTTGCTTGATTGGCCAGAAGGTCCTGCCAGTAGACAGTATCTGATAACAGGCTTGGGCTACAGCCGACTCCAGCTAGTCACTGTCTTCAGGCTTCATTAGGGTCAATGACATGATCTTCAAGTGTGTTTAACTAGCAGAAGTAAACAAAAAAGATTGATGGATCACCCTGCTGCAATGTCATTGGTTCATTATCATACAGATTTGCAAATTGAGGCTTAACTAGTAGCATACACACCCCACCCCCTTATAAGACATGTGTTCTGACACTGTGATTTGGACTTGCAGACTGATGAGAAATCTGCAATATCCAAAAACGGTTTGTCCCGTACAACTGTTGTTTTGCCATACATATATTATCAGTGATTGTTTCAAGATATTTGAAGTAAAATGCGTCCTCCATGATTGTGCAATGACAATAGCATGCTTCCATTGCCAGGGTCTTTATTGGGGTCAGCCCACTGTTGGTTTTCCCATAGGCGACCATGTTAACGTTTTGTCTGATTATAAGAAAACGTGACCTATAAAATGTCTTAAACTTCTCACCTGCTGTTATCATCATCTCATTGACATGCCAATAGATTTTATCAAAAATTGCATACTTCCAGCTCTCTTAAAATGCCTGTATGTGTGACACCCGTCAATATTTACAAATGCCGGCAAGAATTACTCCGCAAACAGGTCACACAGACAAATTGCTGTCAAATATTCTTCCGCTTATTCAGATCATCTAGAAATCCACCATTTTACAGTCAACACCTTCTACAATCACACATGAAAATCTCCCTACTCAAATGCACTTATGTCACAGCATGTGAATTTGGTAAAAAATCATTTCTCAAAAATACACTGCACTTTTCTTCATGTGCAACGGACAGGAAGTCTAACTAGAACATGACCCCAAGTAGGCAAGGCAAGTTAGGAAAAAATGTTGAAATTAACACATTTGATAGGCTCTCCTATCTCATACAATGTGTGGTATTTTTTTTATAATTCATCCACATGTTTGTTTTTTATACACATTTCAAAAGAGCCACCCTACTTGACAGGGCACCGTGTGAATAAACATTTCACTGTCGGACAATTTATAATCTAGCACAACATTCTCAGGTGGCACGTATGAACTCCTATAACAGTTTTCCACAAAGTCCAATATGTGTTTTATAAGAATATTCAATACAGCGATTTGTTATATGTTACATTCAAATTTATATTTATTTTATGACTGCGCCCTATTTACAAAGGTAAATATCAACAAAAAGTCACCTTAGGGTGTGAAATCTCAAAAGGCCAGACATCTTATGCAGTTCAATTACATAATATTACACAGCCTAATTAGCAGACATTCAGAAAACAATGCCACTTGCTTGATTGGCCAGAAGGTCCTGCCAGTAGACAGTATCTGATAACAGTCTCAGGCTACAACCAACTCCAGCTAGTCACTGTCTTCAGGCTTCATTAGGGTCAATGACATGATCTTCAAGTGTGTTTAACTAGCAGAAGTAAACAAAAAAGATTGATGGATCACCCTGCTGCAATGTCATTGGTTCATTATCATACAGATTTGCAAATTGAGGCTTAACTAGTATCATACACACCCCACCCCCTTATAAGACATGTGTTCTGACACTGTGATTTGGACTTGCAGACTGATGAGAAATCTGCAATATCCAAAAACAGTTTGTCCCGTTCAACTGTTGTTTTGCCATACATATATTATCAGTGATTGTTTCAAGATATTTGAAGTAAAATGCGTCCTCCATGATTGTGCAATGACAACAGCATGCTTCCGTTGCGTGGGTCTTTATTGGGGTCAGCCCACTGTTGGTTTTCCCATAGGCGACCATGTTAACGTTTTGTCTGATTATAAGAAAACGTGACCTATAAAATGTCTTAAACTTCTCACCTGCTGTTATCAGTATCTCATTGACATGCCGGTAGATTTTAACAAAAATTGCATACTTCCAGCTCTCGTAAAATGCCTGTATGTGTGACACCCATCAATATTTACAAATGACGGCAAGAATTACTCCGCAAACAGGACACACAGACAAATTGCTGTCAAATATTCTTCCGCTTATTCAGATCATCTAGAAATCCACCATTTTACAGTCAACACCTTCTACAATCACACATGAAAATCTCCCTACTCAAATGCACTTATGTCACAGCATGTGAATTTGGTAAAAAATCATTTCTCAAAAATACACTGCACTTTTCTTCATGTGCAACAGACAGGAAGTCTAACTAGAACATGACCCCAAGTAGGCAAGGCAAGTTTGGAGAAAAATGTTGAAACTAACACATTTGATAGGCTCTCCTATCTCATACACTGTGTGGTATTTTTTGTTTAATTCATCCACGTGTTTGTTTTTTATACACATTTCAAAAGAGCCACCCTACTTGACAGGGCACCGTGTGAATAAACATTTCACTGTCGGACAATTTATAATCTAGCACAACATTCTCAAGTGGCACGTATGAACTCCTATAACAGTTTTCCACAAAGTCCAATATGTGTTTTATAAGAATATTCAATACAGCGAGTTGTTATATGTTACATTCAAATTTATATTTATTTTATGACTGCGCCCTATTTACAAAGGTAAATATCAACAAAAAGTCACCTTAGGGTGTGAAATCTCAAAAGGCCAGACGTCTTATGCAGTTCAATTACATAATATTACACAGCCTAATTAGCAGACATTCAGAAACAATGCCACTTGCTTGATTGGCCAGAAGGTCCTGCCAGTAGACAGTATCTGATAACAGGATTGGGCTACAGCCGACTCCAGCTAGTCACTGTCTTCAGGCTTCATTAGGGTCAATGACATGATCTTCAAGTGTGTTTAACTAGCAGAAGTAAACAAAAAAGATTGATGGATCACCCTGCTGCAATGTCATTGGTTCATTATCATACAGATTTGCAAATTGAGGCTTAACTAGTAGCATACACACCCCACCCCCTTATAAGACATGTGTTCTGACACTGTGATTTGGACTTGCAGACTGATGAGAAATCTGCAATATCCAAAAACGGTTTGTCCCGTACAACTGTTGTTTTGCCATACATATATTATCAGTGATTGTTTCAAGATATTTGAAGTAAAATGCGTCCTCCATGATTGTGCAATGACAATAGCATGCTTCCATTGCCAGGGTCTTTATTGGGGTCAGCCCACTGTTGGTTTTCCCATAGGCGACCATGTTAACGTTTTGTCTGATTATAAGAAAATGTGACCTATAAAATGTCTTAAACTTCTCACCTGCTGTTATCAGTATCTCGTTGACATGCCGATAGATTTTAACAAAAATTGCATACTTCCAGCTCTCGTAAAATGCCTGTATGTGTGACACCCATCAATATTTACAAATGACGGCAAGAATTACTCCGCAAACAGGTCACACAGACAAATTGCTGTCAAATATTCTTTCGCTTATTCAGATCATCTAGAAATCCACCATTTTACAGTCAACACCTTCTACAATCACACATGAAAATCTCCCTACTCAAATGCACTTATGTCACAGCATGTGAATTTGGTAAAAAATCATTTCTCAAAAATACACTGCACTTTTCTTCATGTGCAACGGACAGGAAGTCTAACTAGAACATGACCCCAAGTAGGCAAGGCAAGTTAGGAAAAAATGTTGAAATTAACACATTTGATAGGCTCTCCTATCTCATACAATGTGTGGTATTTTTTTTATAATTCATCCACATGTTTGTTTTTTATACACATTTCAAAAGAGCCACCCTACTTGACAGGGCACCGTGTGAATAAACATTTCACTGTCGGACAATTTATAATCTAGCACAACATTCTCAGGTGGCACGTATGAACTCCTATAACAGTTTTCCACAAAGTCCAATATGTGTTTTATAAGAATATTCAATACAGCGATTTGTTATATGTTACATTCAAATTTATATTTATTTTATGACTGCGCCCTATTTACAAAGGTAAATATCAACAAAAAGTCACCTTAGGGTGTGAAATCTCAAAAGGCCAGACATCTTATGCAGTTCAATTACATAATATTACACAGCCTAATTAGCAGACATTCAGAAAACAATGCCACTTGCTTGATTGGCCAGAAGGTCCTGCCAGTAGACAGTATCTGATAACAGTCTCAGGCTACAACCAACCCCAGCTAGTCACTGTCTTCAGGCTTCATTAGGGTCAATGACATGATCTTCAAGTGTGTTTAACTAGCAGAAGTAAACAAAAAAGATTGATGGATCACCCTGCTGCAATGTCATTGGTTCATTATCATACAGATTTGCAAATTGAGGCTTAACTAGTATCATACACACCCCACCCCCTTATAAGACATGTGTTCTGACACTGTGATTTGGACTTGCAGACTGATGAGAAATCTGCAATATCCAAAAACAGTTTGTCCCGTTCAACTGTTGTTTTGCCATACATATATTATCAGTGATTGTTTCAAGATATTTGAAGTAAAATGCGTCCTCCATGATTGTGCAATGACAACAGCATGCTTCCGTTGCGTGGGTCTTTATTGGGGTCAGCCCACTGTTGGTTTTCCCATAGGCGACCATGTTAACGTTTTGTCTGATTATAAGAAAACGTGACCTATAAAATGTCTTAAACTTCTCACCTGCTGTTATCAGTATCTCATTGACATGCCGGTAGATTTTAACAAAAATTGCATACTTCCAGCTCTCGTAAAATGCCTGTATGTGTGACACCCATCAATATTTACAAATGACGGCAAGAATTACTCCGCAAACAGGACACACAGACAAATTGCTGTCAAATATTCTTCCGCTTATTCAGATCATCTAGAAATCCACCATTTTACAGTCAACACCTTCTACAATCACACATGAAAATCTCCCTACTCAAATGCACTTATGTCACAGCATGTGAATTTGGTAAAAAATCATTTCTCAAAAATACACTGCACTTTTCTTCATGTGCAACAGACAGGAAGTCTAACTAGAACATGACCCCAAGTAGGCAAGGCAAGTTTGGAGAAAAATGTTGAAACTAACACATTTGATAGGCTCTCCTATCTCATACACTGTGTGGTATTTTTTGTTTAATTCATCCACGTGTTTGTTTTTTATACACATTTCAAAAGAGCCACCCTACTTGACAGGGCACCGTGTGAATAAACATTTCACTGTCGGACAATTTATAATCTAGCACAACATTCTCAAGTGGCACGTATGAACTCCTATAACAGTTTTCCACAAAGTCCAATATGTGTTTTATAAGAATATTCAATACAGCGAGTTGTTATATGTTACATTCAAATTTATATTTATTTTATGACTGCGCCCTATTTACAAAGGTAAATATCAACAAAAAGTCACCTTAGGGTGTGAAATCTCAAAAGGCCAGACGTCTTATGCAGTTCAATTACATAATATTACACAGCCTAATTAGCAGACATTCAGAAACAATGCCACTTGCTTGATTGGCCAGAAGGTCCTGCCAGTAGACAGTATCTGATAACAGGATTGGGCTACAGCCGACTCCAGCTAGTCACTGTCTTCAGGCTTCATTAGGGTCAATGACATGATCTTCAAGTGTGTTTAACTAGCAGAAGTAAACAAAAAAGATTGATGGATCACCCTGCTGCAATGTCATTGGTTCATTATCATACAGATTTGCAAATTGAGGCTTAACTAGTAGCATACACACCCCACCCCCTTATAAGACATGTGTTCTGACACTGTGATTTGGACTTGCAGACTGATGAGAAATCTGCAATATCCAAAAACGGTTTGTCCCGTACAACTGTTGTTTTGCCATACATATATTATCAGTGATTGTTTCAAGATATTTGAAGTAAAATGCGTCCTCCATGATTGTGCAATGACAATAGCATGCTTCCATTGCCAGGGTCTTTATTGGGGTCAGCCCACTGTTGGTTTTCCCATAGGCGACCATGTTAACGTTTTGTCTGATTATAAGAAAATGTGACCTATAAAATGTCTTAAACTTCTCACCTGCTGTTATCAGTATCTCGTTGACATGCCGATAGATTTTAACAAAAATTGCATACTTCCAGCTCTCGTAAAATGCCTGTATGTGTGACACCCATCAATATTTACAAATGACGGCAAGAATTACTCCGCAAACAGGTCACACAGACAAATTGCTGTCAAATATTCTTTCGCTTATTCAGATCATCTAGAAATCCACCATTTTACAGTCAACACCTTCTACAATCACACATGAAAATCTCCCTACTCAAATGCACTTATGTCACAGCATGTGAATTTGGTAAAAAATCATTTCTCAAAAATACACTGCACTTTTCTTCATGTGCAACGGACAGGAAGTCTAACTAGAACATGACCCCAAGTAGGCAAGGCAAGTTTGGAGAAAAATGTTGAAACTAACACATTTGATAGGCTCTCCTATCTCATATACTGTGTGGTATTTTTTGTTTAATTCATCCACGTGTTTGTTTTTTATACACATTTCAAAAGAGCCACCCTACTTGACAGGGCACCGTGTGAATAAACATTTCACTGTCGGACAATTTATAATCTAGCACAACATTCTCAGGTGGCACGTATGAACTCCTGTAACAGTTTTCCAGAAAGTCCAATATGTGTTTTATAAGAATATTCAATATAGCGAGTTGTTATATGTTACATTCAAATTTATATTAATTTTATGACTGCGCCCTATTTACAAAGGTAAATATTAACAAAATGTCACCTTAGGGTGTGAAATCTCAAAAGGCCAGACGTCTTATGCAGTTCAATTACATAATATTACACAGCCTAATTAGCAGATATTCAGAAAACAATGCCACTTGCTTGATTGGCCAGAAGGTCCTGTCAGTAGACAGTATCTGATAACAGTCTCAGGCTACAGCCAACCCCAGCTAGTCACTGTCATCAGGCTTCATTAGGGTCAATGACAGGATCTTCAAGTGTGTTTAACAAGCAGAAGTAAACAAAAAAGATTGATGGATCACCCTGCTGCAATGTCATTGGTTCATTATCATACAGATTTGCAAATTTAGGCTTAACTAGTAGCATACACACCCCACCCCCTTATAAGACATGTGTTCTGACACAGTGATTTGGACTTGCAGACTGATGAGAAATCTGCAATATCCAAAAACGGTTTGTCCCGTTCAACTGTTGTTTTGCCATACATATATTATCAGTGATTGTTTCAAGATATTTGAAGTAAAATGCGTCCTCCATGATTGTGCAATGACAATAGCATGCTTCCATTGCCAGGGTCTTTATTGGGGTCAGTCCACTGTTGGTTTTCCCATAGGCGACCATGTTAACGTTTTGTCTGATTATAAGAAAACGTGACCTATAAAATGTCTTAAATTTCTCACCTGCTGTTATCATCATCTCATCATTTTAACAAAAATTGCATACTTCCAGCTCTCATAAAATGCCTGTATGTGTGACACCCGTCAATATTTACAAATGCCGGCAAGAATTACTCCGCAAACAGGTCACACAGACAAATTGCTGCCAAATATCCTTCCGCTTATTCAAATCATCTAGAAATCCACCATTTTACAGTCAAGACCTTCTACAATCACACATGAAAATCTCCCTACTCAAATGCACTTACCCGGGGTATGTCACTGCATGTGAATATTTAAAAAAATCATTTCTCAAAAATACACTGCACTTGTCTTCGTCTAACTAGAACATGACCCCTATATCCTAATAAGGGAATATCCCACTCTGGTAACCAGGCAGTGACCAGGCAGTAGCCAATCACGGCCCAGTATCTGAACTGGGGAAACTCAGTCTAAATTCCTCTGTCACAGAGAAAGTTTGTTTGCTCTCAGCAGCCCTTTTTCTGTTGTACCCACCCTCCTTCCCCAACTACTCCAGCTTAGTCGCCCTATTGTTCTGGATGGTGGTTTCTGGGCCCCACATTTATTCCACTTAGATAGTTAATTATTGGCATTCCCCATCATCGACAGATATGTAAGACTCATCTATGTTTGTAAGGGGAATTGCCTTTTGTTATCTAGGTCGACGGCAATGCCCATTATCTCGTCTTTACCATTTACATTACAATTGACTACATGTAATTAAAGGGCATTGCCATTTTCCACCCTTATTCCATGACTCTCTTTCTCTACATAAACCTAGCAACGCGCAGCAGATTCCAATACACATCACATCTTATAAGGGAGCAGTGAATAAAATAATAATTCCATCTACAAATATGCAAATAATAAACATTTTTAAATATTTTTAGTTTTGAATAGATTTTATGAAAATCACAAAAACATAACGATGCATCAGCTCTGCCCATCACTGGTCACACCAGCAGGTAGCCACAACCAGCCAAGTGAGCTGTGCTATTTCTGGCTGGCTTTAAAAGAAACAATGTATTTTTTAGTATTATGTCAACATTACTGTCTCGGTTTTGGATGATTCAAGGATGGGTCACTTTCCCATGCACAAGATTGTGGAAGCGCTCCCTAAGATTGAAATTATAGATATCCATTGGCATAGACATGGTTTTATCTTTAAAATGTTTTTCCATGCAAAGCCAGACAACACAGCTAATGTAAGATAAAACAGTATTCATATTTCTAGAAAATCTGACACTACAAGAAAGACATCTAATTGCTATAATCATTTTGTGTTTATCGCTGTGTGTTTCAGGCACAGGATTGGCGATAGTTGTGTTAAGTTTTCTCTTTGTCACATACTACAACGTGATCCTTGCTTGGGCTTTGTACTACATCACTAGCAGTTTCCAAAACCCTCTACCCTGGGCCAGTTGTGACCAGCTGTGGGCGGGGCCTAATTGTTGGCATGGCAACGGAGACAACACATCAACAATGAGGCCCAATGACAGTATTGCACCGAGCCAGGAGTTCTTCGAGTGAGTTTTGTATTCACGGTTACCGATCAATCTTAACATGCTGACCTTGTGTAATTAAGAAGCACCTTTTAAAACACTTTATGTGAATCTTTGGCAATTAAAAAATCTTGATTACATAACCCAGAACGTGTAGTTTACTTTTCTTAAGTTTGTAAACAAGATTTAACCAAATTTATTCCTAGTCATCTTGTATTAAAATGCAATTACAAGTAGTTATGTAGGCATTTATTTAGGCTACTTGTTTGGTTGAAATTGAATCAACATTTCCTTCTAGCTGTAGTTTTTCCATGCACCTGCCATAACCATCTGTATAACTTGTGCCACTTTCACTGTGTTATTTAAACTAGTTACTTTTCAGAAACCAGGTGTTGAAGCAGTCATCTTGCCTGGAGAACATAGGATCTTTCGTCTGGCCCCTCGCACTGTTACTTCTGTTGTCATGGATACTTGTTTACTTGAGTTTGTGGAAAGGCATCCGACTGACTGGCAAGGTAAAAAAGTTTACTTGTTATTTTTTGTTATTTTAAATGACTCGAAAGGAGGTGATCCATAAAATAGGTCATGATTAAGAGGATTTGTATCTATGGGTAAGAAGTGTTATATGGGGGTGGGGTAATTAAGTCTTTGGGTAAGCATTATGTAATGGTTTTTGAAATGTTGGCTTATTGAACTGTCGGTATCATACAAATATATCATTAACTGTTCAGCCAGTTTTCAGATTTAAACAGCATTCCAGCCAACGAAAACCCAGCAATGTATTGGATCATGTTCATTTTATTATGTTTTCAGACTTATATTTTATGTGTAAGCAATGCATTAGTACAGCTAGGCAATGACCATAATGATTATTATTGATGTATGTCTTTATCAAACTGAACATAATCTTAGGGTGCGTACACTGTCTGTACATGCCAGCATTATGAAGAGTGAGAAGGGTTTCAAAAACGTCCACAAAAACATGGATTGATTACTGGCAGCTTGACATTCAATCATCTTATTGTCGTTTATAGTTTTGTAATTTTATGTCATGCCAGTTTGATAATCAATGATAGACAATTCCCAGAAGTACTCTTTGTAGTTAAGGTGATTCCTGACATCACTAGAGAACACTAGATGGAAGCCCAGTGGCAGTCAATAGAGCATCAGTCTCTCAATGGAGAAAACCAGGGTTCGAATCCGTTTTGAACATTAGGCAAGTTCATTCACGTAATGATGCTCCAGTTCACTCAGCTGTATGAATGAGTACCTGGCTATAGACAGTGGTGGATATTTATCTACAAAAATTATTCATGCAGTAATTCCAGCATGGCTGAATGCTGCCCAGAGAAGTCGAGATGGTGTTTGATTGAACATGTCTGCCAGGGAGTAAAGTGTAAAGCGCTTTGAGCAGTCCTTAGGACTGGATACTGCGCTATATATTACCTTTGCTTTACTTTTTTAAATGAGACAAAATTCAACTGATTCAGTGAAGTTTTATATATTCCATGGGATAAAAGCTGAGCATAGACTGGCAAAGTTGGCGTAAAACTTTGTAATATGTTTGTAAACCTCTAATAAATCTGTTTCATGTTTACCCACATTTAGTACTTCACAATATGTTTTTCTTTCAGATTGTCTACTTCACTGCGACATTTCCTTACGTTGTCATATTCCTGA
Source organism: Escarpia spicata (assembly GCA_963995525.1). NCBI lineage: Eukaryota > Metazoa > Annelida > Polychaeta > Sabellida > Siboglinidae > Escarpia > Escarpia spicata. Next base: position 16,016,858 of record OZ023213.1, read on the forward strand.
TGTTGATTCGGGGCGTTACCCTCCCTGGCTCTATGAAGGGAATAGACTTCTTTATTAACCCCCGCTGGCATCTTCTGCTAGAGCCAAAGGTGAGATGCTACGTCGTGTCCCTTCCGAGAACATATGTGATCCGCCACAACAAAATGGGTATTACCCCCCCCCCCCCCCCGGGTAAGTAACGAAATAGTGAAATGGAGATTTGTACCTTTTTTGGATTCTACAGGTCACGAGCTTTAAAATGATACCTCATTTGTTGAAATATCTTCAGTAGTTTTTATATATTGCTAAAATTGAAACAAACATTACAAAGGCATCGTTATGAGAAATGATGTGTCATTGTCACTCATATTGTAAATTTGTTTAAATGTGGGTTCGTAAATGCATGTATTTTATTAATTTTTGATTGTCGTCGAGGAATATAAACTAGACATTGAAAGATGAGTTTATTAGTTTCGCATTTCTTCGAAAATCAAAAAAATTGAAGGAACCATATATATATATATGACTTAGACAGCTTTATCTGCCTCAGGTGCTGATTAGGCCTGTGCTACTTAATTAATACTCGGTTCTGTGTGGCAGGTGACGGAGGTCATATATATATATAATTATATATATGTATATATATAATTATATATATATGCCAATTTGTCATAAAATAATGTTTTACAGTATAAACTATGTCTATAACAATACACTAACCACCCAAATGTATTTTAGTGAACTATTCTTTGTTGTTGAAATTTGAATGGCATATAAACGTTCTAGTGCACCAAACTTCTCAAATGTCAAATGCACTATTGTGGAATCAAATCCCTTTATTGAGGTTCGTTCACCAAGTTTGGCATTACATTTTCAATTCAATACGAACAAAGAGACGGCAGAGCCGAGTCATCTGCCAACACAAACAATAATACTAATGTTAGCACAATCGTTCTAAAAGCAAATAAAACACAAACATCGTTCCAGTGAACTGTATCGCATCTAGGCACAAAGTAATGGAGCAGAACCATCACCATATCTTCAGAGAAAGAAGACAAGTGTCGATCTTACAATAAAGGACACAGTGTCACTGTCAGGGATCACAACTGTAAATGTTTCCATATGTCTCAAGTACGAAATGTGTCAGTATTCTACTGAGCATATTGCGATTACAAATCGTTGAGAATTGGCAATGGAGCAGCATATATTGAACTGTCATGATAGCAGTTGTGCATACTACACACTGTATCAACAATGATTACAAGAGATAAACAGCCTGCCAGTGTGATCTAACAATTTACAGATAGAATAATTTCTAGGTGTGGAAATGGAATTAATGCAACTTGTCACAATCCCAACTATTTCCCTACACACAAGTCACAAACATTTGTTAGTGAGAAACACAACATCTATAGTGAAATCGAATCACCACTCTTAATAATAACAACGCAACATTTAGGTTGAAAAGAAAGTCAGTATATGACTAGTACGTGCACAACATCAGTTGTAATATTGTTGTTTAGGTAACCATCCCGGCCCACACCCGTTAAGTCATAAATCATTCCAACAAATAAAAATGTTCTCACAACACAACCTTGTGGCAAGGACCTTTTCATCGCGCAGCAGAAACGGCGTCACACCGTAATTAAACGCCGCTAAAAGAAACTACAAAGAACGGGGTCAAACTGAAATTGCGCCATTAAAAGAAAGAACGGCTAGTACATAAACAAACTGTGTTCTCCTAAAAAGGAGAACACAGTTTGTTTATATGGCAGCATGCTACTTTTGAAGACTTATAGCGTCAGATCCGAAGCCATGATATGACAGCATTATGAAATTAGAAGCACTGCCTGTGTTTGAAAACGAACAAAAAAGGTCTTTTTAGCTCTGAATATTGCATACATGGGGTATAGCGTTAACAGAAATACGTAAGACCTGCAAACAAATCCCTATTGTTCACGTGTATCCACTGGTTTGCCACACAGATTTACTTATTGAAAACGTGATCATTTCCCATAAGTTCTTCACTGTCGCCTATTTTTTGCATTGTATGTGTTTACTTTGGGTCTTACGGTTACATGTACAAAAAGTTGATAAATACCTGTGTTTACACAAATCATTTTGTGCTTGTTGCCACATGGATGATTAATTATGCAGCCCGGGTATAAGTCTACATGCCTGCTCAATGAAGCACTCTTTTAAATCAATCCATCTGACATATGGGCCGCCGCTATATTCACTCTCCGTTTATTCCATAGATTGTCAATTTCCCTTTTCCTCCTTCTCTTTGCCGAATCCATGGTGTAAACTGCATCTGGATAATTTTGCTGCTCCATAAAACTCACCAAAGTCTGGCAGATGGTACCAGATATTCACAAGTACCCCCTGGGCATGCCTTGTAGGGAATGCATACTGGCATGAAGTGGAAACTGCGCTTACACGGGGTTATGCTATCAATATATTGTTATGGTCATTAGTCTAGTCAAATAGGTGCAGAGAATTACATGAATTAGTCATAATAACATGATTAATAAATAATGGTGTACATCATAGAGATTAAAACTCTCAAAGAATTATTTAACAATGAATGAATTCAGTACATCACGGTTTGCCTACGTAGCAACTAGAATTATGCGCATGACTTTTATCAGGCCAACCAGGTTGATAACAGTGTTATATAATATTTATGTGTTCCATCACTAGAGGAGTATGGCCTCTAGCTGCGAGATCAAACATTCTTGAATATACAGTTTCCACTTAAGCAACTTTGCCTTGTGCTTTTGTCATAAAGAAACAATGGTTAAGGTCAGAATTTCAACAAAATACACGACAGAAAGTCTGAACACTTCATATGGTTGGCATCCATTTTTTATGGCTTGACATGTAACTAGGCAGTGGTCCCGATGATGTATTTCAATGGCCATAAATGCTCTCGTACAAGCCACATGATATATAAGACTGATTAATAAATTGATTTTACATCAAGTAATATATTAATGTCATTGGTCATTACAGACGTGGATCAATGCCGCCATGCAGAACTTCAACTCAGTCGGGATTGCATTCGGCTCAATGATGACATTTGCCAGCTACAACAAAAAAGACTCCAACATATTCAGGTGTGAGATATGTATTATTTTTATCACCCTGAAAGATGGCAGCATTGCGTGGTAACTAAAATAAACCTGTATTTTCATTGTGAAGCACGGTGGTGTAATAGTTCGAGTGTCTGACTCTTAAAAGTTATAGTTAACCAAGCACAAATATAGTCTACCTTAAATTATATTAATGGACAGAAAATACAAGAACTAACATGTTCAATACCTAAAATAAATAAAGTGCTTAAATACATTTTAAATAAATACATTGAAAATGTTAGTTTAAAATACATGATAAATACTTTTAAAAAATATCCATGTAACGAAAATGTATACGTCAGTGCTACAAACTGAGAAATTGCATAAAAGCCAATAGGAAAAATGAATAGTACCAGTATTTGGAGCAATAAACCAATTGTCACTATTACAGCAGATCATCATTTTATCATAACTCGATGGTGAGTCAACTGGGGAATGACTGACAGCTTAATGTGTCCATTGAAAAAAGTAATTAACAGTAAATAACTACCTTTGTGTTTTTCTCAAATACATCGCCAGTTGATAGATCAAAGGCCAATAGGCCAAGGAAGCGAATGAACGTAGTAAGAGGCAAATGGACCTTGGCATTTGAAAGGAGATAATACTTAAAAGTTAGTATATATATATATAAAGAGAGAGGGAGAGAGAGGGATAGATATGGAGAGATATGGAGAGATAGGGAGAGAGAGAGAGAGAGAGAGAGAGAGAGAGAGAGAGAGAGAGAGAGAGAGAGAGAGAGAGAGAGAGAGAGAGAGATAGAGATAGAGATAGAGATAGAGATAGAGATAGGGAGGGAGGGAGGGAGGGAGGGAGGGAGGGAGGGAGGGGGTGAGGGGGGAGGGGGGAGGGAGGGAGGGAGAGAGAGAGAGAGAGAGAGAGAGAGAGAGAGAGAGATAGAGAGAGAGGCATAGATAGAAAGAGAGAGAGAGGGAGAGAGAGGGAGAGGGAGGGAGAGAGAGAGAGAGAGAGAGAGAGAGAGAGGGAGAGAGAGGGAGAGGGAGGGAGAGAGAGAGAGAGAAAGGGAGAGAGATATAGAGAGAGGCAAAGATATATAGAAAGAGAGAGAGAGGGAGAGAGAGAGAGAGAGAGAGAGAGAGAGAGAGAGAGAGAGAGAGAGAGAGAGAGAGAGAGACAGAGAGACAGAGAGAGGGAGAGGGAGAGGGAGAGAGAGAGAGAGGGAGTGAGAGAGAGAGAGAGAGAGAGAGAGAGAGAGAGAGGGAGTGAGGAGAGACAGAGGTAGATTGTGGTCAATAGTACGGCTTTAGATTCACACAATGCCATGATGTAAGTATGGTTGTTCTTGCTACAGAAGTGTCATGGCCATCTGTGTCGTGAACTCAGCCACTAGCATCATCGCTGGATTCGCCGTCTTCTCTATTCTGGGTCACATTGCTTTGACCCACGGTCAAGACATCAAGGACGTCGTCACTGAAGGTCAGCGTTATGTGGATAACCATTGTAAATAGTCGTCAAATGTATGTGCATATATATATTATATATATAGACACATAAATACATATGTATACAACATAATACATTTTATTTTTATCCCCACAACTCTAATTTCCACTCTTCCAAAATGAACTCATTCCGTCCAAATGATGGATGTCTGCCCGCCCGCCCGCCCGCCCGCCCGCCCGCCCGTCTGTCTGCCTGCCTGTCACTTTCGGTATATCTCATGTTACAGTACTTTGACTGTTGTCATTTGCCTCACTTTCAGAACGTAACTCCTGCCACTTTCATTGTGTAGTCACTTATGGTGCATCTGTCACTTTCACAATAAACCTCTCCTGTTGATCACATTTACTGTTTTCAGTCATACAGAGCCTACGACTTTCAATACATTCAAATAAATCTGACTGTTTTCACTTTGCGTTTATTACTCTCTGTACATGTGACATCAGTTCAGCCAATGTCCTCATATTTCTTATTCGGTTCTCGCAGGTCCGGGACTTGTGTTCATTGTCTACCCAGAAGCCTTCAGTGCAATGCCAGCGGGACTCTCGCAACTCTTCTCGATTCTCTTCTTTTTCATGCTTGTTTGTCTCGCCATCGACAGTCAGGTAACCAGGGCAACGAATCGTGTTTTCGGGAAATGAAATAAAATATAAGAAAACAAGAACTGTACACATATGCATGCAGCAAGAATTACATTTGTGTTCTTATAATAATTATAATAATAATGTAACTTCTTAAATGTGCCTATAAACCCTTGGAAATCAGACTCAGAGGTGCTTAAAAAACAACAGGGTAGGGCAATCCCAGAATAGATTAGCAGTGTTAAAGTTGTTAATGGATGGATGGATACGTCAGGAAGCTAAGATGGATAAGCAAATTTATAGAGGTGAGTTTTAAAATGATGTAGCAATTGTGTAATATTTTCTATTTATGTTTTCAACTGATCTAATACAAAGAGGGAGCAAATTCCAGAGCCTGCGCAGCGACAGAGAAAGCTCAATTTCCAAATATTGGTATTGACTCTAGGAAGAAAAAAAAATTGGAACATTAATACATGTATATATAATTATATATATAAAAAGGACCAACCTTTAAACATTTTCCTTTTTAATTGAGGGTAAACGTTGTTGATGTTATAATCCATTCATTGGAATTATCATAGACATTAAAGACAACAGCTTTGGTCAAGAGACAGTTTAACCTCCAGAAAGAATAATAACAGAAGGACGTCTGTATGTTTACTGCATAAATCAAATAATGTCCTTTCTTGATTTAGTGATGTAAATGTGTTATATGAGTGAGTCACTGGGTGGCAGCACCTGCCACATAACAGTCACTAGGTGGCAGCACATTATTGTATAACACTGGGAGGTTGTTAAATGGTGAATTTGTCATATAATTGCTTTTGATAAGACAGTAGTAATTCAGTGGCTCAGTATGGTAAAATGGAATGTAAACAACACATTACAACAAAGCGATTAGACGGATCTTAGGATACCACCGACGGGACAGTGTGAGTAGTATTTTACAGTATTGCTAGCTATCAACACCTTTGACGCTCTATTGCACAGGAATATTTTTGGTTTTAGAAAATGGATGTATAACATTGACAATGATTTGATAAAGTGTATGTGCATTTGTACAGCTATTGCTAAAGTATCCATATGAACTAGTTTGACAAACACATCTTATATTGTACAATGGTGATTTTATATCCTATTTCTACACATAAATTGTTTAATAATTTTTTTAATAATTTGTATGACTTAATTATTTTTAACTGATTTACTTATAAACTTATGTAATTTGTTCTGCCTATTTGTATGCACCGGTTTATGTTTTTGTACTTTAAATAAACATATTTGTATGTATTAAGTCAGCAAACAAGGGATGTTATACAAAATTTACAAATAAGTGGAGGAGGCAATTTACATTAATACATTTCTTGACTTGAGTGAGACAACATGCACATCTCTTTTTCAAAACATTACAAATAATTTAATGATGTCAATGTTTGTTTGCTTGTTTATTTGTTTGTTGAAATAATAAATACATTCAGGCATTTGTTCATTCAGTTTGCCTCAGTCGAGGTGGTCGTTACAGCCATTGAGGATAGTCTTGGGAAACGGACTGAAAAGAAAAAGTATAGAAAAGAACTCCTGGTGCTTGTTGTCTGTGGCGTCTGTTTCATGCTTGGACTCCCGTACGTCACAAATGTAAGTAAAAAAGCAAATAAAATAAAATATACAAATAGAAAAAACAAGTTTCTTGAGAGGTAAATATATCAAATAACATATTTGTCTATCTATTATGTGAGTTTCTGTTATAATAATAACTAGCTTAAACCCACCCATGAAGCTACAAATCAAATATGGTTATTCACTCTACTTTGTTTCAGTTCACTTGGCTGTAAGAATGAGTACATAGCTATAGACAGAGGTGGATATTTGGGTATGAATAGTATTGATCCAGTAACTGCAGTGTGGCTGAATGCTTCCCAGAGAAGTTGAGATGGTGTGCTACTGAACAGATCTGCCTGGGAATAAAGCGTAAAGTGCTCTGAGCAATCTTAATGTTCACGTTTTCGCAAAATTAGTCGTACGTCAAAGGCATACGTCATTTTAATGATAAGATATAGTTTGTATATCATATGCTTGCATTTGCAGGGAGGAATCTATTACTTCAAGCTGGTCGACTACTATTCGTCTGGTTTGTCGAATATGTTAATCGCCCTCTTTGAGACAATTGCCATCGTCTGGTGTTATGGTAGGTCATGCAAAATGTTTGTCAAACGAACTTGTTCTATTTTAGTGAAACTACAGTATTTCAATATATGTTATTTTAACAATACAGTAGCATTAGTATGATGAGAATATAAAATAATGTACAAAGAGTATCCACGCATTAGGGCTATTATTATGCAAAATTAACAATCAAACATATTAGTAATATAATTGGGGCACCCTAAATGACGAATGAAACTAATCCATTTCTGATCCATTAATTAGCATCATAATTTTCATAGTTATCGATCAATTAAGGCCAGGCAATTAGTAATTCACTTCCAGTGAAGACGGTATGTTGAGCTGACGAAGTGTGTTAATGAAAACAATTTTAATTTTATATTAATTAATATTTACTGTTGACTTTATAATCATCATGTCAAAAATCTTAATTGTTTATCAAGAATTACAATGTTAATACAACAGTATAAGAGATAGGAGGATCAACTGCATTTCAGAAATTATAACAAGGATAATCATTAGATAGGGTTAATGATACTCTGTTAGTCAGTGGCATATCTTTAGGATCTCACGGAGGGGCAAGTTTAGTTACCCATTAGTTTCCATGTTAAAATGCAGTTGTGATACACCCCCCAAAATAAAGAAAAATAGATGCAATCATAACTGATACTTGTAATTACAGTTGGCGCCATATTTGATCCAAGCGTAGTTCTTTACTATAATGTTGTGACAGTAATAAATGCTAGCCTTCGGCATTACCCACCCCGAGAGTCACAAACAAAGGGCAGCATTAATTTGGTCATAAATCAAAACTACTCCGCTGGTGCCACTTAGAGAATGACTGACCACTTAATTTGTCTATGGAAAACAAAGAAAATAAATTAACTCTAAATAACTACCTTTGTGGTTTTAATACATCCCCAGTTTGATAGGTCAGAGGTCAATGAACATAGAAAGAGGCGAGCGGACATCGGCGATTGGGAGGAGATGCACTTGCAATGATCCAAAGTTAGCATATTAATATATAGATTATATTTCAGGTGCACTAAAAATGGTGTCACACACTGGCCAGATGACAGGTGCGTTGACAAGTAGGATACTGCGGTGGTACTTGGTGCCTTGTTGGTATGTCCTTGTGCCTGTCTTCATAACAGTAAGTACACGAGTAGAGTTTGTATATCTTTATCAGATGGAACATTTGTGATCTGTGCTGCTCCATAATCATCTGCGACGATGGCAGAGTAGTACAAATAATCATATCAAATTGTTCTTCTGCAATCTGTTCTGCTCCATGATTATCCGAGATGGTGGCAGAGTAGCACAAATAATCACACACGTCCGATTTGTTGTGCTACTCTGCCAGTCATTGAGGATGATGTGGAAAACTTGTTAATCCACACACTTACACTGTGTGGTGACCAAAGCATGACATTGTTGATTGTAGTTGCAAATGGTTAGATTACATTAACTCTTTCTGGCGTGTGTTGGCCCACACTGTTTCCCTTTAAAGTAGAATGTGTAAAAGGGAATCTGTGTATTGTTGTTTTCCAGACTATCATGATATTCAACTGGGCACAGTATCAGCCAGTGACATACGGGAAGTACACTTTTCCGAAGTACGCAGAGGGAATAGGCTGGGGTATTGCTGGTCTTTCTATCATGTGCATTCCCTTGGGCATGATCAAAGGGGTGCTGGCTACTCCTGGAGACAGTTTATGTGAGGTGAGGAAGGTCAAAGGTTGACCAGTGTGTCAACAACCTGTGCAAAGTGCATTGCCTAAAAGTATTATCAATGGTGGCATAGTAGCACAAATAATTGGTTGTAGGCCACTTCCGATTATTTATGCTACTCCACAAGCCATCAAGGATGATTACTGCAGAAGTACCATTTTATATTTTGTTAATGATTTTTAACAAATTCAAAACTGTGGACTAAGATTTGTAATGCTACATTTGACTGTCATTAGTTTATGAGCGCAGTCAATAGGGTGCCGCAAAACTGCATAAATTTGTGATCTTGAAACTTTATTAAATGGTTGTCTGCGACTTTTTACAAAAGGTCACTTGCATACGATGGCTGCATCATAATATCAACAAAACTATTTTAATCATTGTAATTACACAAGTCCAGTTACAAAGTAGTCACTGCACCACTGTAGTGCATGTTTGTGTGGTCAAAGGTCAATCCCCTTGCCTAATTGATTTAGCCCCTTGTGAATCCAGTTTATTGGTGCCTTCTGAGTAAAGAAATTTAGTAATACAACCATTTGGGTGCATGCTTTTGTTATAAACATCGAAGGAATTTATCGTGTTTGCTAGTTTGCTGAGTGTAAATATTTTTTTTTATAGTGCAGCTTGACCAGTTTTACTCTTTTCATAAAGTTCCTGTATCTTGTTAAATAATAATTGAATAGTTTGTGCAATGATTTCCAAAACTAGATAACAGATTTGCACAAGCTAAATGTTGTACTTGATAGGCTTGACTTTTTGCGAATGTAATCTGAAACGAGAAAAGCAAAAAATGTTTACCAAATGGCACCTGCGGCGTCTGTTGCTCCCGGGGGGGTGCACTGTCTATCCTAGCAGTACTGTGGATGTGCCGACTTCAAGGGTCGTTTTTTTATCGAGGCTCCCTAAATCAAGGGTCTGTTTTTCACGTTTTCCTCTAGAACAAGGGCCAACATTATACAGAAGTTCCCTAGACAAGGGTATCATTTCGAGGAACTCGCTAGAACGAGGCTAGCTTTTTATCGCAGCATTCACGGTTACGTATTGCATAGATTTTTGTATATATCAGCGACTACTCAGGGCAATTTTTATTAAATACTTACTTAAAAAATTGTGTCTTTCATAAATTTGTCCCTAGATCAAGGATATACTTTTTGATATTGGATGCCCTTATCAAGGGTAGGGGTATGTGACCTTCGGCTGCACACTCCTATCCACATGTAAAGTAGTGCCCCCCGGGGTGTAGCTGTAATAGTTATTTTACAGACCAGTATTATTTCTTATCTGAATAATTGTGTTTTCAGAAAATGAAATATGCCATTCAACCACAAGAGAACTCCTACGACGTAAATCTAGAGTTGTCAACAAAAGACAACCTTACACATGAACTTGACACTTTAGTCAGAGAACACATTTAACTTGGTAAAATAATGTATCTCGTCAGACAATCAGGTGGATATAATTATGAATATAATTACTGCCAGTCTATTCTGTGGTCAAATGCATGGATATGCAACCTGTCAGAGGAATGGGTATTAAGTCACAAATTTGTGAAATGGTGTTTTGTATCTCGGTTCCGTAGATCATGAGCTTTAAAATGATACTTCACTTGTTGAAATATCTTCAGTAGGTTGTGATTTGTTGCTAAAATTGAGCCCAACTTTTAAAGAGCTACGCCTTGAGAAACAAAGTTATTTTGGTTTACCGGTATATTGTCTATTGTTTCTCGATGTGTAAATACAGGTATTTTATAACTTTTGAGATTTGAGAGTCCATTTGCCCTAAAAATAAACAGGACATTAAAAAACGAGATTATAAAGTATGCATGTATTTCACATATCACTGTCAGCCTAGTCTGTGGTCAAGAGTGCGTGTTGGAATCGGAAGTGTTTATTTGACCCACATATTGGCACGGTGATCATGTCCGTGTTTGATTCAGCGCACAACTATTTAGAACTTTTAGGTGATACTATGATCCACCAAGTTTAGTAGTATTTAAATGGATGAATGTTAAACCAATGATTTAGCTGAAGTGTTACCAGCATTTCTTATTTCCCCAGCATATTCACCATGTATTATTGACAACATTCACTTTTTTAAAATGTGTGAATCATGTATTTTGTAGGTATAAGGAACCTTATTTTGCGACATGCATTTAATGTGGATATTGTATACTGGGGTATTAGTTTTTGGTAAATTTAAACTATGTTTATGTATTATTTATGCAGTAAGCCATATGATTTATGCTTCTATCCTGTTTCCAGCATATGATAATAGCACACTAGAAATGTGGTGTACAAGTTGTATTTTATGTTTTATACGAATTATGAGGGTTGTATTGTGTTACATATAAGTTTGGACAGTGTATATCTTGTTGGAAATCAAAATTATTCTGTTTTTTGCCGATAGTGCCTTATATTACACTAATTAATAGTACATGCTCCTCACAGATTGGTCTGACTGGTAATTATAAAGATCTTGTGAACTCGTCCTTTGATGTGGGGCGTGGACACTTGCATGGTTTCCAGAATTGTAATACACAGACTAGGACAAGTAGGACTGATTCAGCTAACATCCATACATTGTTTAGAGTATCTGCCAGGGGTAGTTAAGTAAATTATTACCCTCGATTTGCGAGGATGTATCGGATTCTAATTGAAACAACCAGCGTTTGAATCCTCGTTGCCATTTTGAAACGTCAGCAATTTTGGTAACTCTACATTGCTTCAGTTCATTCAACGGTATAAATACCTTGCTATAAACACTGGTGGATGCGAGTCTTCATTGTAAATGCAGCATGGCTGAAGATGAATTGGTGTTAGGATGACCAGGTCTGTCGTGGATTAAAGTGCTTTGAGCCACCCTGCAGACTGGATTTAGTGCTAGATAAGAACTTTTTCCCTACTGACAAGCACAAAAACATGGAGAAAAATAAAACTTTATTCTCAAAGTCAGAAAAATACATGCTGCAATCAAGAGCCTGCATGCAGTGAAGCTACAAACAACATACTCCATCACCTCAAGATTTAAAATAGAGAAATGTACACATCATGTGTACCAGAAATAAATATATGCTGCCCTGTGAACATTTCATACATAACATATAGCAGTCGTCAACAGTCTTAACTATGTCTTGTGCTTGCGTACAAGTTCACTAAAACAGGACCATACTTCCAATGGACGATATCAAACCACTTCAGCAAAGTTTAATCACCGACTAGAGCTGATAAAAATCATTTGTTAAAGCTGCCTACATAATTAATTCTGTTCATTGTGAAAGTTCAGTGACGTAGTGGAAATATAACTTGACATGTGCTGTAAGTTTAGCAAGACTAGTTTTGCCAAAAAATCATCAAGAAAATTTACTCTCATTGGTAACTAAACCACATTTTGAACAGTCCTGTTACGGTATATAGTAGTGGAGCACCTTTTGGCTTTTCAACAAAATTACATCTCGGCCAAGCGTGAATTAAATTACTGCACTAATGATTTCATTAAAACTTAATAATAATGTACCTGCATTGAGAAGATAACATGTCGTTGTCAATACCAGAGTCGGACAGAAAATGAACAATAAATCTAATTGCAAAGGCAGCTTTAAATTAATGTATATACCTAAATGACGAACAAGATAAAGACGCAATAAACAAGACGACAGTGCTATACGAACCATCATCATCATCAATGGTCGAACAAATTCGTATTGAAAAAATATCAAATGTGTATCGTAATGTTACAGGAAATAGTACATCTGATAGATAGATGTAAAGTTCAAGAATGTCCCATCTATCAAGTAATGGTCGGCCAGCGAACTTATCATACAGTTGTACAACAAACACAATATTATAAATATCAATGCATTTACAATCTGCATGTTTCCATAACAGTATATTATCCGGTGACTACTGAATCCCTGTGGTTGATGTTGCAAATATGGTTACAGATATCTCCATTTTTGGTAATTGTCAACATCATCTCAATATTGTGTTTTCAAATGAAAAGCTGGTACTGCCGTCATATTTTATTTTGCAATTGTTTTGTGTTGATTTACAGATTTTTGGCTTCATTAGATTTACTTTATGTATGATGGTACAACATAATTTAATGAGATATGGATGTAAATAAACTTATTAAAGCCAAAAACTTGAAAATCACTCAACTTGTTTATTTGGCTGTAGAAACAAACCAGAACATGTGCATAATTCTGGTAAAATACATTTCATAGGTGGTTCAGCCAATTAAAAAATATTTGGTAAACACCCTTCAAAAGGTTTTATAGAGTCTGCAATAGGCCAACAACACCAAAATGTGACACAATATGTTACTGCTGTCTAGTAATACTAAGTAGGGTGTTCTCTTCACCCAAGTTGACACTCCCAAAACTGTATCACATTGCAGTGTGGCCATTAAGATATGTTGTTTTGTTATCATATAGTTACACAAATACATAACTGGTTGTTTTCCAAACAGCATTTCACCAATATGTTTCACTGGTATTGTTCACTTCATTTTGTCATTCTGGTGTACACAAATATACAGTAGACATCCGAAGGGTGAAAATGTGTCAAATTAATGCTACAAGAAACGACTATTGCCAAAACAACCAAAACTCTTTGGTGGAAACTGCACTTTGGTGACGATACAAAACCATACCAAACACAGTGAATTGTGGTGTGGTTTTTCCATGTAAAATATCCTACACATAAATCTTGATAAGAGATCAAATTCTACTCCCCCCCCCCCCCACCATACTCGTTAACTATGAGCTGCCATATTATCCACGCTGTACTTTTGTCCAACCTTGACCTGCTATGACCCTATAACCTTGATCAGGTCAAAGGTCGTGAGCTGCCACACACTGCTGCAGATACTCCTGGTACAGTTGTTGCTGTGGAAAGAAACAAATTGTAAGAAATTCACACAAAATAATGCAATTATAGAATCACAATAATAGGTGTTGTCCCATGTACAGACCAACATAGAGTACAGCTATAACTGATAAATCATATAAACAACAGACAACATACAAGTAGAACAAAATGTAAACAATGCACTGTACAGACCAAAATTATAGTGAAACAAGCAGAATGTATTTTATTATAAACACAGCGTCTAAACATTGTTTATCAAGGTTGATGCTGTTAATTAATTGGTGCACTCAGTCATGTAAGAAAGAAACTGTTATTTGCCAACTACCAGTCTGGAACAAATGGGAAGAAAAACAGAGAGAGAGAGCAGAGTAGAGGAAGAAAACAAAGACTGAGACGGGAGGATTCTGTACAGATTTGGTGGGACTGGGAGTGAACCGGGGAACGAGACTGAATTTTTGTCTTAAAAATGTTGTCTCGTTCCCTGTTCTCTCCCATATTCTATTTATGAGAGACTAAACTATTGATGAAGACAACTAAAGTCTCCACATTAATATTGGCGACGTATGCCTTTATTACTGTAATGACAGAGGGTATTTGGACACTAATTTTCTGCCACTCAAATATAACCTTCGGTCTGTAATGACGTATGTATTTGGACTCCGCATTTTTTTTTTCTGCCACAAAAAACATCCAACTGTATGTTTTCAGCCAGCTGAGAATTTATTTATATTTAGGTGTTTGAATACATACAGAAATTGCGGGTATTGATACTACGGACTGTTATTTTGGCAATATTCATTCCAGTACCTTTTTCTTAATCACGTAGGTTTGAACGTAGTCTGCATTCTCTGCCAGTACCTTCTTCTGTCTCCTACTCATTGTGGGAACACGTCTAAAACAGACAACACATACGTACATACCTCCGTATACACAAAATAAAAAAAATGTTATCTCCAGTCATTATTATCAATACACAACACTCGAGGAAACAACTTGTGACCTCTCCCACACACACAAACAATAATTTACGGCATTTCTTTTCACCATAACATAATCTTTATTGCTTCGTAAGAAGAATTCTTTTAATAACATGATCTCATCACCAAAATTAGGCACTTAGGCGATTCACAGACGAGTTACAATATTAACACATTACAAAAAGTCATTGACATAAATAAAGGCAATATATGAAGACATTTAATGCCAAATAATTTAAAATATTATTGACAAAATGAAAAACATTTCGTTTTCAGACTTAACTTGTGAGCACTGTGATTAGGTATTGAAGCTCAAGACAGCACAACATAGACCTATTATTACATAATAATGTATATCTAAAAAAAGTCCATATGTACACATAAAATAAAGTAAAAAATACAGATGGAATACAAAATAGTTGGCTAATAAAAATATGTAAAAACAAATATATATTGTAATATGTATAAATAATACAACAGTGACTGCGGACTGACCTGGAGGAGAGTTTTGCAAAAAGGAAGAAGAGGAGAGTGAGAAAGACGACAGCGAGGCCAGCATAGATCTGGTGGTCTATGTGCATCGACAGCCACGCCTTCTTCAGGGGGATCTACAACATATAGGGGAATAGTAACATCAACCGTTGCTTAAAATACACCTACAGTGTATCTACAAACACACAGGATAATAGTGACGTCAACCGTTGCTTCAAATACACCTACAGTGTATCTACAAACACACAGGATAATAGTGACGTCAACCGTTGCTTCAAATACACCTACAGTGTATCTACAACATACAGGGGGATAGTGACGTCAACCCTTGTTTCAAATACACCTACAGTGTAACTACAACATATAATATTGACGTTAACCCTTGCTTCAAATACACCTACAGTGTATCTACAAATACACAGGATAATAGTGACGTTAACCCTTGCTTCATAACAGCTGTTAACTATTTTTCCATGTGCGGTGTAGGCACAGGCAGGACACTTAAATTCATAAAGGGCCCATTACGTGTATGCAAATTCCTTGTAAAAAGGCATAATAAACTACCTCATTTGAAATACACCGACAGAGTACAGACTGTATCTACTACATGCAACGTCACAATGAGTGAATCCTTGCTTCAAATACACCTACACACTCTATCTACAACACTCAGGGTCAAAATGGCGTCAATCGTTGCTTCAAATACACATTACACACTGTGGGCCAAACACACCTAAGTTGGCATTTTATAGTCCTGTCATGGCGGCAAGACAAAATTATATGTAAAACTCATCAAAAATTACATTTCTAAAATGTCCATACAAATTACAGCTGTCCACCATTTCAATTAGAGATGTGTTATGTGGACCACCTGTTTATTATGGCATTTTTCTGGTGCATTTGTTACAAATTTTCACTTTGGCAACCGCAGATTACACAAATACAGTGGTCGAAGGTCCCTGTGGGTGTTGTCCTGTTTTGCTCAAAGCTGTGCAGACCAGATGGCGTATGTAACACCAGAGGTGATTAATTGCTGACATTTCCCATCCAAGGCCATGCAGACCAATGGTGTATGTAACATCAGAGGTGATTAATTGCTGACATCTCCCATTGGGGGGTTTGAGCACAAGTGTATGTTCAGCATCCATTCAAGATTTCACTCCATTCAACTTTGGTACCACGCACTGTGTCCTTAATCTGGTCCTTATAATCACGACTTGAGGACTTTCAAGTACAGAGAATTTCAAAGAAAATAGATGGCAGTGGTTTAACTAGGCATAAGAGATGACCTCTTGGCCCCTGGTCAACATCGCCCCTTGTGCCGACACTCAACAAATTACTTGGACATCTGATCAGGCATGTCACCATGCGACTACTGGCATTGTGACACAAATAGTTGAAAACGTTGCACAACAGGAAATGGGCAGCCAATGTTGTCAATTACCTGAATGACTGTTTTCTGAACAGCAATATCTTTTTCATTGTTATACCATTTCTTATGGTAAGTGTACTGCGGAAGTAATGATTAAAATATGAAGTACCGCACTATTAATTTAGGGGTACAGTAAGATTGAGAAATTCAGAGAATTCAGGGATTAACCCACAACTTGCTGTTTCAGTTAATCGAAGAAAATTGTTGCTCTTTCCAATTAAACAGACCTTGGCTGTTCGTCAATTATTAATATAAAATTCTTAATAGTATGTTGAAGATGTAGTGTCTTCCAAATTGCTCAAAACATTAACTTGTACACAAAACCGTTAAACAGCAGTGGTGGAGGCAGTTGGTGACTCCTGTAATTGGTCTTTTAAAAATAATAATGGTCAAAATTGGGAAGGTACAACCCCGAAGCATGTTCAAATGGTAAGTAAAACATCCACTTTCAACAAGCTTGATTGGCAATACGGCCGAGTCGGGCCGAGTTAATACAATATCCTTTGATGTTCAACGATGTCCCATTTTCCCAAGTTCAACACAGCAGACTTCCTGTTACAAATTACCACACCAGCTAATTCCAGATTCTACCTAGATTCAGGTAGGGGAAATGACTGGCTCACTGTAAAAATACTGGTTCTCACAATGTACTCACGAGGTAAGTGTTGAGCATAATGAAGCCATTCTTTCCCATAATGCTCTCCAGGATGACTGTCGAAGCCGTGCCGGCAGCGAACACAAGAGCCACCGCCATGGGGAGCAGCAGCCCGGTGAAGCAGCATAGTGTGCCCTTAGCGCTTGCACTAAAGTTCTTTGCATCCATTTCTCTGCAACAATATCGATTGATTGTTTATTTGTGATCAAAAATGTTAAGAAATTGTTCAGATTTACATTACATTCAGCAATATTACAACAACAGAGAATTATAATTAATACAACAGAGAATATAACACTTTTTATGTACCCCACCGTTTCAGTGAAAAGTTACAGTGGCATGATAATATAATATCAACCTTTCCCATCTGCGAGTTATTCCTTCAGACCTTTTCCAGTGTTTCAACAATAAGTTTAAGTGGTAACCAAATTTGTACTATATAATTACTGATTTAATATATGTTATTGAAAATTAAATATTACAAATTTCTATTACCGGGGTATATGCAATGTCTTCTTAATTAAACAGTACTCCCAATGAGTTTATTAAATTATGATTTTTCATTACATTTGCTGTCAACAATCTAAATATGTTTTACATGTTCTAAGCCTCGTCTTTGCATGCCATGAATGATCATTGGCCTTATATGCAACAAATAAATTATTTTACCATACAATTTTTATATAAAATTAACAATAAAAAGGAAATTCGTTGAAAAAACAAAACAATTGGGAAACTGGTATTCCGCACTAAACAGTGGTAATGTTGATATGAAGGATTTCAAACTCAACACAGGGTGGCACATGCAGAGACAATAAAACACAAACCTTATATACTCTTTTACATCATACAATTATTCAAAGCAGCGAAAAAATATTAATTTAAGAGATGTTTATAATTAAAACAGGCACTTTACGTCGTTCAAAGCAGAGGTAACAATTAAATTTAAGAGATACAGTGGCACCTCACTATTAAGGTCACTCTTGGGACTGGACAAAAGTGACCGGAATAGCAAGGTGACCTTATTAGCAGGACTAATTTCCTACACTTTACCATTATGTAAATATCTTAGGACTATCCTAGAGTGACCTTTAACTGCAAAGGTGACCCTAATATGGGGTTATACTGCATAAATGATGTATAATTGAGACATAAAAATAAAACAAAATAAGACATTAAGATGGCCATAAGGCGAGGTTCTACACATAAGACACAAAAATTAAACAAAATACACTCCTCCGACTGACCTGTCTTTGGTGACCTTCTTGTCGATCAACTGCACAATCTGCTTACAGTCCTTCTCGAGAGAGTTGAGTGTGTTCTGTATGGTCTGGTTGATGGTCTTCTCCACGTCCTTACACACCTCTTCTATCTGGTTGGCACACCTACTCGGCTTGCCCGCGGGGTTCGGTATGTAGATTGTCGGCATGTCAAAGCTGGTGCGGTTCAGTCCTGGCCGCTTACACAGCTCCTGCACGATCTGCATCATGACTCGCTGAAATAATACACCAGGTGGAGCAGGTTGTGATACCATGGCGCCATCTAGTGGCAGTGAAATAAATTTGTTCAGGTTCTATGTTGTTGAGTCGATGCGGGTGAAAATACGTAGAGATGAGGAGTGAAACTACCAAAATAAGAGGACATTAATACGTACGAATGGATCAACAATACTAAGATGAGTCTCGGGCCAGTGAGACCAGAACTTTATCAATGGTCAAAGTAAACTAAGGAAGACCTGTTTCAAGTCAGTCAGCGAGGCTTCCAGACACCCATTGTGCATAGCAGCTTTGAATTATGGTATTTTTTGCAAAAATGTGTTTTTGCTGTTCGAGGTCTCACATTTTGTATTGGCCAAATGGCCATTTGCCATAATGCCCTTGCAAAATATTTAACAATGGCTCATGATCAAATTGGCCATGCCTTATAAAGGCATGCCCCACAATCTACAAAAGTCTAGACACTAGTATGTATGGAAATGATTGAGAGAGTTTGACATCAAGTTACCAGCGTGTACGGATATTATACATAGTTTGACAGTAAGACACTAGAATATGACACTAAGGCACTAGTATGTGACACTAAGACACTAGCTTGCACTGACCTGTCTGTCAGACTCATGGCCTGCCTCATCTGCCTTGCTGAGGTAGAACCTCATGATCTCAGAGTGTTTTTCATTCAGGTGTTCCACGAGGTTCAGCGTGCGCTTACACAGTGCCTGGCCAATCGGATCGAAGAAAACAAAGATCAGGTCAGCCATGTCACCTAGAACAAGCAGGGCTCAAAATTCATCAAATTATCTACTTGTCCAGCAGACAAGTAGAACAAAAAGTTCACTTGTCCATACAACAATTCACTTGTCCCACGAGCAACTAACTTTAAAAACTATTTCTCCATAATTAATTTCGTTTTAGCTATTTTAAATCATTGCCATAGGTAGCCAATGTACAGTGGTATTCAAAATCACAGAGTATTTACAGTTGAATACTGTGTACTGATAGCAATGTCAAAGGCAATGCATGCTAAACTTTTATGTTTAGCAGAGAAGAACAGTGCTGCCCTATGCCCTATTGTGATTAAATTATGACATCATTTTTTAGGTTCCAGTGAGTTTTTACTGGAAGCACTAGATCAGGTCAAAGACAAAGATTAGGTCAGCTATTAACCTAAAATAAGCAGCCAATGTCAGACCTGCCGCACAGGTCACAAGGTAGATGGCTAGTGACATGTCACATCGGGTGACAAATGACTGTTTTACGTCAAACAACTCCATGTAATACCATGTAACGCATTGTATACTAATTATATAATTCATAATTTTGCTGACACAGCTACCAACACTTACGATATGGCGAGAGAGTGAGTTTAATGATTTGATGGATTACATGTATATTGCATTACAATATGTTACCCAGTATATCATTTTTTATAGGTGCATCATTTGATTTGCGAACGTTGACCTACATACACATAGTATATCAGTGACGCAACATCTGACACGAGTGCAGTTGACAGCTTATTATACTGGCTAAATGTTTTTTATTGAGTTATACATATTGTCAAATCTGAGAAAACAATTCAGTTTGCCATTTTGCGACACATTCAGTTGCGATTCATAGTTTTTTTATTTAGCGTTATTTTTTGCTGCATGTTGCTTCTTACGCGTGTAAACTGCTGAAGCTGCTGTGGCAATTACTTGTGCTAGTAAGCCACTGTCGAGCATGACCAAAGTCGTGGACTATGTTCTGTATCATAGCAGTTGGTTGTCGTTTGGTTTTAAAACAACTGAAATGTCCGACTGCAGTTCCATGCATGCTGACAAGTTAACAATAATTTTGTTATCGCACGTGTAACTTTGAACACGATGATTGTCTTGGCATAAAAAAATGATGGTCATAATTTAATGTGTGCGATTATGAAATCGTAACAGCACACCTCTGTTCAACAAAGCATATCGAACACATGTTATAAAGAACCGTGTGACATACAGTACTACCTGCAACGCCTACAGGTGTCACAGGTCAACTTACCCAGCCATGTGATCGAGTGGTTGACATCAAATGGGTACTTCATGTCACCATCTACCAATCCTGGCGTGTCAATGAACGTCACCAGAGAGAACTTCTTCTGTTTCGACGTCGATATCTCCGTGCTGAGATAGTCCACCACTCCTGCGACCAAACAAACACAATTCTATTTAGCACCACTGTACGGAGCTTAGCAAGAGACATGTCTGTCTGTCTTCAAGACTGGAGGTGACAGGCCAAGACAGGTAATTACGACTGATAAGACGGGTGGAATTTAGAGGGGGGCAGCTGGCCATTAGATTAACTAATAGTTCTAAGTCTAAGAGCCCACACTAATGACTATCAGTGATACAGCTGGTGGTGAAACAAATCAAATGGATCAGTATTAATTAAATAAATGGTTCAAATGATGCAGGTTTGTCACTAAAAAACTAAACTGGCCAATAATGGCCGTGATTGACATGAATGGCTGCCATGCAATAATGGTTGCGATTGACATGAATGGCTTCCATGCAATAATGGTTGTGATTGACATGAATGGTTTCCATGCAATAATGGTTGTGATTGACATGAATGGCTTCCATGCAATAATGGCCGCCGTGATCGACATGAATGGGTTCCATGCAATAATGGCCGTGATCGACATGAATGGTTTCCATGCAATAATGGCCGTGATTGACACGAATGGGTTCCATGCAATAATGGCCGTGATTGACATGAATGGTTTCCATGCAATAATGGCCGTGATTGACTTCCATGCAATAATGGCCGTGATTGACATGAATGGCTTCCATGCAATAATGGTTGTGATTGACATGAATGGTTTCCATGCAATAATGGCCGTGATTGACATGAATGGCTTCCATGCAATAATGGCTGTGATTGACATGAATGGTCTCCATGCAATAATGGCCGTGACTGACATGAATGGCTTCCATGCAATAATGGCTGTGATTGACATGAATGGTTTCCATGCAATAATGGTTGTGATTGACATGAATGGTTTCCAGGCAATAATGGCCGTGATTGACATGAATGGCTTCCATGCAATAATGGTTGTGATTGACATGAATGGTTTCCATGCAGTAATGGCCGTGATTGACATGAATGGCTTCCATGCAATAATGGCTGTGATTGACATGAATGGTCTCCATGCAATAATGGCCGTGATTGACATGAATGGATTCCATGCAATAATGGCTGTGATTGACATGAATGGTTTCCATGCAATAATGGTTGTGATTGACATGAATGGTTTCCATGCAATAATGGCCGTGATTGACATGAATGGCTTCCATGCAATAATGGTTGTGATTGAAATGAATGGTCTCCATGCAATAATGGCCGTGACTGACATGAATGGTTTCCATGCAATAATGGTTGTGATTGACATGAATGGTTTCCATGCAATAATGGCCGTGATCGACATGAATGGCTTCCATGCAATAATGGCCGTGATTGACATGAATGGCTTCCATGCAATAATGGTTGTGATTGACATGAATGGTTTCCATGCAATAATGGCCGTGATTGACATGAATGTTTTCCATGCAATAATGGTTGTGATTGACATGAATGGTTTCCATGCAATAATGGCCGTGATTGACATGAATGACTTCCATGCAATATTGGTTGTGATTGACATGAATGGTTTCCATGCAATAATGGCCGTGATTGACATGAATGGTTTCCATGCAATAATGGTTGTGATTGACATAAATGGTTTCCATGCAATAATGGCCGTGATTGACATGAATGGCTTCCATGCAATAATGGCTGTGATTGACATGAATGGCTTCCATGCAATAATGGCCATGATTGACATGAATGGTTTCCATGCAATAATGGTTGTGATTGACATGAATGGTTTCCATGCAATAATGGCCGTGACTGACATGAATGGTTTCCATGCAATAATGGCCGTGATTGACATGAATGGCTTCCATGCAATAATGGCCATGATTGACATGAATGGCTTCCATGCAATAATGGCCGTGATTGACATGAATGGCTTCCATGCAATAATGATTGTGATTGACATGAATGGGTTCCATGCAATAATGGCCGTGATTTACATGAATGGTTTCCATGCAATAATGGCCGTGATTGACATGAATGGTTTCCATGCAATAATGGCCGTGATTGACATGAATGGTTTCCATGCAATAATGGCCGTGATGGACATGAATGGTTTCCATGCAATAATGGTTGTGATTGACATGAATGGTTTCCATGCAATAATGGCCGTGATTGACATGAATGGCTTCCATGCAATAATGGTTGTGATTGACATGAATGGTTTCCATGCAATAATGGTTGTGATTGACATGAATGGTTTCCATGCAAGCCGTTCGCGTGCTACAACTACAAGATTCACCTTTAAGTCATTCAAGACTGATACAAAATAATTTCTGGCTAAGTGCCTGTCCCTGAATCATTCCTGCATTGTAAAAATAACTATGTTTCCTGCGTCAGAACTTAAAATAGGCCAGGGCCTAATAAAACCCATAAATCAACAGATGTTACAGATGACCTTGTAGCTGTTCGACGGCCATTCAGTATTACCTATAAACAGCACATACGCCACGTGCCAATCAGTATAATCGCATTAATAATCAATAACCGGCGTCACCCACAACACACGGTTTGAATGATTCTGAGGAACCTCAATTCAGTAGCTAGACATGCACCTCACTTTACTTTATACTTGTCAGTTGTTCTACAGCACTATTGTGACCAGACAACCATTGTGCACTTTTTATTTGGAACAAGACCCAAGCATTCGGCAACCAATACATCTGGAACAATACCCAACTGTCTTAACCGGTCTCTTGGAATAGGACCAAATGATCCTACAGTCATTCAGCTGACACAAGACCTAACCATCTTGTTACCTTCATTTGGAAAGAGCCCCAACTATCCTAAGATCCTTTATTTGGAACAAGACTCAATTATTCAACAACCTTTCTACTACAAGTCTTCATTTGCATGCAATGACAACTATTAAACCTCTCGAACAAGACCCATTGATTGATTGCATATAAAATTGTCACTTGTACATGTATACATAAAACGTTATTAAATATAATTATATATACAGTTGGCACAAGAAAGTGCAAGCACTTGTTTCCATTGGGGTTCCTAGACACAGACAAAATTGGACACATATGTTAATAATGTTATAAAAAGTCTAACAGAGATTAAAACAACAATAATTAAAGATCTACATAAGCACATGAGTACCCCAACTATACTACAGCCCTTTATTTAAAGGTAATTTCTTATATACCACGAAATCCAGTTCTTAGGACTGCTCAAAGTGCTTTACACTTTACTCCCTGGCAGACCTGTTCAATCGAACACCATCTCAATTCGTCTGGGAAGCATTCAGACATGCTGTAATTATTGCACAAAGCTTATTCGTACACACATATCCACCACTGCCTATAACCAGGTAATCAGTCATACAACTGAATGAACTGGAGCAACGTAGAGTGAACGAACTCGCCCAACGTAAAGTGAACGAACCCGCCCAAGGCTATGCTATGGCCAACGTAGAGTGAACGAACTCGCCCAAGGTTAAAAATGGCCAACGTAGAGTGAACGAACTTGCCCAAAGTTAAAAATGGCCAACGTAGAGTGAACGAACTTGCCCAAGGTTAAAAATGGCAGCATGAGAAATCAAACACAAAACTTTTGACCGAGAGTCACGGATGCTCTAACAACTACGCCACCGTGCTCCAACTTTATCTGGCCGTGACAGACCTATTCTACAACCCCTGTGGGTGCTGTACAGACAACCGTTCCACAGCCCTTCACTTGGCAGCTCCCAGCCTTATACGGGACAGCCGCCAGGGGAAGGCCCTGTGGACCAGTCGCTCATTGCCAGTAACTTCTGTCATCACCACTCTCCTGTCACCAACATGTCATGCCATAACTAACCCTTCAGGCAGGAGCTTAGCCAGATATCTACCCATCTTCAAGACTGGCAGAAGACTGGACAAAATGGGTAATTACAACTGATAAGACTGGTGGAATTTAGAGGGGGACAGCTGGCCACTAGTAACTAATAGTTCCAACATTAATGACCATCATTGGCACAACTGGTAGTGAAACCAATCGAATGGATCAGTATTAATTAAATAAACAGTTAAAATTAATTGATTTGTCATTGAAAAGAACTAAACTGGCCAATAATGGCTGTGACTTATGTGAATGGCATCCACACTAGGTGCTTGCGCGATAAAAATCACAATTTTTGTTAATTCAAGACTGGCAAAAATATTTCTGGCTGAGGACCTGGTGTCATGTGATCAATGCTGGAACGTAATCGCAGTTGTCACCAACGTCTCACTTCCTTGTCACATGAGAAAGCACTCAAAACACCTGACAGTTTGCAAGGGTCTTTTGTTTTCAGGAATATCAACTAGCATGTAGTGTCAACTACCATGCATCGCTGAATCCCAGGCAAACAGGAAGATCGGCTGTGTTATGTATTATTGCTATAAATCTTGAGTGCACCATGTGTCCGGGATAAAAACAATTTCAAAGGTACTATCGAGAAAATATTAAGTTATTTTAAAATAAAGTGGAAATTTTAAATAAAAATTGTGTTTAAAAGCCAATATAAGATAAATAAGTCAGTTAAATAATATAATAATAATGTTACTACATTAAATAAACATATAAGTTAAGCAGAAGTTATATATAAAAGAGTTAACAAATAAATAAGTAAAACGCCCTGTCATTAACACGTCACTACTGCCAGCAAGTGTTCCGAATGCTACACAAAGGAGAAATGTTTTCTAACGATGCCTTGCATGCCACCTTAACCATCCGAGTTGTGTGTTTGGGTACAGTGGGGTTGGCCGTAACTCCAAGTCGAACTTGGGAAGTCTCCCAGACAGCTCTTCACCAGGCAGCTTTTGTACGACACACAAGGCTACCCAATGAGAAGCCGCCGGGCAGCTCCCTTTTCTCCCACTTGGTTCTTCCCTCCGCGTCGTCGATTTCCCATTGCTATTTAACCTGATTTTCCAAGTATCCTTACTGAGCTGGTCGGTAAGTTGGCAGCATTGCAGTGTGCGTAGTTGCTGTCTTTCAACTATAATAAGGGGGCGTCTGGGATGTGTTAAAGGGTTGTTATTACTGACAAAACATTTATATGTATGATAATTGATTCACCATATTCGTTCTATTAAGCGTAACTGCTCTAATTAGCGAACATCCCCTTTTTTGCAACGTCTGAAACCGTGACAACGACCTCCAATGCTAATCTTGACTTTCTACCAAATTCAAAGCTAGGTAATGAAAAATATCTAAAGGTCCACCTAAATTATCAAACTTTACCGTGTTCTGGGACCCTACTGAGCATAGATGTGAGATGTATAAATTGCTTGCCAGTCACATCCGCTGAACACCAGAAAATGGGTGCATTCCCCTGAATAATTATTGGAACACAAAATTTGACACATTTTCGAGTCTCAAAATATTTGTTATGCATTGTACACATTTAAGAGAACAAATACTTTGAGATGCAAAAATGTGCCAAATTTTCTATAATTATACAAGGGTATTGCAACCATCTTCTTTCAGTATTTAAGAGAACAAATACAGTATTTCTTTAACCAACCTCTTTCAATGTACAAGAAACTATGCTTTGGCTTGGATGTCATCCAAGCCAAATGTATAAAAATGTTCAGGAATTAAATCATAAAATATAATATCACATCTAATTTGCCCAAGAGCATGTCATGGTGCACTTAGTGGCAATAGGATGGGACAGGATTATTTATACACTCCGAAGATTTATGATTAACAAGAAAATGTGATGATGCAAACATTTCTTAATGTAATATCCATTAGGTAATCAAATAGTTTGATACACTCACCTTCAATCTGCCGGAGGGGTTCAAAATGGGGGTACAGATGGAGAGTGGCATTGCCCTGTTGGAAAACAAGATTGCACAGGTTAGAAGGCCTTATACTTCAGATTATTTAGAAACTTGTCTGATTTGTGTTTCTTTAAAAAAAAAAACTAAACATGCAAGTAAATGGAATTCATTCATTCATTCACTAAAACTGATGTCAAAATCACAATATTACTTCAACTCTAGCATTAATCATGGCCTGCATGGTAGTTTCAGAAAGAGTTCATATTGAAAAATATTATACATTTATACGGATAGAATATAATTCTAGAATGTTCAACAATGTTGGTTCTTAGCACGTTTCAACAGCAGGATCAGCATGGTTCAACTCCTATTTGACAAAACAATGACGGAAATAAATCTGAAACATCAAATAAAATACTGACATACAAAGAACAACATGACATGGACGTGACCTTTGTAAACTCAAAATCTACACAACAGCTGAGGTCAGGCCGCAACTTTCCCACAGATCTGGTGACTTGTCTGCTTTATACACTGGCGGGCACAAAGAAGAGGGATAAGACCCTATTAGACTTTTACATAGGCAGCCATTATAACATTTCCTGCCAAAATTTGTCGAACAATTTTCTTGAAAATTTCACAGCTTATTTGACCTCCATTGACACAAGTGCTGTAGAAATTTTTTGAAATTCACATACCAAAATGTTCAGAAAAATCCACCCAAACCTGATACCCCTCAATTTTGCCCTAGCATATATGTATTGCTAACTTGTGAAAGTTCTAATGCAGTAGTACATTCAGTATTCACGGGTCCAACATGTCCCATGTCAACCTGGTCAAAAAAAATTCACACATCACACCAAAACAGTCATTTCAAAGCAACTCTTTCAGAGGGTAATGGCGGATGAATCCTTACTATGGTCTTACCCCAGGATTAAGTAAGTAGCCTGGATTACCCTTCTGGGAAGTCCATGGTTCAGATAGTTGCACACAGTAACACATTCAGGGGTGCCAAGTCTACCGGTCTGGTGATATAACAACCGCATTTTCTTCATGTTTACTGAATCTTCCAGTTTACAGCTTCAAAGTCAAAATCTACCACAATTTCAAGGCAAAAAAGTAATTTATAAATTTTTAATTTAAATATACCGACAGCCAACATTTCATGGGGAAAATGCACCAGAAATGCCCCCAATATTAAGTAAATATGCCCTAAAATTTTAACATTATTCAGTGATGAACATACATACCCCTTCCACATGTGACTCGTGGGGCCAAATCTTAATCTACATCCCCAACATCATGAAAACTAGTAGATCTACTGCTGTTTGTTTCAATATTACTTGCCACCTCCATGTGTCACCATCCATGGCCCCAAGGATCATATATACCCCTTCCACATATGACTCGTAGCGCCAAATCTTAATCTACATCCCCAACATCATGAAAACTAGTAGATCTACTGCTGTTTGTTTCAATATTACTTGCCACCTCCGCGTGTAACCATCCATGGCCCCAAGTTACAGGACAGTCAATCTACACCAAGTCAGAGTCAGAGCTCATCCTTCCTATGACATTCAAGTCCGTGTCAACGACCGACTGGTTGTTAACAGAATAATCACAAACTACATCCTAGTCTCAAGTACAAGGTCAACGCTTGAGTATCATAGCCTCTGGTGTGACATCATACCCTCTGGTGTGACGTCATACCTGTGTTACTGCCTACTGGGCAATGTCCTTTCTGTCCTATAACTGTCACCAGCCCAGCAGGAGGTGTGGTTGCTGGTGACATGCATTACACTGGGGTCAGATCACTATTTGTTTTTCATAGGCAACAATGTTAACTGTTTTAGCCCTATACGAGTAGCATAAGTCTGCGATCCCAAAATATGTTATCTATTACACAGGAAGTGGTTTGGTCATCTTCATGTATTGCGTGGGAAATAAATTGCTACAGGTGCGCCACCTAACGAGTGTAACATGTTCATACAATATGTGAGATGCTTCCTTCAGACATTGAACTACCAAAAACAAGAGTTTGTCTACATACACAGGGATCCTTCATTCAGTGACAGGCCACATACTTTTCCACCAGCACCTGACATTTAAGCCTCTAACAATAGTTGTAGACATATTTGAAGACTATAACAGCTACTAACCCTCAAATATGTCCACAACTATTTTCTCAGGAAGGAAAAATCCCAGGAATGAATACCACCTCAAAATCAGTCCGTTTCTCTGACCTAAACACAAATGTAAATCAGTGATCTATGCCCAGCTTATGACACATTCAGGGAGTGTACGTTTGTGTGTCACAGCTGTGACAAACATGTTTCTGTCACATGGAAGGGCAGCGATGACCAAGTCTAAACCATACTTGCTGAAACAGGTTCCACTGGGGTCACATGTACATATCTACTGGAGTTAAAAGCAAAGTGCAAATATGCTGTCTCAAACCAGCAATCAATATGTCAGCTCATTCACAAACAGTCCGTATAGAAAGGGTTCTACATTCTAATATTTGTCTTATTAAAACATCTTACACAAAATGTCACACGGTCTGCTCTCTAGTGAAGGTCTACAGATAATAATTACTACTCTTTTCAATAAACAGAAGCTAATCTAAAATAAAACAAATTCCATAAAACATTCCCTTGATTCTTCAAAAAGGATCACTATTTAACAAAATAGGAATGTTGTTGTGCAATTTTAAAAAGCCTGCCAACATGGCAAAACTATTTCCATCTCAATTATTTCAACACTTCTAAATTTAGGCGCTCTTAATGAAGACTACAACTATTTACAGCAGAAGAAAATAATCAATTGCATTTCCAAAATCCTACAAGTCTGCCATTAATAAATCATATTTTATGCGAAAAATAGAACAATTACTAGTTATGTATTGGTCTGTAATAGCAAACTAGGTTTTAGTTTCAGACAGTTCTCAGTTATTGTCATCATCATATATTATACTATTACATTATATTATTTACTTATATTATATTATTATATTAGATATTATTTTATTAGCTTGAGGTCATCCCTGACCCATTGGGAGACATGGATAGATGGGGTGTAGGACATTTTCCCCTAGAAGTCCACCCCCTAATTAAATTACTGCCCCTCCCCCCCCCCCCCAAAGTGGCAGACCAAATCTCACAACAGGTAGTGGGAATAAACATGGGAGCTTGACCAAATGGTCAAATGTTTATCAATGAACAGACCCAAGAGTGTCAGACACATCTCTGGGGTCATTCACTGGTCATTCAGTGGTCAGAGCCTGTCAGCAACCGCCTGGCCACCTGGCTCAATACAGTCCACAGGCATTGTAATTACATGTGACATCACCAGCTTGACACAGAAATCTACAGGAGGGTATTCACCATTACCCCACCTTCCAGCTGGCTAGGTTACTTTGTTGTATAAAAGAAAGTAACAGGAATAAAGTAACTAACAAAAAGTAACAGGTTATTTTTTTATTATTGCTACCAATTACATAATAACAGTACTTTTACATTGCAATCTACAACATTGTGTTTTTATTACAATATATATATATATATATACATGTACATATATTTATATAAATTGATTGATAAAAATGAAAACTTGTGGATCAATAAACAACAGTGAACCCTGAAGAAAAACAGAACAATGCTGAAAACATAAGAATTACATATAACAACTGTTGTGAAACCTAACAAAAAGCATGAAAAGGAATAACTTTTTAAGACACTGAACGCAGTCAATATTATGTTAAACTTGTTAGATGTCTAGGAAATGTGTTACTTTATTTCTTGATACAAAGAGTGTTATTTTCTTTCCTTTTTACATTTTTCCTAGCAAAATCTGTTACTTTTTGTCCATTAAAATTCATCACTAGTTAGAATGAATGAAACGTCCATGAATTAAATTTTCACCGAGTAAAAAATAATCTGCACCGAGATGTTTCATGAATTTGGTCCTCAAACCCAGGTTGTAACCACAGTTTCCAACACCTTATTTCACACACAATTAACATCCGGAACAAAACTGCATTCATTCAAATGTTATGACCAATGAAAAAGTGATTCAATCAAAACAATCTAAGGCAAACATGCAACAAGCATTCAGCCATGGTGCAATTACTGCATAAAAGCTACCCATTCACATAATTCTACCTAGAGCTATGCATACATGGTATTCTGCAGCATGAACTGGAGAAAACAGTAAAATCGGAGTTACTTACTAAACAAAACCAACCAGGCGCAAAATGTCATCAAAAACAAACAACCATTCGCTTGAATGACAGTCAGTCAAAGGAATACTTCACTCTACTTAATGTCACACCAGTCCTCGAAACACAACGCAATTCATGTCCCATGGATGTCACGTAGCATCCGCGGCAAAAATAGATGACGCCAACCACATTACTGGCCGCGCACTAGTTAGTCTGTGCGTGGCTGCGTGCATACCACTTATAAAAAGCTTTCAAGTGATGTCGCAGGTTACACACGTCCAAAT
The DNA here is from genome assembly GCA_963995525.1 of Escarpia spicata. Taxonomy (NCBI): domain Eukaryota; kingdom Metazoa; phylum Annelida; class Polychaeta; order Sabellida; family Siboglinidae; genus Escarpia; species Escarpia spicata. The sequence goes on from OZ023213.1 coordinate 16,048,252, forward strand.
TTCAGGGCAAGCAATGCGTCTGTGTCATTAGCTTACAGACATACAGCTTTAACTGAACAAATATAGTAGAGTAGAAGAATGAAGGCCGATATAGATGTTTGCGTGTGAAATCAATCGCTTGGCGTTGTGGGATACTGGTCTACACGTTATGCGAGGATAACTAGAGAACTTAACTTTCATGCATAAAGAGAACTGTGGATTTAGTGTGTGCTGAAACCAATGCAGGTATGATGAATGTTAATCTCCTGCATTGTAGATTAGACACACTGCATTAGCTGTGCAAATATGCCACAATGTAAGGCTGTGGACCCTGTAGGTGTTTGTGTATGTGTGTGATTGAGCACTGCGATGTCATGATGACCACAGGTGCCCTTGGTCCCCACAAACACCTGCCACTAAACAGAACAACCTCATCGGTGACACTGACACAAACGGACACTTTGGCAATGTCGACACTGATGTAAACTAGTATCAATACTGACATTGAAGTGAATCACTCATACCGACAGCCACAAAAATTTATTCTCACTGGTACCGATGTAAAGACTATACTCACAATTTAATAAGCTACGTCAAAAATAGTGACACTAAAGAAACCTGACACGTCATCGACAGATTCGACACTGACCGTAAGTGACTCTCGCTTGCGTCCGCTAGTGATGAATGTGAAGCCCTGGGTTTCGATGGCCACACCTGTGCGCTGGACATGTTCCTCAATGTACCTAAAACAGGTGGACAGCTCATCACTACAGGTGGCAGTGTCTAGTGATTAGGTCATGTGACATAAATAATAATAATCATGTGACAGTAACACTTTATATGTACTAATCATAACAACATATTATTTGTTAACATCAAGTTTACAAATGGTACTTTGACAAAATCACAAACTACCTAGCAGACCCCTTTATTGTGAACACAAATTATGCACCTCTGGGAAGTATTCAACTAGTGTAATTACTGCACAAAAGCAACACATTCACAAAATCCCACCATACCTATACATGGTACTCATTTACATGTCTGAGCGAACATTCAGTTAGAGTCATTGCCACTAAAGCAATCACACCCACCTACAAAGTGACAAGAGCCACATATTTGTACATATATTCACCAACATACCCCAGGCAGTGGGTAGCAAACCCTTAAATGCTGACATAAACCCAAAGAAAGATGTTGTCATGACTTATATCCAACATCGCTGTCTACCCCAATGGCGACATAACTAAACCTACCAAGGTGTCGTGTATCCACGCTGGGATTACCCCCAAATGGAGGTTGTCAATACTGGATCTATCCCTGCCTGTAAGTTTTCACACCACATCAGTGATGGATAGACTGGTTAATGAAACCAGGAATGACTCAGAGCCACACAATGAATACCAACAGGCTAAGACATGACTCATCAAAGATACCCACACAATCACATGACGGCCTGAGTCTAGTTATAGCTAGTATGAGCAAGATGTAGACAACCAAGTCTCTGCCTGTCAGGTATGTGTATACCGTATACCACCTAACAGATGCACAGTGTCCCGAGTTGTAACGATACAGTACGGTATCACAATACTTCACTAAAAGTTGGTTGTTATGGCTATTAATGTGGTATATATATACAGTGTCCCCTGTGAAATAAGTATAGATCTGGGAGTCTCGGATACCACCTGACACTTTTTTAGATACTATCTTCTAAATGGTTTCAACTGTTCCCTTGAAAATATTGACTAATGTGTTGTTTTTTCACGTAAAATTGTGAACATACATGTATACATACAGAGTTTGTGTTCTTTCATTGTGGTAGTCTTCTATTAGGTGCCTTACGGTAATGGTTTGACCTGTCATGACTGGCTGACATTCCATCAGTTGTCACCCTGTCACCTGCTGTTGTAGGAGTGGAAGGTCCATAATTGTGTTTATAATATAAAATATCATGGGTTCACAAGGTACAACTAGATCATACTTTTGACATTTTTGTCACAACCATGTGTCGCAACAATGTACCCAGTTATCAATGATACTTCCTCAATTAGATTTTTTCACTCGTCCCGCTTCAAATACTTTTTTGCAAAAGCAAACCTACGTGCTACGCACTATGCTATGCGAACTTGTTTGTGCAACTTTTCCATGTAGCCTCAATAATCTCATCAGACAAACTATCAGCTTATTTAATTCATATCCAAGAATCAATTCAAGTGATTTTCAAAATATGAATCTTCACAAACGAAGGCATCATTCAATTATGCACGTTTCTTTTTTTAATGTTTTTGACCTTCCTCACTCCCTCAAAAACTAAGTAATTGAGTGGGCTGAGCACTAAATCTCAACTCGGCAACAGGAGTTGGCAACCAAAATCAATTATTTTGACCATTTAAAGAAATGTACACGTTTTTTTATCAAACCGATTGCAGATATGTTATGCCAGCTGTTTACACACTACATATTTTGACACGAAAGAAGCAGATTTGTGACGAGCTAATCCAGTTGAGGAAGCAGCTTTATGTCTTGATTTCAATCTGCCTCCATCCTGTCTTCCACCCACTCTCCCCTCAAGATTCATTCTCAAGGTTGTGTCTCCTCGCAATGTCATCTTCCTTGTAAATATTTTATTGATTAACCTCTTTGGTCATTTCAGTACTCTCATGATCCATTAATCTGTTTTCAACTGGTTTGATGTAGTTTCTAACAGGATTAAATTTCAAACTGTTTAATCTATCAATATACAGGTTTTTTAAAGATCCAAAGGACTACAGTGGAAAGTAGATCTCCTAATGTGGCCACTTACAGCTGCAGAATGCATCTGAGCTGGGGACAAGTCATTATCTGTTTTCCTCATGCAACCATGTTAACTTTTTTAGTCCTGTATACAAAATAATTATTAGGATTATATCATTAGTTGTTGTAAATCATATCACCAATATGGTATAGACTTTTAAACAAATCCTATAATTTTTTCTCGAGAAAAACAAATCAGATGTTACCAAACACAAGACACACACACATGGGATCTTTCCCTCAGCGATCTGCCCACATGCTGCAATGCCAGCTACAAGAAATGTAACATTCTGACCAACGTAAGTCTTAGTGTTCAAGTTAAAATTCCTTGTCCAAAAAAATTACATAAGGGAAAAAATCCTATTACGGGGCTACAAAGTCAAAATCACATTTCATTCGCACACAACGAACCAGGAAGTCAATTAATTAATGATCCCTCCAGAAGCCAATTAATGAATGATCCCTGCACATGTGATAGTTGTCAATGTGTCTGAGTGGGGAGGGTTGATAAATTGGCCCACAGTAGCTGCCTGCCCGACAGCATGGCGCTTGAAGGGCAAGGGGACCGCCTTCCCACAGAAGGTCACATGGCCAGACACCGTCCAATCAATATGCAGTCAAACCCACCACCGGTGATTACATCCTGGCTATGCATACGAAGAAAAAAATACAAGGGTAAATTACGCATCCCAACGTGGAGCTACAGTCTGTCACCTTCCCCTCACCCATAACCACATCAATTCATCTATTCCTGCTCCCAGATTCACCCCTCCATTTTCTCACCACATGAACATGGTGACTGTTTCCTTTGTTCGTGCCAGACTACTCAAAACTGTTCAGTTTTTAATGCGAGGCTGTCTGTTCCAATTTTTGTGATATGATGTTTTTATGTACAAGAATAACTATGTTGAAAGCTTACTGCTCACCAAATTGCATTTACCAAAGTAAGTCTGAAGTAGTGTCTGCAATTTGAAAGTTGCACCCATGTGAGATGGAATTGTAAACAACATTTTCAGATTCTAAATACATTCTGTTGGCAATATTGTGGAGTCTGGCCGGGTAAACAGCAAGGCCCTTTGATGTTCGTTACACTTACATGCTTCCCAAATTCAAGACAACCAATTCAGTGAATATCCTTGCTTTAAATTCAAGGCATCTAGGAATACCTCTACCGTGGCAATGATCGAGTGGAACCTCATTAATTTTGTTCCCTGTAGGTGTCTGAATTATCGAGATTTCTAGATTGAAAAAAATCAAATGAACTTTCCGAATTATTTGGGTTTGTACTAAAGAGGTTCTGCTGAATTTGAATATTAGAAATTATATTTTTTGGTATACGAACAAATTGTTGTACAAGTAAGGGAAAAGAATCCCACTTGTATGCAAATTATGTAAATAATGATTGTCTACATCTCGGAACAAACTCAAACTAGAGATATTACTTGAAAGCAGTCTATGTACTTACACTATTAATAAAAGAGCATTACCTATGTTATCAGTGCCACTGTACAGAGAAATACTCAGTGGTCTGATCGAATCTTTGGCGCTACGATGTAGTACCATCAGCAGTAAATTGCCCGTACTACCAAATTATTCATACACTACATAGACGGCCAACAAAAATGTCATGTTTATGATGTAACTGGCGTCAAGGGCGATAGTTGAATTGGTGGACATAGCCACGTATATTGGGTGTTTGTCTTGGAATTGTGACACTGATTCCAGGGGGCGCGCGATAGTGTAGTGGTTAGCACATCCGCCTGACATGCCGGCGCCCCGAGTTCGAAACCCGAACCGGGCAGGTATGGTATATTTGGTGTAAAAACCTGGCTCTCAACATTGGGGACTGTGTATCCCTCGTGACTCGGAGATCACGTTAATGTCGGTCCCGTCTCAATTTGGGACGTAAAAGAACCACTGAGGACGACAAGCACCCTGGCAGTGACCACCCTCAGTGCCAGCATAGAAAGGTCGGCTTGGCGATAATGTTCTGAAAAAGGCTGACTAGTTGAATGAGACCTCATAAGATCACTGTAACCACAATATATACACAATACAGACTAGTCAGTTAATAGAACGTTGCCGAGTGCTGGAAACAACTAGAACAACTAGAACTGCAGAACAGACCACTTAAAGGACCAGCTAACACTAAGTGGCAGATGGCGATTGGTTAGTATTGTCATACCACAAAACAGCTTGTAGAGATCAAAAGGATGGTGCAGATGTATGACAGTGTGAGGCCTGTGGGTGTGATGGCTCCAGGCCTGTGGGTGTGACAGCTCGCTGGCTGTGGGTGTGACGGCTCTAGGTAGTAGCTTGTTTTTATACTGTATGAATAGCAATTAAATGTGTCTTACTTAGCTTACTATATGATGAGATGATGGTTCACAGGACAGAAATGTTCCCAGAACAGATGGACAGTCAGAGAAGCACTGTCAGACAGACAGACAGATGGTCATTCAAGACAGACAGACAGACAGTCAGACACACAGTCATTCTAAACTGACACACAGATTAATAAAAACTTTAATAAACTGTAAAACTTTAAAACACAGACCGGAAAACAAGCAGCATTAGATGGTCAGACAGACAGCCAAGAAAGACAGATGGACAGTCAGGCAGGTGGTCAATCAGATGGATGAACAGATCACACGTCACAGGACAGACAGCTACTGTGAAAAGCTACAAAACTTAGCTGTCATTACAAACAGATCGATACTTTCAACAGCGATAATTACTCAAAACAAAACACTAGGACGACAGACAACAACAGAAAGTCTAACAAAAATGCAGACTGACAGACACAGAAAGACAGTGATTGAAAAAAGACTAGAAAGCAAGAAGTGACCGTCAGACAGACAACTGGCCAGATGATAAGACCGCCACTGAGGGTCAAACAGACACTGACCAGTTGATGAAGCTGCTCTTGCCGGCCGAATGATTGCCAATGAGTAGGACGTTGATTTTCTTGCGCGGTGCCAACAGACACAGGTCCAACTCCTCTGCGATCTTCACCAGACCTGGAGCAACAAATCGCAACACAACATTAATAAATACAAAGTCAGTTGGTAGTTTGTGAGAAAAGGACGCCCGGATAAAACCCCACAATGTCAGGCAGGACACTGGAAACAGCTCATCATGTCACCGCGTTACATAGATGATACCTAAGTAAGTAAATACAGCATGTGACTGCTCAAACTGCTTTACATTTCACCCGCAGCAGACGTGTCGATTTGAATACCATCGTGACATCTCTGGGAAGTATTCAGCCACTATGCAATCTATGCATGGCGTACACATATATTCACCACTGTGTAGGTGCTTGTTGATACAGTTCTGATTGAACTGAGGCAACATGGCATGAACAGAATTATTCATGTTTATTCTGATGTTTTAATCAGTATGTGTACTATATTAACTACTGCTTGAGAATGGCTGTTACTTCCTCATCACAAGTATTCATTATGGGGTTTGCGTCTTAATGGACCAAGGTTATTACCCTAAACCTAATCCAAGCTAATATTTGGAACACTGTCTACTGGAGAATTGTGGTCTTCAAAACTATACAGTGTGCCCATTATTCAAAAAATCAACTTTCACATTTTGTACACGAAATTCCAGTTTAAATTTTAACAGAAAAGTGAGTTGTAACGACATTACTGTCAACAGTTTGTGGAAACAGAGAGCTTATTTTCCAGCATTAATTATGCGTGATTCATTGTTGCTATGCCAACGTAAACCATCAACACAGACCGTCATGTATATTACCAAGTCACTATAAGTGAGACATATGAATCCAAACATCAGAAGAACACACGTACGCCCGCCGTGTATTGACTAGAACTTTAACCAGTATCACCATAATGGTGTAACTATTGGAAATTAGATGTGCCTTAGAAATACTGCGTCATTAGCCGCCCAATTTCACAATAAACTTAACAACCAATCCACTAAAATCTACGTGTACAGACAGGTACATATATAATAAACTTGTGCGTCATTGCGTGTATATACAGTAATATTATGTAGACTTTGGTGACAGAAAAACCAATTGACGTAACCTGAGAATTTCCTACTGAAGGCAACAAGACACCAACATTGACATGAACCATTCAAGAAAACTGAGCAGGGTGCACCGTAATACAAAACGTAATCAACAGGGGTCACCACCATTGCATTGCAACACAGAATTCAGACGGAGCAGTTTAGCATGAGCTTGAGATAGGTGATTCTTTTATGAATGCACATTCACAGTATATGAATCATATCCTAGTGTTGGTGAACTACTACCGCCATTAAAAGGTAACGTCTACCATGAAGCCAGCAGGGTTTGACCAAAAAAGGAGTGTTGGTGATTATGGTGAATTTAAAAGACTGCATAGTAGCTGGATTTCCTGAGGCCAGTTAGCAGCGTGAGAAAATGAAAATTGGTGGGAAATAAGAACAATGTGAACGCGTTTGGAGGAGAAATTTGAGACGATCATAATGCATATTTGTTTTAAAAAAAACACCAACAGAAAATCAACACAAATATTTGTGCAAACCACTGCATGCTAACTATTATTAATGCCTGCTGGTTTAATAAGAAAATGCCAGTGGTTTAATAAGAATACGTCATGAAGTTGTACATACAAGACAGAGTTTCATTTTTTATTGTTTCAGGCTGACTATGTAAGTCAGCAATGACAATTATTCACAATGGCTTCAATCATGGCTAAATCAATAGAGAATGTGATTTTAACCCAGTTGGTCCATGGCATATACTCAGTCAACCCTGCCAGACTGTAGCACCACCAATACAACTTCCTGGGTGTGAAGCCTTCTACCAATGGGCAATTACATATTCATCACTCTGGTGGGTAGGCATTGGTTTATACAGCTGAGAGCGGAGGTCCCCTAGTCACTGGGCTGGTGTGTGTGGGGGGGGGGGGGTGAGAGGAGTTCTAGAAGCTTCTAATGACAACAGTGTGTGTTGTCACCCTGGCTTTGTGTGTGTGACACCAGACACATGTGACAATGCGTCATCTTCAGAAACAGAACTGTCGATTCATGAAAAATCACGGCGATAAAGCAGGGAGTAATTAAGTGTGTCGTCAACAAATGTTTAGAAATCATACTCGTACAGTCATGCTGTTCAAAATACAAAGTAGTCACACTTAACTACATTGCTAATGTATTTAAATCCTGAATATAATCTCAATAAAAATGTTCAACTACAATGTACGCGATGTGGTCAATTCGGTTAAAAATGAAAGATTTGTTTTTTGCTAACTTTCAAACAATTCAGTATGTTACTCTAACATTTTCACAACCAACCAGGAAACTGTAAAAATGAAATCATCAATGACTGTAACCATGCAAAGTAATCATAATCAATTAGGGAAGTAATCATAATCATACATTTTAACAATTAATCATAATCATGTACTAAGTAAATCATTTGTAAAATTGTAAATGATTACACTGGTGGTGTAATCACCCCGTCTGTACTACATATATATATATATATATATATATTATGAGATTTATATTATAATAACGCTGTCTGGCTAGATAAATATAAATGTTTAATCCAGCCTAATGCAATTCAACCATATATCTCTGCAGCAGATCTGACTTCAAAGGTATAACTTTCTATAGAAGCATCCAACCAGTCAGAGACTACCACTACCCTGACATTTACCATATGTCTGCATAGACTGTCTACCAGTGTAGTCAAGCCATACCACATGATATTTCTGTCTACCAATGACCAGTGCTGACCAGGCACTATATAGTGGTTCAAAAGCAGGACATATTGAGTAGACTGAATACATCAATCTGGCTAGATCCTACCAGTGTCAGGTTCTATTAATCATGTCCTGTAATAGGGGCAGTGACCTTGAATAAGCAGGAGTGATCCAGTCACACAGCAGCAGATAGGAGGAGGGACAATGTCACCAATCATCTGCCACGAATCATGTGCATGTTTTATGTATTTAAGGGACTGGTTGGCTATTGTGTAACCTCCCGGATTTAAAAGTTTAAAAAGGATTGTACAATAGATTTTGTGGCCTAAATCTATTCTGCAGGACACTGCAACAGATAATTTATCAGCATTACTCATATCTTGCATAAAAACAACATCCACACAAAACACTACTATCATGATCTTTTTCACTTAATATTTTCTAAATACACAATATTTGGACCATTGTAAATATGCTATTTTTACAATAATAATTATAGACTGTCTGACTGCAATAAAAGCCAGCCAAAAACAACATGTTTGAAGGTGAAATATAATTTTTGTCACTGGATGATTTCCAAATTCCTGTTTTATACAATTTCTGATGATAAAGATATACCGCAGCAATAAAAATCAAAACACGAAGTGGATAGTTGTTAATTTAGATGTACAGTATTCATTCTTTTTAGCATACAGTACGCATACAAAATATTCTTAGTTACACAAATATTCTGTTTTTCAAACCAGTGTGAAAATTACAAAATGGTGATGCCACATGGTGAAAATGCTGTGTATTTTACTGTTTCTACTGTGCTCCACTGTGTGATCATTCATTTCCGTTTTTTTATAGTAAACATGGCGCCATTTACACGCAAGTTACTCTGGATTAGAAAACACAATTTTGTCAATTATTTATGGTTACCAGGTATTTAAAACTATTTCACATAGGAGAGATAAGTTAGAAGACAAATGATCTGCAGGACAGTGGTGCTAAGACACGGACAAAGTCAGAGAGCTGGCCGTGCCATCCTCTGTATACATTCAAGTTTAGTTAAGCCGTGATGACGTACGTCAACGTAACTGAAGCTAACTGGAAGTGATTTATACATCCATGTGATGACTATTTTGTGGTCAAAAGGAAACTGGAACTTTGCAAAGGCTGTGGAAGCAGGTGGAACTTTCTTTCTCATATTGTCAGTGGTTGACAGGGAATCACAATAAATGATGGATCAAGTGATCAGTTTTAGTCACACATCGACATCAGATTCTGCTGGAAAAGGGGCTGTACGCCAATTAGAGCATGTACGCTAACAAGAACGAATACGGTACTTCAAAATTCACATAATTACACATAACATTTATTACTTCTCCGCAGAATCATATATATTTTAATTATGGATAATCAAAATCTTCTGAATCAACAACACTTACTAATATATATGAGCAATATAGGTTCATAAATGGTTGCAGACTTTGCAGACACATAGTCTAATAGTAATTTGACAAAAGATTGACACCTGGTCAACCCCCCAACTCTCTGAGGGTATAAATTTATGGCCAGCATAATGCACATATGTCCCACGTGCATCAAAACTTCTACCATGACAAGGATACCAAATAAATTCATTATATAACCCTGAAAGCTTCTGATAGACTCACCCCTAAACGTCTCGTTCTGACTGCGTCATAAGCATAACCACCGACAAGCTGTTAACTGCTATAGGCGTACTCGAGACGTCGGGCACAAACAGGCAATAAATCGAACTGCGCAGCATGTTCTTAAACGTAATAATACACAAGCCTGGCATGACGTCAGACTTCCAACAGGGACTAACCTGGGTTATACCGTCTGTGGTGCACAATGCACGTAGTCAACCATTTCGATAGTCGTTTGCGAAACGCAGACAGGAATTTAAATGGACATAGCAGTCGATACTTAGCATACACACGCTGCAGTGATTTGGTTAGTGCTGCACACACACGCATCCAAATATCTCATTTTAGACGGTGCTTTATCAACAAGTCACCCTATGGGAGGGACTAGAATTCAGCTTCCGAGGCGAGACATTGACAGGAATTGTTATATATGACATCCGGTGTACCATTGGGTGTGGCGTTTAAACACTGTCAATGGAGGCACAGCGAATGCTGCAGCATGAATGCACCAGAAGGGCCTGTCTGAGGCCTGGCTTCCTCTGCATTCCCCACATACCTGTGCCTTGTTATCTGGGGCAAGGAACATGTGGGAGATTCCATTGAGGCCTGATGCACTACAGAGCTTCACAGTGAAGTTTGGAAGTTCTTGTGGAGTATGGTGGGATTTGGCGTCTCTATGAGGGCAGATCACTATCATAATTTACTTTTTTACTGGATGTAAAAAATATGTTGACATATATTTGAGGACTAGACTATAGCATGCTGCCACCAGATTTAAATATCCATTAGACAAAGTGTTTTACTGGAACATCTTAAGCCATATTTTTTTGTTTATATCAAACGACTGTTTTGCCAACATTCTTATGAGCTTTCTAATGCAGATTTTGTTCTTTGACAGAGAGCCACTGAGACTCTACTCTGTGCACCAAAGAAAATGTCTGCAGTCATACAACGGCAGATTTTTGCATTTTGAATATGGTTCTTTAATTTAACAACGGATTCTGTTTAAAGATGGAAATTCTTGTGACATCATTATCTTAGTGAAACAGTTCCGAAAGTTCTATTCCCTTCTCCAAATGTTAATTTATTGTAACAAATGTATGCTACTTTAATTGTGTAATTAGGAAACAGGTCTTGGGGTAATAAATACAACCTCTGGGGGGGACTTTACACCTACATATATGTCTACTGCACAGAAATGAATGCCCACAGGTCATAACATGTGCAACTGGCTTTAGAACAAGCCTAGCAACCGAATGAATGGGACCTCAAAGCTCAGTAACTACCTACCATGCAATGGTAGGAATTTCACAATGATTCACAACCAACACCAGCAATAAATAGTACCCTCTGACAGTGTGAAGACTGTCACTCTACTGCCAGGTGTTTCGCTGTCACATGTCACCATGTCAGGTAACCAGTGTGGTTGTGTAGTTAAAGTGAATCATGCTTGCCTGCAGCATATGGGAGGGCCTGTATTTGGCCAACTGCTTGTATAAATGTAGTGTCTGTATTGAGCCAACCGCTAACAGGAATGCGGCTTGTATTTGGTTGAGTGTTGAAAGGACCGGTTTTTGTCTTTGAACAAATGCTGATAGGAATTGTGACCATATTTGGTCAAATGCTGACAGAAATGGAGTTTGTATTTGGTCAAACACTTACAGGAGTTAATTTAATACATTTTGTGAACTCATTATTTAAACCCTGTCCATATCTGGTCTGCAATTGACACAATCTATGCCCATGTTTAGCCATCTTCAAATGCAATAGTTGCTATCTATGAAAACAAGAAATAAAAGGTCCCATGCCTTAAATTTGGTTCACTGCCCATATTTACTGAACAGATAACTGTGCTCTATATCATACAGGCGAGTTACTTACAAAAACTGTGCCCATATTTGGTGAAATACCCACAGGAGATGTACCCACAGTGGACACCACCTTCCAAAACTCCTGGCACAGGGCCAGGGCAAACCACAGTCCTCAATTGCCCCCTTCCCATCCAAGGACAGCAGACAGAATCCCAGCCAGCAGATAACTCCTCAGTCAATAAACACCTGTTGGCTGATAGATATTGACCCCTGACCCAGACAGCTGAGGCAACCCAGCCAGAGGCAAGAGGCAACAGGTGGGTGTAGTTGCAGCAGTGACAGCCATTATCTCAGACAACACACATGTGCACATGAAAACGTGAATCTGACAATGTGTGCATTGCCCACAACTTAACAGAAGTTCATTGATTTCCCCAGGGTCTTTGTGAACATTAACTACTCTTCTGTAAGGGTTGTTAATGAGGCTGATAAAGCTGGGAGGAACAATTACCCCTGACTCCCACCCCAGGGTGTTCCACCCTTGCAATCACTGCCAGAGATTTCTTAAGGAGTGCAAAAGGTACAGACACATAACTACTTAATTTCCTTATTATATCCTGTCATTATAGTTTATCATATTCGCCTTCATTTTCAATTATATATTTATTATACTTTATTTTTATATTCTATTATTTTTTGTTTAATTATTTATACGTCTTTTTTTAATTTGTTGTTACTGAAACTGTAAAAACTATAAAAGAAGTTTTAATTTAAAACAACAAATTAAGTATCTTTAAAAGTACAACTTACCTTTAGAATTATAATGTCTTACATTAAATATTATTTGTAATTTCACAAAATGTTTGGTTAATATGAATAACATGGCATATGTACATAAAAAGAATAAATAATTACATTTAATTAGTTACCTGTGACACATTAATTCATCTGAATTATTGTTACTAAAAAAATTACAAAACCCCATAACACCAAAGCTTTAGTTGATAGATGATAGACTGAACAAAAAACAAAATATCTGACAACAGAAGTCTCATTCACGACGAAGCTTTATACAGACAGAAACTCACAAAATACATAAGACTAAAAACCTGTCAGATATGTACCAATCATGCAGAACACAATACATGCATATCCAACGTTGCAGTCATGCACACGTCGTTGTTAAAAGTATATATCTGACACACGATTCGTGATGAAATATCTGTAGTTAATCCACTGCAGTGCACCGTAACTGTCAACGTCCAGACAATATCCATAGGAAAGAGAATAACCGGACTCTAATGGACAGTCCCAATGGTCTGGAAAATTACCTATTAGTCAGTCTGGCAACACCCACTTTACAAGGACTCGAACAGACTATGCAACACCCGTCTTCAGATAGAATCAGCAGTAGGTATTGCGTCATGTGATACACAAATCGAAACCGACCAATCAGAACCCCCAGCAGATATCTGCAATGCGCTTACTAGCAGACAACGTGAATCGGTGTATGGCACAAAGCAAGATTTCCCGAGAGCGTAAACAAGGCAGACTGTTGCGGATGGGGAGAGGCGCTTTCTGCCATGTTTCAACACCGCTGCAGAATAAAATCAATAGAAAAAATGCGTGCATTCCACGTGGCATGCATGCTACCAGGGCCAGGCCAGAATGCTGCTGGCTAGACGGCCTTCCTGACTAGACAACCAATCATAAATTGAAGGGTCTGATGGTGCTGTCTCATAGTCTGGGATGGGTCTGTCTGCTGGTTCGTTGTCTTCACAAGCACAAAGTCGGCTTTCTGCCTGCTCAAAAACCACTTCCTATTTGGTGTCACTGGTGTGAATAACGAGCATCTATCATTTTGTGAAAGCGGAGTCACAATCAGTGTAATTTTTGGTTTAGAAATTAGTAGCGTTATGCACATAGATACGTCTCATTTTTGTTTCTTCAACAAACATTATGTATGCCTAATTTCAACCCTATGTGTTTCATAAAATCTAGCACACCTACACATCACTGCCAGATAAAGGCCTATGATACCCAATATTTTATGCCGTTTCAGCCAAGACACATCGGTCTGGTAAAAAGCAAAATTTATACAGGCAAAGGTGTACAATTAGTTGGGAGTTTACTACATATCTCCACACCCATAATGCTGCAAGCCATCAACATTACTGAATACAATTAACTCAAGCCTACTACACCTCCACAGTATAATAAATATATAATAAACCATCAGGGTTACTGTACACAATTATCTGGAGTTTAATACATCTCCATAGCAGAGAAGCATCAAAATTACTGACACAAACTGTACATTTCTGAGAACTCCAAAAAAGTCTAGTGCCTCATGGTGAAACCCCAGATGAAAATGGGTCCTTGATCAAAGACTGTACCGTCTGGTTCAAGGGCTCGATTCAGTACAATTAAAGAATCCTTGTTGGTGTGGGGTCATTAAAGGAAGGTTGTGTGTTCGGTTAGGTAATTATTAGCAGGAAGTACAATGAATCAGTTGTACGTAGCCAGAACTGTAGTGGATTGATATGTGGGAACCACAAACTTCAAAGATACGTGCCGCTGCAATTTACCTGTTAATTACAGGTACTGGCGGCTATTTAGTATTTGAATGTTGTGTTTATAATTCAAACATTTCCCTGGCATAATTTTTAAATAGCAAACACTATTATGTGTTTATCAATAGTAAAACATAATTGTGTGGGAAATATACTTTCAACATGTTTACTCGGTATGAAGAACAATACACAAATGTTAGTAAACGAGGATTAAACTTCATATCTTTAACAGCAGGGAAATGATGATAGACACATCAAACCGATAATGTTCAGTTCAATTTCAACACAATCTTTTCATCATGCTAACTGTACGGGTCCTCTCTGTCTTGCCTCAATCTTTAATGTATAATGTCTTAAGATTTTTGTAAAAACATCCACCACCTAAGCCCCCCCCCCAACTAGACGTTTTTTAGTCAGGAAGAATTTATGCTCAGACAATCGCTGTGATTCATCCATTGTTTGGTAACTTTTTGGCTTGCTGACAAACGGTGCAACTGTCTAGTAGCGTCATTCACATTTTCCCAGTGGTTACAACAATGTCTGGCAGCGAAATAGGAGCACAGTGAATTGAATCGGCATGTGGGCGGGTGAGATAGGTCTGATAAAATTCTTACAAGGCACTACCGGTGAACCACACGATCCCCATTGAACATCTGAATGAACACAGCCCTGCAAGTAGTTTGATACATTACCAAGAGCTGCATTCATGTACATTTTATTAAATGTATGCCATTCACATAATAAGTTATCTTCTAACAAGCAGAAGAATGGATGAATCAACGCGACCACCAATCAAAACCATGCAGGAACTGAAAGTAGTGTCCCTACAATGACCTTGACCTTGTGTGCAAGTAGCCAAGGTCGTGCTAGGCAGGCCGAGCAAGGGAAAGGTTATTCTGGGCGTCAGTTCCCAGGATAGCTACAATGGGACTGCTAGTCTCTGGTCCACCGCCGGGCTCAGAGCAACAAGGGAGCATCGAGGCAAACTACGAAAAACCGACATTTCTGCTGGGAAATCTGGGCGTGTAAATTCAGATCTGAAGATTATGGTAATATAATCAGGGGTGTGTCGTTTCCGCTGCCTTCTCCGGAAACAGGGATGCCTCCTGTGACACACACCGTGGTGATGGATTCCTGAAACTCCCAAATAGCTGCCCACAATGTGTCCACTTTTTATACACTAATAAACAAATGTGGGGGTGGAAATCTGAACAATGCCTCCCAATGTGGCAATCAGAAAGCTGACAATTTCCTGTTGGTTATTACTTAATCACCCTAATCGAAGCCCACAGTGACCTTTATTCTAGTAGATGCACTGTGTGACTGCAGACCTTGTGACTGATGGGAAATGTGCTGATGTTGCACAACTCGACTCTCGGTTTAAGCACTTAACTTGTTATATTTAGGTGTGCATAACAAAATTACTCAGGTGGGCATAATACACCCAGTAATTACTGATATTCTAAAGACACATTTGAAGCAAATAACATGGCACAGAACTCAAGTTCTAAGACCAGGAATGATCCAAACTGAAACGATGACAGCAAAAAAATTCAACACATCACATACAGAAAAAATCCATAGGGGACAAAGAGTAGTTCAATGACCCCCACTGGGAATGCAACGGGTGGTGGCAGCGTTTTCATGTAGTCTATTAGATTTAGTACAATAGGTGGGCGGACCAATTACATTGTGTGCAAGGGAGATATTTGTACGCATGCGGAGGCCAGGAACGCTGTAATTATAGACAGAGCCACAGCAGACAGACCCCAACGCAGACAGCATTCCGTCTAGAGGGAGTCTGAGGGACCGGTCTAGATGCAGCCCGAGTTCTTGTAGCCAGAGACACAAGGGAGGCATACTAACAGTCAGATTAGAGGAAGATTAGTAGGCGGTCATATGGAGGAATCATTGGAGAAGGAAGCTGTGCCAAAAATGGGAAACAGAGAACAAGGATGCTAGAGGGAGGAAGTTATGTGCAGGGATTTCTCTGGGTGATAGCAACATTAACAGTCCTTCAGGCAGTCAATACAATTAAATCCATAGTTTACAAGGTGAATCTTATAAGGGGTTTTTTCTGAAGTTACTGTCTAAATACCAGACTTTTATTCAATGAGATAGTATTTGTTAAAAACCTCTGAAGTGGCAATTACTTGGGCATTCAAACAGGTTCTAATAACAATTGATGTACCAAATACCCAGCAATGAACAAGAACGAATACCAGTAACTTTGTCAAGGAGAACATTTTGCTGGATTCACTAAGCACCCGTACAATTCAATGGAAACTTTAGAAAATACATGGCACCAGATATATTGATTTACTAATTACTTGCAGCTATGCACCACTTATAGTGCACACAACTGGGAACAATCAAAGGACCTATAAATGGTGCTACACACAAGCATGAGAACTAGGAAAACTACTTGAGACAATCTACTTGCGAGAAACTTTGTAAGAAGGTTCTCTTCACATAATATGTGAAACTAGTCCCAAGGTTTGGAGACCTAAATGAATGACAGCCAGCTGAGATTTCAGACCGTCTGATAAGGTGAGTACAGGTGGGACAGAACAGAGTATCAAAGTGAACAATAGCCAGGCGAGCGGAGAAGAGACTATTTAAATGAATAGCAGAGGGATCAGGACGTCAGCAACCACGGGGAACATTGCAGAGTTGTAAACAGGCAGACATTGAAGAATTTTTGTATTATATTTTCACGCTTTAAAGTTTAATAAACTGTCCTTGTCTGTTTTAATGAAGTGCATCAATCGTTATCTTAAATAATGAACCTGAGTATGCAAGAAAATGGTTAAACGTGGATAACTATTATATTTGGATGTCTATATATTTATAGTAATCATATGACATATGTTACACCATACTTTATTATTATTAAATTACATTATTAGTTTTGTATAATTATAATTCTCAACTGAACCTCATTGAGGAATACACCTTTTATATAGAGTGAATGTCCTTTATGGTATGTCTAACAATGCATCTCCTGCTTATGTACATGGAGTGAGATTTCAATGAAATATTTACTCTAGTCAATTATTTACGACAAATAGTTACACCAGCAAAGCTTAGCTACCAACTAACATGTCATTAGTAACGACAAACATTTAATTATGTATACATAGACTTATAAATAACAGCTACATCTGGTGCTTCCTGGCCAACATCAACAAATAATCAACAAATAATTCCAGTCAACACAGTAACGCACGCAATACCGCATGCCAGAATATTCATTCACAGAATCCAAAAATAAGCCGCAGCAGTTCCCATAAATATGTTAGCAAGGTTCTATAAATACTTCAGGCAATACCTGCACAGATTAGGTTAATGATAATGTGTGGGATACTGATTAAATGATCCGTACTTAAGATTATTTATAAAAAAATAAAATTTCATAGACTTGTTAAGTTTTTCCTTTTTTAAATGTAAGTACATTAATTAAATTGAATGCATTTAGTCATGTGACATATATAATTAATGC
Organism: Escarpia spicata; assembly: GCA_963995525.1. Taxonomy (NCBI): domain Eukaryota; kingdom Metazoa; phylum Annelida; class Polychaeta; order Sabellida; family Siboglinidae; genus Escarpia; species Escarpia spicata. The sequence goes on from OZ023213.1 coordinate 16,066,294, forward strand.
AAGATTTCAAGAGTAACAATTTTAATATCTTATGGAATCAACTCCATGACTTTTCGTGGGAAACAAACTTGACAGAATAGTCGGCAATCTATAAAACATGCATACTTTGACCTAGTGTTTGCTGAGACAATATGGACATAGCAATGTGATAACAAGGAGATGTGACAAGGTTTGAACTGATTTATGGTGTATTACCAATGTAAATAATAACACTCCCTGATGTAATTATCAGTAGATGACAGCCACATCAATATGATTCCAATGATGAAAAACAGAACACTTAACATCAGATGTGAAGTCAATTCCAAAATATTTTTTTTAAAGTTAGTTGGAAGTGATATTTTTTTCAATTGGAATTTAATTTTTAGCATTTATTCCCAAATTCCTGACATAAATTCCTTGTGTTTACATATAACATTAAGTACTGCCTTGATATATGTGAATATAATATATTAAAAAAGTAATATAAAATGTTTATTACTTTACTTACTTACTGTTTTCTATACATGTAGCTTAGGTATTCACTTCACTATATACTGATATTTGAATCAATGTCAACTATGAATAAAACAAAATATGAGAACAAAATTATTGTAATTGGAACTGAATATTCTTACATGGTCAGACAACCAATACCATATATGGCTATCATTGGTTGTAAACATAACCAAGCACTTCCTGTTTTGCCAAGGTGTGGCAGACCGTTGTCTGGTCATGTGACATTGGGTTACCATTCCACCAGACATGAAAGTGAGCACAGTGACTGTCACATGACCTGATAACACCTATCAATGGCAGTCACATGATCTGATCTACACCAATCAATGAACATTGAACAAAACCTGTCACTTGAGTCAGTAATCATTACAAGTTACTGGTTATGATTAAGCAGTAAAACATAATAAATTGCAGTAATGATTCTAAATAAAGCATACACTTACCAAACTCTGTACAGACAAGACATTATTGAACATGCATTCACCATGCAAGATATATTCTGAAATAAAGCATCTGAAGCCACACATTAAGTCTTCTCAAAGACAGTGAACGTTGTCTACACAGAATACAGCGTCTAATGTCTTACCAGTTGGAACCAATTTGTTTCTAGGTAGGTTTTGGTGAACATTTATCTGACCAAGACCGCTTCCCACGCACCTGCACCAACCCAACATTTACTGCCGCACCAGTTATCTGGGGACTATCAAAACGTAATAATGTCCCCCTCAAACACAAATTACACCATGGTTACAAAACCTGCATGACCCAAAGCCACGCCCTTCATCGTGAAATTCGTGACCATGACAAACCGGTTGGATAACCAGCCATACTCAATGAATGCACTTCTGATGTTGCTCACATGCTAAATAACTGATCGTGACTTAGCAGTCTTAGGTCCAACAGCAGGAGTGGTCACTCATGTGCAAACTGACCAGCCATGGCCAGTGGGCTGTTTGTGTAGGTATCACATCGGTGGGTAGATAAATGGTCTGACTCATACCACATTTAAAAGATTTATGCCCTGGGCTTTGGTCAATCTCATCTCCCCGGTCTACAAGTGGTTCCATGTGCAAGCCTGCCTTATTCAGTTACCATACTGAATAGTATGCAGGCCTCATAATAGTATTCATAGAATAGTATTCTGTGGTCTGAATAGTACTCAGTATACTGGTTGCTATTCAGTGGCTTGGATAGCATTCAGGTGCCAAAATCTTTAAAATATTGAATGACTAAATCAGCTACAGTTACAGCCGTAGCTCAAATACTAGGAGTGCTTGTTATGCAAGCCATGGATACCCACAGCATTCATAAGATCATGTCTGCATTGTCCATGTAGGAAATATGTTAAATATTTAAAGGTGCAAACCACTTTATACCTGTGCAGTTAATACAAAAACTGCAGTGTAACCACAAATTTATACTTTTTATCAATTAAAGTAATCATTATAACTGGGTGAAATTACAAAAAGGCTGTGCAAAAATCAAATCTGACTCGCATATAAACGAAACTGCTGCTGCAACAATACGCAGTTGAAATAGCTTCAACATAGTTATGTTAAAACTACACATTACAAATTTTTACAATAGTGAACAAGACTAATTAACTCGACACCTGATAGCTCACCTGCGTGTTGCTTAAACATTATCTCATGTTATCGTATCGAATAAAATCTACCCACCATTGTTTCCGGATTATATTCATTGTAATTCACTCTCACAGCCGAGACTAAAGTATGGTAGACTGAGAATATGTTAAAAAATTATCAGCCCATGAAATGCAGCCACTGCACTGCAGCCACTTGAAGCCAGACAGTTGTGCGGTGGGCGGTGTCACACGCTTAACTGCAGCCACACAACGCGCAGCCGTAATAAGTATGGAATTGTGAATGTGCCTGGTATGTGCCTTATCACTACATTATTCAACAGTCCTTGTATGCAAATGACCTTCACATTTCTTATGGTGATCTTTGTACCTTTACTCAGTATCAGAAGAAATTGTATAGACTGGTTATGAATCATGCATCCATAAGAAACTGCAGAATAATCAGATTTTAGATGTTACATTTTGAAATGAATAACTTCATTATTGAGTCAGCTGGTGCAAAATATGGGTATAAGAGTTAATTTAATTATAATTTATAGTAATTATCAAATAAAACAACTTGACATATTGTGCACACTACAATCAGTAGATTCAGTTGGAACTGTTCTCAATGTACATTATTATCATGATGTAGCCGGAATTTACACATCTTATTATACACATCCTTTTGATCTCATTAGTAACACCAACACTAAACATATAATTATCAGAGAGCACACGGCAACACAAATAATTATATTCAAATATATTTAAATATATAGAGATAAGATTTCTAAGAAAAACCACTGATATATGGGAACAATGTTACACAGTGAAGCACTGTTGCGGTGACGTGTAGTCTAAGTAACCTTAGGCTTACGCTTATACATTTCTACAATGTGACTAATGAATGAAATTGCAGTTATTTCCAACTTGTAATTACTCTTATGTTAAAGCATGGAAAGGTCACCCCAGTTAGCCCTTGACACTGCTGAAGGGTCATTGTTAGTAACTACTGGTAGGTCTAAATGAGTACTTACATGATGCAGGTACTCAGGCATAATGGTATATATATAACCACATATTTAAATTATTTTTAGTGTTCTCAGTAAGTATAATGATAATAACCAATTCGTCTCATCGAATAAGTACACCTTAATGACAACACAATTAATACTTTGGGATCAAGCAAAGTACATCAAAAGGTGCTCACATCAGTAGGAATGTTGCTGAACTGAGATGGCCACGCCTACGTCTAACATTAAGCAGCTAAGCCGGTACCCAGCAAAGCCGCAAGGCCAACTTCAGACGTTCAAAACGAACGTGGCAATCTTTCAAGCATACAAAATGCGTTATGCGGTCTGAATACTTAAATGGCTTATTTCATCTACTAGTCTAGACAAGGTTAGAACACATGCGGTCGATCACGACGCAACTACATGATGCGCAAGTCACGAGACGCGACCTTTCGCTTAGAATCTTCGTGATCAGCTGTTTCCTGTCAAACCATCTATCCAGACAGTCTTCGTTTCAATCGAACCAAACAAGTGCAGTTTCTTGAAGTTCGTTGAAAATGTAGTGTACAACCCGTATACTACTTTCACGTTCACACAAATTACGCCTAAACAGTAGCGGCGAATTTCGTTTAGGGTATAAGCTCAAGAGTCTAGCAAGCACTAAGTGACATGTCAGTGATGTAATCAAGTCGGGATACGACGCCCACTTTCTACCCGGCTCAGTTACCGCTTCCAAACTGGTAAACTGTGAAGTATGCACTAAACTGTTAATCAAACCACATTGTCAGCTCACCGTTCTCTGCATCTGTGTAAAGAGTGTGGCATTCTTTCAAGATTCTCTCGTTCACTGTCGAACTTGCAGAATCAGCTGCATTCGCTGACACCCGCTGCCTGACCTTCCCAGACATTTTCCTCGACTGCCCGAATGTCAAAATTGCAATACGTAGTTAACGCAGGGGATTATTGGGAAACGACACGATTCTGTCTGGATTTGATTTTTTTTACAATAAACCTTATATTTGAACTTTCGTTCATTGTTGCGTTTATAAATGTAGTTAGAAAGATGACACATGAAACTGACATATAAAATATATAGAATAAAGTTATATAATAACACAAGAAATACATTAATTTCCGACCTTTCTTTCGTTTCTCGTATGTCGCACCGCCCCCTACATCCGTCAGCTGTTCGAGAAAAGCCGGTAGTTGCCGCAATGAACTACACCATTTTTCTAACTTACAAATGCACAAATTACTCAATAAAGTAAATAAGAGCTAATAAGTGTACAGAACAATTTGTAGTGATGCTCTGAATTGTTAAAATACATGATCTTTCCGATCGGTTTTCAGATGTCCAATCAGAGAATAGTCATGGTGGAGTAAATACTTCCGGTAGACGATATCATGTCTTCGCTTCTTCTTGTTGCTGATTATGGCGCAAGTTCAGGATCAGACAGCGATAATGATGCCACGACTCAGAGTCCGGCTAGGTTGGTAAACATAGCTGGCAACTATTTCTCCTCTGTGTAGCATTTTCAGACGATTTAAGCGATAACTCTCATGCCATTACGATTCGGCATTTACACCGCCGTGACTATTTCAGTATTTGTCCACTCGTCGGCGTCAGACTGATTATCAAATACCTGGAACGGGTGCAATTATCATAGATCAGGGGTCCAAACCTGAGACTGAAATGCTATCCAAGATTGTACAGACAACAGCAGCACTTGCAAGACTGAAAGCCATCTGGAACGATAACATCTCACTCAGCTCCAAAATAAGACTGATGCGCTCCTTTCCTTGGCTTTGGCTTTGACTCGAGGCTGAGGCTTGACTTGTGATGTCAATCTTCCTTCAATAATAACAGTCTCAATACTAGTGGTGGGAGCACAAATCGTGCGTCCAATCATTTTTTGTCGTTTTAACAAAACATTGATCAAATTATTCCATGATATATCTATGTGCTAAATCTCTAACGCCTACTCTGTCAAATTTCTGCAAACTGTTAGAAAAGTACAGTACTTATGAAAATAGACCAGTGAAATCGAGATCTCATAAAAGACGCTTGTGCCAAAAAAAGTGCATCCTATCTGCACTATGTAAATCATTCTGTGGCTAGTGTGTCACATGAATCGGTTTGAGATCGGGTAGTGTATTAAAATAGGCCGTGAGCATTAGAACACATGATTTCAGTTACACAATTTTTGACCTGGCACAATTTTCTGGTCGTGAGTAAACACTTGCAAGATGTGGACCATAGGCATTACTATTAGACCATACAGCAGATCTGCAAAGAAGAATCCAAGCCATGGAGATGAGATGCTAAGTACCGCAAGTTCTTGCATATCTCATACAAGGACCATATCATAGACAAAGAAGTCTGCAAGTAGGACTGCAACAGAATCAAGCATGCCATTGGAGGATTTTAAGACCTGACAACCATCAAATAAATGGAACGTGAAGTAGTACGGTCATGTTACAAAGATCAACATTAAAGAAATGGAACGTGAAGTAGTACGGTCATGTTACAAAGATCAACATCAAAGAAATGGAACGTGAAGTAGTACGGTCATGTTACAAAGATCAACATCAAAGAAATGGAACGTGAAGTAGTACGGTCATGTTACAAAGATCAACATCAAAGAAATGGAACGTGAAGTAGTACGGTCATGTTATAAAGATCAACATCAAAGAAATGGAACGTGAAGCAGTATGGTCATGTTACAAAGATCAACATCAAAGAAATGGAACGTGAAGTAGTACGGTCATGTTATAAAGATCAACATCAAAGAAATGGAACGTGAAGCAGTACGGTCATGTTACAAAGATCAACATCAAAGAAATGGAACGTGAAGTAGTACGGTCATGTTATAAAGATCAACATCAAAGAAATGGAACGTGAAGCAGTACGGTCATGTTACAAAGATCAACATCAAAGAAATGGAACGTGAAGTAGTACGGTCATGTTACAAAGATCAACATCAAAAAATGAAACGTGAAGTAGAATGGTCATGTTACAAAGATCAACATCAAAGAAATGGAATGTGAAGTAGTACGGTCATGTTACAAAGATCAACATCAAAGAAATGGAACGTGAAGTAGTACGGTCATGTTACAAAGATCAACATCAAAGAAATGAAACGTGAAGTAGAACGGTCATGTTACAATTATCAACATCAAAGAAATGGAATGTGAAGTAGTACAGTCATGTTACAAAGATCAACTGGCCTTGCAAAGACCATCCTGCAAGGCATTGTGCCAGGAGGAAGAAAAACAGGCAGACAGAGAAAGAGGTGGGAAGACAACATTCAGGAGTGGACTGGTTTGACCTTCGGGCACCTCCCAGAAGCAGCAGAGAATCAATAGAGATGGCGGGATCAGTCAGGCAGGCATCATTGATGTCTGAATGACTGCATGGTTACAGGATGGAAGAAGAGGAATTCTCATTCCTGGCTCAGTCAGAACTTTTTGAGAACTTGAGTCATTCACTGATTCAGTCGTCACTCAGACTGAGTGAGTGGTCTGGCCATGCCGTCATGGCCTATGTGGAGGTTAATAGCATCCTATTCATTTCATGTGTGTTATGTATACCAATTTAGAGTAAGCAACACTTGCAGACTTCGTTCAACATCCATACTGCTGTGAATGTGATGCCCAATCCAAGAACTGCATCTACGACCAAATACAAATATTCCACGGAATAAACATTGAGTAAATATATATTTGTATTTATTATGAAAAATGGTAACCATTAAACAGAACAGCTACTTTAAAAAGTCCCCATTTCCCCACCTGTTTCACGAGAAACATAAACATTTGATCTCTGTATATAATATTATATATACTTGAATTTGCACTCAGACCTAACTTTAATGTTTGTATATATTTATATATTATTTTATATATATATATACACAAACATTAAAAGTTAGGTCTGAGGGGAAATTCAAGTACTTGGTCTGAACCATTCTCCAGCCCATACGTAAGTCGAGTTGCAGTGAATGACGTAACATATGGTCTTTTCTGTAGAAAAGAAGAAAAAAAACACGTAGATTACCTGAGATGTACAACTGACAGCGACGAAGGCAACAGTGAAGCCGAACATTCGGATGTCGACACCAAGATAGAACCTACGTGTGACGAAACAGTCACCCGACTTCCAAACCCACTGGCTTCTATACCCTTACCCAGTGTCACAGGTGGCGACACTGTGGACGTTTCTTCTGTGTTCGTGAACGCCTTCAAAGTAGCCGAACAAGCAAAGCACTCCATCCTAGAGCAGCACGTGAAAATGACAGCTGAACAGATGAAGGAAAGTCGGTTAAAGAAAAAAATCTGCTACAACTACCAGAAAGGGAAGTGTCGGTTTGGCAGCAAGTGTAAATATTCACACGGTGACGATCATATCATAACGAACAGAGCCAGTGGTGAGGGTGCAGTGAATGATGGGATACGTCAGGTGCAGCCAGATCACAACACAAACTTTCAACTCGAAACTGACGACGATGGGAATGTCATTAAGAGAAAGCGTCGAGCTGGTGTGACAAATAATTTACTGCCCGCAAAGAAAGCAAGAGCGACACTGGACAAACAGAGGGCACAGGAGAGACCATGGACAATGCATGCCAACTAGTGCCGTGCGTCGGTCAGGACTTGTGCATTTTGGAATGTGTTTGTTGAATGTTTACCGATTGTTGTGTGTTTAGCATATTAAATATGTTCAAATATTTATACTGTTTCGCTGTCAGTTATTGGTTAACATTGCAGTGAAATAAACATTGGTGAGATGTATGAAATCGGCATCTACATACACTGAATCTGGGGGCAGTCTGGCAGTATTTACTCCCAAGTGCCACGGTCCACTCGCCTCTCTCTATGTTCATTCACTTTCTAGGACCATTGGCCTCTGATCTATCAACTTGCGATACATTTCCCAAAACACAAAGGTTGTTATTTACTTAGAGTTTGCAGTGTGCTTTTCTAAAATGTCAAATAAACATGGAAACAGTGCTTCTTCTATTTAATGACCACCTTTGTTAGGTTGAAGATTTTTTCGGGGTAACCTTTTGCAACTGGAAAGGGAAGAAATGTAGTAGTGTGATTTAGTGGGGTTGGGAGATGTAAAAAGGGAGGGAAGTGGCTGGGAGAGTGGTTTATAAATTCAAAGGAGGCGGTGGAGCCTGGACTCGAAAGAATCCAGGATGGTTGCAGATACCAATTCTTGAGGCAGGCTATTCCACTGTCACATTAGGTTCGCTTTGCCATCCCCGTAACCTAGGCCAGGGCTAGGCGCAACAGCTAAGCCTAGGCTAAAGTCAAAATACTGTAATGTTAGTAACAGCTGCCTTAGGCTTAGTGTGTTACTCCAAATAATAAATTATTATGTAAGCTGCATCAATCTTGCATAATGCATCGTTTTATAATGCCTCATACATCATTCAAACGCAGCCCTTGGATGTATGCTCGTAGTGAAATGCAGGAGTCGAGCTATGCTTCCTGACAACGTTTTCGTGCGAATAGGTGTTTGTTCCTACAATAGTCCAGCAGATGGTAGCACTGATTCTTTCAACCTTAGTTTGTTTGCGAGAATGCTGCCACCTGCTGGAGTTTTGTAGTAGAAATGTGTATAATCTGACAGGATAGATGTAGAGAAATCGTATCTAGCCCACATCACTTCATAAGAGTAGTTCGACATCAGATTTTATAGAAAGGAGATCAGGCTTTGTGTACCTTGGAGGAATGGTTACAGGATCAGCATACAGAGAGAGCGAGAGAGAGAGAGAGAGAGAGAGAGAGAGAGAGAGAGAGAGAGAGAGAGAGAGAGAGAGAGAGAGAGAGAGAGAGAGAGAGAGAGAGAGAGAGAGAGAGAGAGAGAGAGAGAGAGAGAGAGAGAGAGAGAGAGAGAGAGAGAGAGAGAGAGAGAGAGAGAGGTGCAATGTTAGATACAAGTGGGAGTGAATACACGGAGAAAGGGAGATGGAGTTATATTTATATATTATTAATGTTAATTAAAATATGTATTTAAAATATAATGAACCATAAAATATTAGTTGGATGTGTGAATACCAATAAATTCCCAGCACCTCACTCATTTCCATGTAGATTGTCTAATGACAGTTAGAGCTGACGAGAGAAAGCATATCAAAGATTCACCACCATTGGTAGATGTGTGTGGATTTTATTAGTAAAATGTTCCCTCAACATTTGCATTATCAGTGATGCAAGTCACATGATCTACAGTGTTACATATGCTTACATATAAAGACAACAACTTCTAACTAAAACCTTTTTTTCATACAAAACAACAGGCATGACATAATATTTGAATAAAATATTTATATATCTACAGCCATCCACTGGCGTTCTCTATATTAATACACAAACCGAAAATTATGCTTAAAAAATGTGAGTTATTGGCAGACATTATGTCACATTAAAGTATACAAAAAATCTTGAGATTGTGATTTATGATGACTCTTCGACAACAAAAATTACCTCGCTTATATCCAGTTTACTTTAAGATGTTGTATTTATGGCTTCTACAGTTCATCACGACAAAGGCATGCATATCAACTGGCATGAATGATTCACAATTCAAAACTAACAGATTTTGTATGGTACGTCTACGAGTGTTAAGACCATTGCATATGCTTCTGTCAGTCTCTTGCCGATAATGCTCTTATTCTTAGGGAACGTTTTAGAATGTCGATGTCCTCCGATATATCAGACAAAATTATTTTCATCTGGTCTCAGACCCCTCCCTCAGACGGTCACTTTGTAAACATTGATATGATGATATCACCACATTAACAATATTGGTTCAAAGTACAAAATATCGATGTTTGACGCCAAACTGCCTCTGACACCCCCGTAATAAAAGTAATTTTATCCGATATCGGATGTCAACATACTGAATTGATCCCTTACTTACTTGACCATATGAAATCACATTGATTATTAAGTGCTATAATCTATTTACATCATGTCGATCCTAAAGTGGGAGTTCAGCAAACACACTTTCTCCAGTTATCTCATCCTGCGAACACATTTCCTATTACTACTACAATCACAATATATATGTATAAATGTCAGTTTAGGTCAGCGGCTTTTAACCTGTTTTGGTTGTGACCCAAATTCCAGTTATGGGACTTCCTTGTCAAACCATGCCTTGAAGGAGTTAATTTATGGTAAATGATAACATAAGTAATAATGAAATAAACAGACATACCAAAATTGAATGTAAATGGTAACATTTATTAAATTTGCTTGCTGAACACAGAGATATCACCAAATTGGCACCGTTTATAGGAGTTCTTCGACGTATGACGAAGATACCCCTTTCAGACAGAACACAAAACCCAGACAGACAAATTATGGCAGTTGTGTTAATTAAATGCCGTGTGACATCATATCACTTTTCAAATTCATAGAACATTAGGTAAATAATTAATTCATCTCGCACAAATCTTGTACAGGCAAGAGAGGGCAATAAAGAAAAGTTAGGAGTCACTGGTGACCTTGCCGACCCACTCAAAATGGCTTGGAGACCAAGATTTGGGAAGTGACCCAGGGGTCAAGAACTGTTGGTTTAGGTGAAGTTGGCAGTACCTTGTTATAAAAACAATACAAGAAAATATTGAATATATTTTCTGCAGGTGAAAATAACCCCCATCCAATGTAGACTCGGTGCATAATAATTTTGGCTGCATCTTTCTTGAGTGACGTAATACATTTGATTATGTAACATGAAATAATACTGCAATGAAAGATTTCCATGAAACACACATCAACATGGCAGTGCCACGTTTACGAGTGACTCTAATGTACATGAAAATGACGTTGTTTGTTCCATCCAGTATCAGCCAAACTGGTAATTATTAGCAGGAAGTGTGTTGGATTAGTTGTTTAGGAATTTGGAGCGTAGAAAGTACACTGGCCAACAAAAGAAAAGGGCAGTACTGTTAACCCACCGACATTCTAATAGAGCGTGCTTAGAATTTGAATACTTTGTTTACAATTTTGCAGTTGAGATATTGCGAAACGTAATTTGGTGTTCAACATATTTATTCTAATATTAAGAACATGACAAATGAACAGACAGCTTCATTTTAATATGTTAATATTTCAGCATCACAACTGCCTTGTCATACTCTACCATTAACAACTACAGTACATTTTATAATCAGTACCACATCAACATATACAATTTCTAAAATACAACTGCAGTCTCTTGTTAATGTTGCGACGCATTCATACACCAAAAGTGAATAAGTATTTTAACGAACACTACTAAATGTCACATATATTCTTTATACGTCAACAGTCTACATATACAAACATGTAAGTGAATGTTCTGTGTCTTTTACATATATTTCCTGTTTTGTATATACTTGCTAACAAGTACATACAAAACAGGAAATAAATGTAAAAGACTTTCACGGGTGATTATGATTCTGTGAACATCGTTTCGCTCAATAATGACACACAGACTGTGGCACCATCTGCTGGCACCGTTGATTACAGGTTTCCCCTTTCAGCTTGGTCCAACTCGAAGGCTTCAAACAGACTCTTGAAGTTTCCAGCTCCAAAGCCCTACAATTGGGAATCATGTGTGAGACTTAGAGAAAACTAATTTTCTTAAAGCTATTTTGCTAATAAAAATACATATTTACATAAAATAGGAAATAAATGTTGATTTTGTTCATTGTTCAGCAGGAAAAATCTATTCTTGGATAAACATTTGAACATGATCATTTATTATAATCTATAACTAATAGATATTTAAATAAAATGGGAAAGAAATTAAAATGTTATTCATAGTTCAACAGGAAAAATCTATACTTGAATAAACATTTGGATATGATCATTTATAATAATCTATAACTCAAAAAATCACAACATGTAAAAAAATGCCAAAGTATGGGACATTATAAATCAATGACAACACTGTTTCAGATCACTTTATTTACCACCAAACCACAGTAGGTAGAATCTGAGGCCCAACCAATGACATTAATTCATACTGTGATGTCATATTCCCTAGAAGAATATTATGCTGACCATGTTAATATTGTTTTATATTGGTGGACTATTTGCTTTATATGTTTACCTAATTTGTAATGTTATTCTCTAGAAATTGTTTGGCAAATACATGTACAGAAAAATGTTTGCATTCGCACGCACGCATGCATGCACACATATGAGAAAGCACACACGCCACGCGCTGCATCATGCTCAGTCACTCAGTCATTCACTCGAACACACACAAACTGTTTGCATGTCTAACCTTACTCATAGGCCAGTATTTACCTGATGGTTGTGTCTCTCAATGATCTCCAGGAACAAGGTAGGTCTGTCCTGCATCAGTTTGGTGAAGATCTGCAGGAGGTAGCCCTGGTCATCAAAGTCAACCAGGATCCTCAGCTTCTGCAGCTGCAGACACAAACCAAGTATAAGCAGTCTGTGATAATGTTCATCACGTTGGAAGAATAATTAAATAAAGATTGTTCTCACTACACAACTAGGAATGCAAAACTCACATCGACATTTTGAATCAATCAGTTGGCGATAACTGACCATGCGGACAGAAACAACTGTGCCACAGACGGGGAGGGTGCCAGAATGGTGGACACAGAGACAGTCAGGTGCGCGGATTATAAATGGATTAAAGATGGATTAAAGAGGCCACCTGGGTCAGAAAGACAACACCAATGATGACCAGTGTGGGACAGCTTGTCCGCCACACCATCTGATGAAGAACAGTTCCGGATGTCGATGTAACTTTCAAATTCCCAGTTGTATAGTAAGAAAATAATTTTTTTTAATATTCAACTATAAACAGATTGAGAAAGAGAACACAGAAACACAAGAGGATGGCTGAAGAAGAGGAAGACCAAAGAAGATTAAGATGAAATTATCAGTGCTTCATGTTTTAAAAATCCCTCGCCTAAATATGCCAAATAATTTAGTGCGAGTAATTTATTAGTTTTATTTTTGTACACTAGGTGGCGTTCCTGTTTGTCCGTCTCGTGACGCCACAGCCTAGTCATGCCAAAATGCAATCGAGGCTAGCCATTCCATAGTGGTACCGTTATGCAAGATTAATTCAATCGGGTCAATTTGGGACACCAAGCATTGGCACTGATTGAAAAGTTGCATGCTGATAAAACATTTGAGACAGGAAGTACTACTGATGATGTTACAGAAAATGACAGCAGTGTAACGATGCTGATGATTAAATTGTTTTGTTTATGGGACGGACACTAGCTGTCGGCACCGCGCCTACTGCCGCACACCCATGACCCGAGCAGAAATCGCGCCAATGCTAATTTACGTGACAAGAACAGACTTTCTTTCAAACAAATGGGTGTATATTTTGCCACTGGATGGCACCACATGCAGGTCTGGTGACGCAAGCAATAATGGCAATTAGTGTGAGTGATAAATTGCTCCCTAGATGAGCGATTAGCACGAACAGTAGGAACGTGCGATGGTTCGCCTAACAAATAATGCACTGAATTAGTGTTCAGATATCTCAAAAGTGTAGATGAAAGGGCAGAAAAGATTGGCCTTTTTTCCACATGGGATCAAGGAGGAAAAAGATGAAAATATACATAAAAATTTGTTTTTAAATTCCACATGGGACCGTTTCACTAAGATGATGACATTATAAGGAAATTAAATGCATCATTAAACAAAATCCATTGTTTAATTTAAGAAGCATTTTCAAGATACAAAAAGCCATCACTAAGGATGTAGTTGACAGTTTTCAGTATAAAAGATCACTGCTAATTTTAAAGAGCAAAATTGGGTTTATTTTAAGAGCTGCTTTGAATGCTGGTGAAACAGTTCCCAGATGTTGTGAATGTCCTTCAACCTACTGTGTCGATGTCCTCATTGACGTGAATCTTTGCCTTCGACAGTCGTTCCCGCAGGTTCTCGTAGTACGTGTCAGGCACCTCGAGGAAGTGCTGTCCCCTGGCTCGTAAACTGTTAATCTGAAACACGTACACAAGCAGTGCACTCAGCCACACTGCATGATCAGGAGAGAAAGCAAAGTAAGTGTTTTTATTATTAAAATGTTTTCACTAAAAAGTTATAATAAGCAAAAATTAATATTTAAATTGGCAAGAAAATGCATTTTGTTAAAATCATCAAAAGATTGGAGTTTGGTCATTAGGTCAGGAATACAGCAGGACGATTTTGCAATTTTTTTCACAAAATTTGGATCCGAACTATTCAAAATTATTTAAACCTTTTAATAGATATCACAGTAAATAAAATTTAAAAAACCTAGCATGTTGTGCTGGCTACTAGATAGTTCAGATTTTTCATGAAATGAGACTTACTTGAAACATGCAAATAAAACTGAATTTCAGAGGGATCATTATGTGAGATAAATTCTTATGATATCTAAAAGTCAACATACTGTCTCGATGATGTTTGGTGTGCTCATTGCGATATGTTGAACGCCTGCACCGCCGTAATATTCCACGTATTCCTGAATCTGACTTTTACGTTTGCCCTTGGCTGGTTCATTGATTGGCATCTTAATGGTTTCCTCGTAGTTGGCGACGACAATGGATCGGAGACTGGAGAACTCAGTGTGCACCTGACTGTCATCCACAGACCAGAACCGATGAAAACTCAACATCTTCTCATACCTACAAACACAATCCGCTGTTCAATTGATGTATCCAGTACGTCGGCGTTTGCGTACATTACAAAAAAATTTGCTTGAATTACATTTATATTGTGGAATGACATGTCATAAATCAAACGTTCCTGCATACAGCAGTCACTTCAAAATGTTTCTTTATTTTTTGTCAGAAACACTTACATGATGAAATGCGTGAATGCTGCACATATTTGGCATCCATTTTTGGGTGGCTTGATCTGGATATCATTCCACTGGAATGGAATGTCCTAAAGTTAATCTGCTATGTTATGTGAGTTTCCATTTATCTGGAAAACCTTTTAATCCGGACACTTAAATTACACCGGGGATAAATGTGTCCAGATTAAAGCAGATCCACAATATGTAACATTTAATGTATAATGCAAGTGTTAAAAAAGTGAAACTGACCATTCCGCCACTGCGGTCATCTCATGGTCAGGCTGATTGCCGACAACATGGTCAATCTTCAGCAGGTTACAGCTCGGCCTAGAATAAGGAAGATGTCATATAGCTTATGCAAATGTCATATCCCATCTGAATGACAAACATCTTGTATACACATGCACATAGACACGCACATGCATGCATGCACAGACACACACATAGTCACGCACATAGGCACATACAAGCACCCCAAAATATGCTCACACACATACACACGCATACAAGAGGTAGGCATGCACACACACACACACACACACACACACACACACACACACACACACACACACACACACACACACACACACACACACACACACACACATACCAAAGGTAGGCATGCACACACACACACACAGATACGCACACACATGCAAATACGTACATAGGCATGAACACAGAAATATGTGCACACACACACACATTTACACACACGAAAGCATACACAAATCCATGCATGCATACACATTCATACATACGCATGCACACATACATACGCGCACACTCATGCATGCACACACATGCACACATGCACACATGCACACATGCACACATGCACACATGCTCACATTACATACCTGGTAATTTTATTTATAGATATGTCGATGACATACACTGGGGACAGGACAAAGTTACGTGAATAACAAGGTGACCGTGTAATTTCCTATACTTTAGTGTTATGGAAATATTTGTTAAATGTCCTAGGGTGACTTTAACTGCAACACGGCTATATTAATTACTGAGATAACAGTTCACAAGGTTGAAAACATTGCATAGTATGCATAAGACACAGTAAGGACGGTGTTGGGATTTCGTCAAACACTTCCTTGTGCATCTTATATCCATGGATATAGGTATGATAACATTGATGAGCTTAGCCAAAAAAGAAATAAAGTCCGCTCACAGTTTGTCAAGGACGGGATCTTTGAGTTTGGGGGTGGCATAGCCCGGAAGGAAGTTGCCACGATAACGGGATCGGTCAATAAGCGTGTGAATTGTGTCGCCATATGTTTGCAACGTCACCATCTTCACAGTGCCGTTCTCGTCCGACTCTTCCCAGGGTTCTCTCACCACGCGCGCCCCCTTTGACAATGCCACCTGGTGGAAAATTGTTGAATCATTATTATGACTACAAAACTGTGTAAAGCGCCATATATTTGAGACTGTTGGCACACACATGCAGTCATTATAAAGCATACTTCCAATCATCAATCATCAATCAGCAAAAGTCATACACGTGGCTACATGTAAACTCTCACTCTGTATATTTTGTGACGCTAGTGGCCAGCATTTATTCATGCAGTAAAAGGGCAATTTTTTTTAAAACTATCAACCATGTTTAATGGTGTATTTTTCAGAAACATCACCACATTTATTTTAATGTTTGAATAACATCTCCACATACTATTAATATGTCTAATGAGTGAACAATCAGTCATTTAGTACTGAATAATAACATGAATGTCCACTCAGTCAATATTAACTTGATCATTATGATAATCATCATGTAAAGCTGACTGAGTTTTTGTCCAAAACCTGTTGTTCATTGGCAAAATATATATATCAATTTGCATAGAAACATGTCAGGCTATTACAGCCAATTAAGTGGCAAATCTTAAAAAAAAAAAACCTAGTACGATTGCACTCATTAGAAAATATTTCTAAATTAACCTACCCGAAGAATACCTTCAAGATCTTCAACAGAAAACGCGACATCTTTCACCCCATCTCCATGACGAGAAAGTTCTTGCTGCATGTCTGAAAGAGCAAAGGTCAGAAAAAGATGTTATTGTAGCGGCTTCCACAAGAGAAGATGTAAAGCTTTCCCTCCGAATTATATGTTAATCAATGATATAGTGCTCAGAAAAAATGTAATTAAATAGGCAACTCACTAAACTTATTTGATAATCTTGGTAATCTAATATTTAAAGTTAATTTAACAACTACTATGTTAACATGGCTATATTAAGGCGGCGAACACGTATATATTTCTCATAACAGTCTTGAAGATTAACTAACATTTTCAAACTAACATTTCAAAATATTTATTATACTGCAGTGTAGTATTGTTAATGAAGTGTTAAGAAATCCCAATATTGTCCAGCACTCATGTAATATTGACAAGTCAATTAGAGCGTTTCTTTGCTCGGTGGCTTATAAACGTGGCACAATCCGGAATCTTCTGTATTTTCTGAACACTTGAAGTGACAAGGTTTGAGTTTAATCTAACTTACCCTCAGGTTTGTCTGGCTCCAAGGGGCTCCGGAATACGAAGAATATCTACAAAAGATGTTCCACATGTGTGATTTGCCACAGCGATCCGGGTATTTAGTGGCACTGGCATATTCTACATGAAAGCCAAAGATAATTGCCCTAGGTCATGTCCCATCAATGTTGTGTTTTGGCAGATATGTATACCTACCTAATAATCTCACCTGTTAATTTCTACTTTATTTTCCTCAACAAATAATAATAAGATAACTTCTATTGCACATAAATCCTTGGAAACTAAGTTCAGAGGCGCATCAAAACAAAAGGATTGGTCAATCTCAAAATCCATAAGTAGTATTCCAGTTGTCAACAGATGGGTCAAGGTGCTAGGGAGCTATGGTGGATAAGCAAGGTTGTAAAGATAAGTTTTGACGACGGAATTTTGCAATATTTTCAAAAAACAAATCAAATATATGCATTTATGAACCCACAGATTAAAAAAATTGACAATATGAGTCTGAATGATCTTGTTTCTCAAACTGTAACTTTTTTAAACTTTGTCTCAATGCGAGCAATAAATCAAAAACTTTTGAAGATATCTCAACAAATGAGGTATCATTTTAAATCTCGTGATCTGTGATATAAATAAAGTACAAAACTCCATTTTGCAACTTAATACCCACGTTGCTGAAGCAGGTCACATATTAATTTTGAATCAAAAATAATGTTTCTTATTTCTTCTTGCTTATCACATCAGCTGTTCTAAAATGAATAAACGTGTGGATGCCTGCCTAACTGTTGTTAGTGATGGTTTTTCATTTTAATACATTTACTTATATTAGTGTTAATTATAATAAATTCAAAACAAATGCCCCAAAACCATACAGCGATATTACTGTGATTCTGTTGTGAATGCACACAGTATTGTTATCCAACATATCTAGAGTGACTTGTGCAATACTAAAATGTTATACAATGTCACAGGGTTGTTCGATCCAACTTTTGTGAATAAATATTTTGTGCCACAGTTCTTTAAGATTATTATTATTACTAGTAAAATCGTGGTTTCCATGGCGATCAACTCACGTCATTCTGTTGGACGACATGTGATGCCACTAGACGATGTCCAGTCTCCAGACCCTGGTACCCCACTGGCTTGAACCCAAGACGCAGACAGTAAAACTCTGCAGCCTGCAAAAAAAAAAACACAGGAATATGGTAAGACAAGATTGTTTTCTGAAAAGATAATTCCATTTTCTACTTCTTCCGTGCTTTCGCCTACCCTCAACGTGCTGAGGATACAGGCACTGGTTGGTAGGCGAACAGGAACAGTACTTTTATGTACAGAGTGTAATTTGTTTATTTATTTAACACAAATAAAAGCAAACAACAGAAATACGTGCAGAAGAGCTTCGTGTCTAGATTGTTGGGTATGTCAATGTAGGGATATTCTTTTTGAGCAGGCTGGTTAGAATAACAATATGCTGAGGGAGGGAATTCCGAAGGCGAGTGGTACTGGGGAAAAAATATAAATGGTACCCCTGGTAGTTGCATCTGGTTGTCTAGTAGTGACAACATTTATAGGAATAAGGTATTGATTTGATTCTGGCAGTTATTTTATTCTCACCTCCAAGTATGTTTGAAAAATTACAATAAGTTACAATAAAATTGCTAAATTAATTCAAAACTGACATATCCTGCTGAATAGTCCATTCTCTCTATATATTTTGGTACATTTAAGTTTAATTTATTTCATAATTTACTTGTGATCGCATTAACTATGTGTAATGCCATCTGTCATAAAGAAGAAATCAGTAACAGTTTGAACATGTAAAGGAAAGTTCCATGGTTTATGTTTCCTTTTTAACTGATTCTCAACATTTACAACAATCATTTGTATGAGTTTACAATTTACATTTATAAGGCAGTTACTAGGTGTACTGTAGCATTATTACAGTACCCCCTCTTAAATACACATCTAAGTTTAAAGCCCCACATGAGGTCTTTATGACAGTGCAAATTCAGTGAAGCATGACCATTCCTTGTATGGTCGCCTTGGTCAGCCATACGAAACCAACTTGTTTATCTGCTGCTGCATGGCAATATGTTCAATAATGAATATCAAATTGAGTTCTCATGCCAAAGGTGACCAATATCTGAACAGTGTCTGAAATCTGTGCTAGAGTTAAATGCTTCATCACCTTCATGCCTTGCCAAATTTGGTTTTTCTAAATTTAAACTTTCCGTGGCCACTTTTCCGGACAGCCTGAGAAACGACTGACATTCAAACACAGATGAGATGACAACAGCAAACATGTAGGGTGATTAAGCATTTTATAACTTAATTTAAATTTAATGTCCATTAAATGTATCATGTGTCTAGTATACAATATCCGATTATAAAATTGTGTGAGAAAAAAGTTATCCATGTTACCTTTTGCTCAAAATCACCAATGATTGATGATTTATCGATGTTAAATTTCTTGACACATTAAATACAATTAACAAAACTAAATAAAAACATTGAATCAGCTTAAAGGAACAAAGTCAGATTGTTATGCTCATAGAATCATGTTAGGGCAGTATAACCCATAAAATATTTAAATATTTACATTGAGTAAGATTTCTATATGGGTTTTAATGATGCACATTTAAATAACTTTACATAATTTGACAATCATCTCTTCATAAATATCAACTTTGCTTGCAGGACATTAAAATAAAACTAATAATAATGGTCAAATTAAGTTTGTTTTAGGTTGTTCAGAGCTGTCAAGATGTAATAATATGGCATGTTGTTGTTGTCAATACTGTTAGATTTTGTAACTATACCGCAGATATTGTTGTAGAGAAATATAAAGTTTCTTGCTTAGAAACCAATGCATGTGGCAGTGCTGTCCTTTGGCTTTCTTAGTCAGCGCCTGGTAACCCCAATGTTTATTTGTGACCCACGATTAAATAAACTGGCATAATTGAAGGACTCCAGACCCGGTTTGTAACATCAACAACAGCAGCTCGTCCTCGACAACACATCAAGGATACATAGCCTTATTGTTGCCATGTCAGCCGAAACCTGATGCAGCTGGTAAAAACTGATCATTTGAATAAAGGGGCTTTCTTCACATGCAGTTATATCAGACTTGAGAGGTCAGTTTCTGAAATGTCAATCCCAATTCTGAGTTTGCATTGTTGTTTTGTTTTAAATATAATTGGAAATGGAGAAAATATAGTTATGTAAGTTATTGTTGGTTGGTTTCCCAATCACTTTTTTCAATTACAAATGCCTCAGAATGAAACTTCAAATTCTTTAAACATGTACTCAAACAGTTAATGGAAGGTAATGTTTGAAATTTACAATTTGTTAATTAAAACTGCTCTAAAAATAAACATTGTTTTTGGAGTTGAGGGTGTTTATGATTATGATTGTTCTGTTCATATACGGCTACATCAAAGTGGAATTTGGTAATCTGAATTTGTATTTTATAAATGGAATTGGTATTTCTGGTATCCTGTAATTAGTTGTGTATCATTGGAATTGATATATAACTGACACACTTAGTCTTATTTAAATACCTTTATATGTCTGGATCATTTGCACGATGTACATGGGGCACTTTCCACAAACAACAGACGCACACAAACTCAAAGCATAAGAATTATAACTAGTACTACCACCATGCAGCAATGAACATGAAATTCAATTAAAATAGCCACCCACTGATAAACAAGTGACAACATGAAGCAGTTCTCCCTGTTTAAAATGTCCTTTCAAAATAACAAGGCTCTGCCTTTGGACCTGTCAGAAAACCGCAAAACCAGCATAACAAGTCAAGAGTCCACAAGATAAGACATTAGTGATCGTGTCTGAGAATGACCTTTAGTGACAAGTTGTCACTGACAACCTTTCCACATAATGCATCACCTTCCAGTAGGTTTGTAACTTCCAAATTGTACAACATTTCTAACATATCATTGGTATTTTTCCTGTTCAATATTCATGGCTTCATGCTAAGTCTAGAAGTAGAATATATCTGTTCGACCACCAGCATCCATTTATGCCCACTGAGATGTTTCAAATCCAGCAAAATGAAAACATTTTAAAGATGTCTCAAAAGATATACCAGGTAGGTCAGAAAATAATAATTATTGGAATGCCCAGCTATGTTTGTCACCCTAAGACATATTAGTACTTAAAATGTACAAAGTAGTTTAGCAGTTTCTGGAAGACAGACCCCTCCTGCAGAAAAGAAAAGAAATTATATGACATGGTGTAGCTGTGGGCATGCATTTCCATGGAAAAAGTAAAGAATTTCTCAATAATTTTATGATACATTACAATTATCTGTGAATAAAAACACATGTTGTTTAACAAGTTACAACCAACATGTCAGATTTTGTTCTAAAAAAGCAATTGAAAGTAGAATAAAAACAAACTTCTTTTCTAATTTCTGCTGAATTTGAACACTCATTTTTCACATTCTGAGAAAACAACTTTCCATAATTATTATACACAATCACGACTAGCCTGTTCTTGACAGTCATTTATAACATTATTATAAAGACATACCTGTTTTGCATTTCCAACCCAGAAGATCACATGATCGAATGTTAGAATTTTTCCCACTTCGGGCTAAAAAAATATAAATAAACAATCAGAAACACACATGGAATGGGCAAGTTCTAAACCATACACCTTGGCAAATTGAGGGGGTGTCCTGGCAATAAGGGGGATGTTGACCCCCAAACAGGGGGAAATAGGAGGCTGAGATCACTGCCACTCCCCTTCACTTAAGTTTGGTCAGGCGAGTGGCATGGCTGTATAATATACCCTATAATACTGGATATAGATAGTACAGTAGTCATCTACAGCTCTGGACAACAAGAAATCAAGATTAATTAGTTTACCAGATACAATCAGACTGCAATGATGTCCATACATTTATATATGAGATAATGTATTTGCATAGTAGTGGAAATTGGTGGTACTCTCGCTAAGCTATTGCAGGCTTCCTTTGCCTTTTCCACATGCCATGCATAGTGTGCAGTTTTTTGGACGGTAATCTTGTTAAATATGTTCTTAATCTTTATTTAATCCTTTTAAGTAGTAAACTATTTAAGAATAATGGTCTTGCCACATTTATACATATATATATATATATATATGTATAAACCAACGACTTACCTTCGGGCCCTTGTCTGAGTAGGACGTCTGAAACAAGAGAAACAATCATTACTTGAGCTACTATCGGCAGATTTGCCGCAAAACTCGACAACGCTGGAAACGGCGAAACACGTAGCGAACCTACCATGTCTGGCGCTTCGTTTACGAGAACCGAGGGACAGTTTCAGAAGTTTTGTAATGATTGGCGTGGGCGCTGTCTGTAGATGGTCATCTGTTAGCCAATCATGGAGGGTCGCTCTTCATTAGCTTAATATATTCGCAGTGCGAATACGGGACGTTGTCCAATCAAAATAGGGTACTATCTTTGGGTGCATGGGTCACCTTTAATTTCATTGTCACGACGTCGACCATAAAATATGTCAACGTCATCTACGTCACGACATGTATACCCCACATTGGTTTCCTTTTGTTTGTTTACAAGGTACCAATGTGCTAATGATGTCACATATATGACACAAGCATTTAGAGTAGTCAATCACCATACAAAATTACACAACTATATATAGGAACTCTATATTGTATTACCATTGGCGCTTCCATGGCGTTAGGTGTTATGATTCCCCATATATATTAATGTCTTTTCACTGGACCACTTCCTAAAGTTTAGATGTATAAAATAAACTTATCGCCGTGACGTGGACGACTCGTCGTGAAGTAGGTGACACGTACCGTGACGTACGTGACTCTTCCAGGCCACGCTGATCATACCGGATGAGACGTGATAAGACAAGTGTTCGTGTTTATTATTTTAATATAATTCTTCTTCGTCGATCACTCTAGACGGAAACGCATGTCGCCCACACAAAAGATGCTGTCCTCCTCAGTGCCTCGAGAGCTCCATGGCTTCTCGTTCAGTGAAGGGTGTCCTATCGCCACGCATGCCGTTTACACAGAAACACATCTCGCTCGGACTGGCCGATCTTCATTTTGTTGTAGAGATGTGCTTTCATTCTGTTGTGTTGTGTCCTGTTCGGGGTCTGAACAGAATGACCTGGTTAGCTCTGCTGAGATGGTAGTAGCTGTCAGTCTTGTTGTGCTTGCGGTACTGCTGACGCCATTTTGTTCTGTCAAGGTATTGCTGGTGGTCTTTTCATCACTGTTTCGCTCCAGTTGTCCCCCTACTTTTGAAGCCTGTCAGCTAGCTGTTTCATTTCCTCTGAATCCGCAGGATGCAGGGATCAACTGTTTCAATACACTGACATCGCGGTGTGGCTTATTTTAGTAATAATCATGAACAGGGACGCGCAAGTGAGAAGCATCATTAAAATTAAAGCAAGGAACCGCAGACAATTTAGGGTGGGAATGCACTTTCAAACACATAAGTCTTACATTTCCCTCAAGATATATATATATATACATATATATTCACACACACACTAATATTATGTATATACACCTGTATATATATATATATATATATATATGTTTATATATATATATATATATATATATATATATATATATAAACATATATATATATATATATAAACATATATATATATATACACACACACATTCGAATCTTGCCTTTTTTAACCTTGCGTTTTCCCGATCTCTCGTTCATTCGTCACTCACACCTCTCATATTCCACCCACCCATCCACCTCTTGTCTTCCTACGTCACCATTCTCTGACATGTTTATCTATGAAAGCATGATGTAGAACAAATTCTCTTTCCTTCAGACACGGCGTAAAAGACAGGTTTTTGACACAAACGCCCCATATAATGGATGTCAATTCAGCGTCCAACCAGTCCAGTTTGGTTTTCCAAGCGTGTTATACATGCAACACCACTGGTCGTTGCTTAATTAATTTCTACGGTTCATTTAATTCACGTGTGACATTCATTAAAGCACAACGGTCCAAACCAAATGCTGTGGGAAATATTATAAACAGTGCGACGCAAATGACGTTAACCGCGAACACGTCAAGTACAACGCATAGTGTTCACAGCATGTTTTCCGTGTGTGATTAAAGTCAGCGGTCGCGTTGGGTTCTGTAGCGAACGACAACAAAAGATGGTTAGTTGTTTACTGACCTAGATGCGATAAAGTTTGGGGCGAAGATCGCAGATAATGTATTCACGTGTGTAGTTCAAGCGGTCGATACGTAGAGTTTCCCTAATTAAGACACAATATCAATCCGCAGTCTAGGTTGCGCCTTTCCTACATAGCTACTAATAACCGGTACACACTACTAAAGTTCGGTGGCACAAATAGGACCCACCGCTGGATGGATTTTATGAGAACAATGTTCTTATTCTTTCTCTGAGTAGATAATGTTTAAATAATATATGTTTTACAATTTAGATTATAAAGGGTGTATTATTTATTTGTACAGAATTTGTTGCATAGCGCTTGGGTTCAAATACGGGGGAGTGCATTTTCAATGCAAATGTTTGAAAGGATGCAAATGCACGTGCGCTGATACGTGATTGTATTTAAATGTAAAAACAAAAGCAAGTGTTTGAAATTAATCGGATGCAGATACAAGTATTTGTACATCTGCACATGACTCATTTTGTTCAGGGTTTATCCGGTGGGGATACGGTCATTTCCCCAGCTTGTCATTTGCTATTGTTTATTCCAACGTAGGCTTCCTCGTGAGCTACCTGCCTCTGTGATGGAAATAGTGCTCGGACTTGGAGACGTCTACGCAGGAACGGCACCGACTTTAACTTAATTTGTACAGTTTTAAGACAATTCGTCTGATTCCTACTTGTCGTGCTGACACCGTCGTCGAGCACATGGCGCTTGGCGTAGAGGTACGTCAGTGCGGCTCGCTCCTGGATGTACGTCAGCACGCTCGAATGTTTCACTTGAAACCCCCAGTTCCGGCTGCTACCGTTCCGCCGTTCCTTCAGCACGTCGGAGGAAGGTGTCTTTGTTGACGTCGGTCTGGCGCTTGCTCAGCCCCTTCGTGCTGTACTTGTCGGTCGAACCGAAGCAGTAGTAGATTTTGCTGCAGAGAGCGATCATCCCGCAAGCGGACCATTCCTCCTTGAAGAGTCCGGGCGTTCTCTTATCGTACGTCCGACGCATTTTGTCTGTCTGCGGTATCGCACGTTCGTCCGGCACAGTACGTAGGCCTCCTCGTGAGCGTCGCAGTATTCCGGCGGGAACTACCTACCTCTGTTACGGACCTAGTGCTCGGACTTGGAGGCGTCTATTTAGGATCGGCGCCGACATTAACTTTGCAAAATTTTCAGAAAATTCGGCTGAGTCCTACTCTCGTCTACATAGGATCGGCGCCGACTTCAACGAAAAGTGATGTTGTCATTTTGTTCACGATGTTTTGGGGTGATCTTAGGAGGAAATAGAGACGTGTGTGAAAATTCCCCAAAATGCAAACACTTATTGTCCATAATAACCATATCACATGTGACTCATTAAAATGGTAAATGTTTTGCTTATGCTTCACCAATATGATATTCTCATACCAATCAAAGTAATTATGTACGTTACTGGTTTAGTTATATATCACACATAATTCCAAAATGGAGCCATCGTAATGTGAATTGTGGGTCTGTATAATTTACAAAAATACATAACGGCACTACTGATATGAAGTTGAACAAGTCCAATATTAGTATTTCTGCAATTCAGTTGGTTTAGCCATGATACTAGTCTACAGAACAAAGTTGCCTTTATTGCAATTTCTCTTCAATCTTCATCTTCAATATCTTCTCCTACCAGTGTCGCTCGTGTGTTGCAACAGGTGTCCGTGTCCTTCACACAAGCGAAGCTGATTACATGCAAGGTTGTTTCGTTTGCACGAGCACCTTAGTTCACTGATTCAAAATTAGTGGCCATCCAAGTTGCAGTGGGTTGGGACATTCTGGGTGCGCGATAAGGTCCCGAGACCAGATACTTGCTGTTTGCCTGCACATAAGCACATCTTATGAGTTCCTTGCAAGCACCCGGGGTAGGTGTGAGTTTGCTGACTCCTTGGCCAGGCTTCAGCTGCTTAAACGTATGCCATTTCAGATCCTTTGCGTGTACGATTGAGGGTTTCCGTGGTCAGAAGCGTGTGCAAAGGAATTTTGTACAAGCTTTATACACTTCGATAGACGGTTCGTGTCCTACACCAAGGCTTGATATCGCATTGATTACTTACTGAAGGGTTAATTAGAAACTAGAAAGGCTATGAAACATTCGTTCTTTCCCTGTGTATGTGTCCTGCCGTGTCGCATCCAGTATGAGCGTGCCAGTTGATCAGCGCGGCTGCTTTCTCTGGAGCAAGTTCATCACTGATACGTTGGAGCATGGCTTTGTGAAGACACTGTCCAGTGCCCGTGATCAGTGATGCATGACTGCCAAGTTGAGATACTTTGCACAGAGCCAAGAGGAGAACACAATAATGTGTCTTGTGTATACACATGGACTCGAAATCCAGTGTCGAGCGTTGCAGATGCATGTCTGCGGGAATCAGATTATGCACAGTTGAACATTCGACTAGCGACGTTGTACTTAGCCCAGCAGTTCACGGACACCACTGTCACACCAATAGTGTCGTGAACATAATGACTGCAACAACGTGCGAGTCGGGACAATGTCATGACAAACTAAAAATGTTGTTTGACAAAAATGCTGTTGGACTGCAGAGACAAGCTCACATGAAACGGCAGGCACTATCGTGATTCTGACAGCGTACAGATGCACCAACTGCTGACCATCGTGTCCATAATATTACACATTCACAATACACAGATTTGCTCCTCATTGCTCTTGGCAGTGTCACAACTTGGCAGCAATGGCCAGGGGTACTTAGTCTGGAGAAAGTAGTCGCTTTAATCAAATGGCATGCTGTTGCTGGATTCGACTTAACACAACCTCTATATAGGGAATAATGAAGGAATGGTGTTTTCTAGCTTCAAGTGCTGCGATACTCAATGCAATGTATTGCCTTTGTAGTGTGGGACAAATACTACTACTAATTTAGGATCGTGCACAGATACACACAACTGTGACACGGACGAGAAAAGATTACCGAACATACGACCGGCTGTATTCCGAGAAGACAATGAGGAAAATAGAAGTGATTATTGCACACTGAAGAGAAGTCCGTTCTGTTATTACTACAGGGGTAAGACCACATTAAGGATTCGTCCGCCATTACCCACCGAAAGATTACCATTGAAAATACCGTGTTGGTGTGATGTGTGATTGTTCGAGTATTTTGACATGGCACATGTTAGTCCAGTGAATACTGAATGTACTACTACATTAGATCTTTCACGAGGTAGCAATAAGTATACGCTAGTCGCTCGCGTAGTGGCTATTTTGCTGCACGCACCAATATTTCAAAACCCGTCACCAGATTGGGGCGAAATTGAGGGGTGTCAGGTTTGGGTGGATTTTTCTGAAAAATGAGATACGAGAATTTCACGAGTTTTCCACAGCACTTGTGTCAATGGAGGTTAAATATGCTGTGAAATGTTCATGAAAATCGTAAGAAAACATTTGCAGGAAATTTTTTTAATGTGGTCTTTCTCCTACACGCAACGCAGGCGGGGATTATGGAAACTACGTAAGCAGTTACAACCTAGTTAACATTACACCACCGCATTTACTGCACATGTATCTAATGTTACATATATATCACACTGCATTGTGTGAAAATGGTCAATGGTTACATACCATTATTATATTGATATCTAAATTGTTCTATATTTGGTTTTACTTTCTAATGAATAATTTCTTATGTTTAGTTAAAATTGCTCAAAATCATATTAACACCTTAAGGTAAAAACTGGAATGATATGCTTCACAGATGCTCACAACAATTATTAGATAAACCTTGGCATAATATTTTAATTTGTGTCCACGACGCAGTGACCATTTTCCCGAAGTATTTGCCGCACGCGCGTGGTTCCTACGATTGTTAGGTTACGCTTTACGCACACATCACATTTTACATTCCGATTCCGTATCAGCGTTAAGTCAGAAAGAAATATAGTTAGTTTATTTCCGCCGCCGTCTAAAAGCCTATCTTTTTAATATTGCACATCCTCCTTAACTTCTGAGCAATTCCATCCACCTGTTGATGACGTTTTCTCTGTACATGACACTGAGAATGCTTAATCATTTCGTTTTGTTGCGCCCCTGAGCTCGGATTTTCCGAGGACGAACGACGTTACTCCTCTAATCAGATAGTAGCTGGTGAAATCCATATACGCAATAGTCTAGTCGGAAGAGGGGGGTATCGTGCACCCCCAGAAGTCAACTTCTAATCAGCGTCTCTAGATCGGACAAAATGCATAGAAAACGATGAGCTATGTTAGAAAGTCGTCCGGATGTCCCACGTATCATTTTTAAGGATATCAGTGCCGCCATTACCGAAAAAGTCTATGTTTCACTATATATATCAGTCAATATTGCGTATAACTGAACAGATAAGGTGTCTAGATACATGTTTCGAGGGTCAAAGATCATAATAAAACTATTTTTGAAGTGACCACACGTGTCCGTGGCATACTAGTATGCAAATTCGTGCCGCTATTACCGAAAAATTGATTTAAAAAAATATATTTATTGCAGATAAGGGAAATAATTTCAAAAATGGTTTTATTTTAATGTTTTGTATTAGTCTTAGTATGTATGGTGACTTCTATTTCCCATTCCAGATAAACGGTGGTGGTAGAAGTGGACATTAAGTCATCATGCCCAAAACTAAAATTGACCGGAGCGCAGATCCTGCAGCCCCCAAACACTCTCCGCATACATACATCCTTCATGTGCTATCCATGTTTGATCATGGTCGTTTTACACCATTCAATGAAATCGAAGGAACTGCTAGTTCACGACAATACCCTCGACATTCGACGTAATCGCCCCATAGCGAGTATAACATAACTAGTTCGTGTGTCGCCTCTGTAGCGTGGCCTATTTATGCAACTGTTTTATTGGCCTCGACAGACTCCACAAACAATTATAACGTGAACGAAGGCGAATGAGAACATTCGTTGATACTCTCCGGTGTACGTCCTGAACAACGTGTAATTTATTATGATAGTCACCCAACTCCGGTTTCCCGAATATCGTGATTAATTCTGATGACACCAAATCCGAAGATTGACGACACTTCACCGAGATAAATCAAGTTGGTCGTCTTTCTTCGATCTGAGTTATTTTGTTAGCCACTCCCTGTATGCTCACAGCTCTTTTTGAAACATTCACTTCCTCGGTGGTTACACAGGAATGGTCGCTATCTGAATGCTTCACACACATACACACACACACACACACACACACACACACACACACACACACACACACACACACACACACACACACACACACACACACACACACACATACATGCGTCTTTCATGTTTTACATCCCTCGGTGAAATCAAAGGAACTGCAAGTGAAAAACTACAGCAGCTTCATAAGTCCCCGTATGGTATGCAATCAGTGTGCGACCGGATCTCTACAACTCTCCCCGATGACCTGGAAAGTGCTGGGTATCACCGTCAGTGTTACCAGCACTTTACTAGCAACCTTCGTCTTCTGGGAGATGACACAGAATCCGAAGCGTCAACCTCGCAATGGCATCACTCCCCTCGTGTATTGTCTTCAGCGGGTTCCGCGGGACCCATCTCCCTACCAGAGTGCATTTTCTGTGACAAAGTAGAGATCAAAGATGGTGATCGCAAAACTGAGCGAGCTGGAGACTTCTTGTCTTGGAAGAACAGAGAAAATGCATGGGAGCAAATCGAATCACGGGCCGAGAAAGTTCGTTTCATCGATAGATAAAAAACAAAGACCTCTGGTGAGGCCAAACGCCATTCATCATTCTTGAGATCTTTTCGCGCAGCGTTCGCTAACTATGAGCGCGGCAAAGGCTCGCGACAAATCGACCAAAGATTTCACACAGATAAGACAGATAAAGGATGGACAAGGAGTGGTTCTATGGGAACAGGATAAGATCAAGGATCGGTGAAAAGGATATTTCGATAATCTGCTAAACGTAGAGAACCCGAGGGCAGTCTTTGACGATGGAGTGCCAAATGAAGGCTTAACACCAGGAATTATCAGGGAGGAAGTAGAGGTGGCACTGAAAAGAATGAAAACTGGGAATGCGATGGGACCAGACGGAATTCCAGTGGAGGTCTGGAAGAGTTTGGAAGAAGAGGGGGTCGACATGCTGCGGGATCTGATGCAGAAGATATACGTACAAGAGAAAATGCCAGAGGAATGGAGAGACAGTGTCATCGTGCCTATTTTCAAGGAGAAGGGAAACATCCAGGAATGTGGCAATTACAGAGGCATCAAGTTGATGTCGCACACCACGAAGGTTTGGGAAAGGGTAATTGACAGAAGGCTGAGGGAAGAGACAAGCATGAGGAGCATTTCGGTTTTATGCCGGGCAGAGGAACAACGGACGCCATATTTGCAGCAAGGCAGTTGATGGAGAAACACCGGGAGATGCAGAAGGAACTGCACATGGTCTTCATTGATTTAGAGAAGGCATACGATAGAGTGCCACGACAGGAGGTTTGGAGGTGTATGCGGGAGCAGGGTGTGCCTGAAAAGTATGTACGTCTTGTAAAAGACACATATGAAGACGCAAGGACGCAAGTCAAGAGCAGTGTAGGACTGTCAGGCAAGACCACCGTTAGAGTGGGGCTGCACCAGGGGTCCTCACTGAGTCCTTACCTGTTTGACTTGATTATGGATGTGTTGGGCCGAGGCATCAAAGAACAGCCCCCTGGTGTATGCTGTTTGCAGACGACATCGTGCTGTGCAGTACCAGAAGAGAGGAGGTGGAAAGAAACTCGAGGAATGGAGAAGTGCAATGGAATAGTGAGGACTAAAGATTAGCAGAAAGAAGACGGAATACCTGAGGTGCAACGAAAACAATGACCTAGATATCCGGTTACAGGGCGAGACAGTGAAGAGAGTGATGACATTCAAATATCTAGGATCGACATTGGCGGATGATGGAGAATTGGATACGGAAGTCACCCATAGAGTGCAGAGCGGGTGGAAGAACTGGAAGAGAGTATCTGGAGTGCTGTGTGACCGAAGAATGAACGTGAAGATCAAGGGAAAAGTGTACATGACAGTGATAAGGCCAGCACTGATGTACGGGGCGGAGACAGGGGCGGTAAAGAAGACACAGGAAAAGAAGTTGGATGTCGCAGAAATGCGAATGCTACGATGGATGTGCGGAGCCACAAAGATTTACAAGATATGAAACGAAAGAATCAGAGGGAAAACGAAAGTGGGGGAAATATCAAAGAAAGTCCAAGAAAGTAGGTTGAGATGGTAGGGACACGTGATGAGAAGAGAGGAGGATTATGTAGGAAGGAGAGCGATAAGATTGAAAGTGCAAGGGAAGAGGAGGAGAGGAAGGCCGAAGAGGAGGTGGTTGGACAGTGTGAGGGCAGATCTCAGGGAGAAGGGACTGTCGGGGGAGGAATTGTACGACCGAGCGACATGGAGGCGAATGTCAAAATACATCGACCCCACATAAAAGTGGGACAAAGACGAAGAGGAAGATAGTCACATATAGTACAAGTACACAAACATAATTTTATAACGTATAATCCTGAATGCACTGCATGGTTTTCAACACAATTAATCTTTAGCCCATGACTAAGACACCGACTTGCGATGAAAGTACACGTACAGTGCATATGAGGGCCACTCTCCAAAAAAGTCTGACAGTTCGTTTAAATTTTAGCTTTCCACGTTGTATTATTTCCTATTATTTCCTCATTTGTGATCTCACATATAAGTTAGACACATCATTGGATTCGTGTCGACGAAGTGTGTCAGGATATGTCTAACTCTATACAGCAAAATGCAAGTAAAGGTGCCTAATTCATGTTAGAATAGTCTAAAACAGCCAAAATAGACTTTACATTTTTAAACATGCATTTATTTCCGATACACCTGAAAACTACTAAATATTTTTAATTCATTTTTAAAATATCTGATGCCAATGTAAACTATCTTATCGACGTAACACACTATAATAATGATTATACTTCCATAATTTACATAATTATACCAGACTTTTTCAATTGCTAATTGGCCTTTTCTTTACGGTGACGCCCGATACCAATTGCAAGCTTCTTCACCAAAATACCACTATTAAAAAAAAAATATTTTAAAAAGTTAACGTTGGTAATAAACCGATATATATTATATATTTTGATGTAGATATTATTTTATAAAAGTTACTATTATATTCTCTGTAAATTTGATCTTTGTGCAAATAAAAAACAGCCAAACTTTAACTGGCTATGCCCTATATTAAGGTAAAGTGTGGATTGAGACAAAAATAACAAACAAAATTATTTCCAAATGTATAGATACATAAATAATAATCAACATTACATATCAGGATTGTTTCCATAAACCTGTTCAGAAAAAACGCCATGTCGCATACGATCGCACCATGGTAAACACAACAAACACTTGGTACCGGCCGGGCGTAACCGTTTTTGTGAAATGCTGTATTGTTTCTAAATAGGTAACAAATGGCCAATTAGCAATTTTTAAAAAAACGAGCTGTCAGACTTTTTTGAGAGTGGCCCATGAGGCGGTGTAATTCCATGGGTAACGGAATGGCCATCCAACAGGGTACAATTAGCGATCGAATCATCGTAAATGGTCGATCAAGGTCGTAATGCCATGGTCAGCTGTAAAGCTTGGGGTCACTATACAGTTCAGTCTTGGGAGCAGTTCGGCAACGCCACCAGTTTTATTTACTATTTAAATATAAACTATGTAGACAATGGTATTTGTAATAATAATGTATCTGTAAATTTGCAGATGATACAAAACTTTTCAGTCAATTAGTTGCATCAATCGAGGATGAGATGACATTACAGATTCTTAATACAATGCATGGATGGAGAATGGCAAATGTTATTTATTATATACAAAAATGGTGTGCATGCACTATGGCCACAATAGTATACAACAGACGACGAATTAATGTCAACGTAATTGATAGTGTACAGCATAGAGCGACCAGGGCGATACCTGATATTAGTCATATGAATTAGCATAGCAGGTATAGTATTTAATGTATTAAATAGTATACAACATTCGAAACTAACGGCGGTAGTAACGTAGGGCCGACCTGGCTACGCACCACCTACTATAATTGTTCATAATGTTCAGTGATTTACATATAAAATATACCTCCAGCTAACTTCTTTACCATGGACTGATGGAGAATACTTCAACAATTAAGAGGACACCCTTATAAAATAAAAACCGCACTCGAGATTATATATTAGAAAGTTTTCGTTCACAAGAAGAATGCCAATGAATGCCAATTATTGTAATAAATTACCCAAGCGGCAGTCATGTCAATAAGTAAACAATATTTTAAAGGCCATAATATT
Organism: Escarpia spicata; assembly: GCA_963995525.1. Classification (NCBI taxonomy): domain Eukaryota; kingdom Metazoa; phylum Annelida; class Polychaeta; order Sabellida; family Siboglinidae; genus Escarpia; species Escarpia spicata. The sequence goes on from OZ023213.1 coordinate 16,100,268, forward strand.
GACAGATATTTAACTAACAAGTCGGAGAATCATAAACGTTTGCGTTCTCCCTCTTCGTCAACTGAAATTACTAGGTAAATGTGTTATAAAAATATTGAATATAATTTCCCCACCAAATTAATTAGAAATGTTGTTAGAAAAATACCCACCTATATTGTCAATGCTGTTATTCCCCCGCCAAATAATGTCCATTTACGTTACGAATCCCTCGTATCCCGTTGTAGCGAAACATTTCGTCGTTGAAATATCTGGTCGGCGCAGAAGTCGTATGCGCACGAGTGGAAATAGATAACCGAATATTTCATCGCTGAAATATTTGGTAGATTTTGACCTATGACCTTTACGTATTGTGTAGTATTGGAACGCACGAGAGGAAACAAATATACCAAATATTCCATTAGGTTACATACACGAAACGTTTGGTCTGAAATATTTGATTGTTATGCTGCCAGTTGTCGCTGTGAATGCAAGCTTGCTTTTAATACTATTATCATACACGAACTGTGTTATTATTGCATGAATAATTAATTGGGGCCAATGTCACTGCAATTACTGAATTAGCCTACATTTAAGAATATGGGAACGACTGTTTTTGCTGTTATATAGTTCGTGTTCATTATAAGTTGATAACTGTAATTATGCACATCATTGTGCACAGTTAAGTTCAATTAAAAGTTGTAGGCTGCATGCATAAAATAATTTCAATAATAATAATAAATAATGAATTTACTAAGGATGTTATTATTATTAGGATATTATAATTACAATACTGGGCAAAATCTATAGATTCACCGTCTGATGGTGTTTGTTTTGTACTGACAATTGAATTGGGAGAGAATATGTGTATTATTAGTCATGAATGAATGTGTACAATTTATAAAAATTGTTTTCATAAATCAAATTTACCTGTAATCATAATAATTTTATTATTATGCCCAATGATACATGTTTAGCTTTGATCATATTTAGCCTAGATTGTGAGTAGATGTAAACGTCAAATCAATTGTCACACAGTTTATTCATGCACACCATCTTGATTATAATATTATAACTGGTTTGCTAAACAAATATGACTCAGTGTCCTTATAGTGTTATAATTCAATGTCCCTGGAGTTCTCTGACGCAATGTTCGTGGAGTTCTAGTACTCAACAAGAATAATGATTAACTAAAAGCATATCTATACCAAACGTTCAGTACTAACTAGTTATTCGATATGTTTGATGCTTGATGCTTGATGTAGTAATCCCTTTACAGCTGTTCACAGCTAAACTGGGATTTGTGCAGTGCGTAACGTCAGGGCAGTCAACAAAAATGGAAAAAATTGTGTAGAAGGTTGTTCAAATTAGAGAAAGAAAAACAATGAAAACCAAAAAAAAAAAAAGCGCGGATAAAAACAAGTGGTGCACTATATATATATAAGTTTGTAGCTTTAAAGGATGTGGACGCCATGCAAGGGTTGCATTTCCCCGATGGCTAGCATGGCGACACACAGGAAGGCTGGCAGTGATGGCGTGATGTGTAGAACAGCAGATGGTGATAGTCTGTTCCATATGGATGCTGCTCTGGGGTAGAATGCATATTTATATGCATTGATGGTTGGAATTATTGTGTTGGTATATTTAAGTGGATGGTCGATTCTGTTGGAGATATGTGTGGCGTGCTGGAAACATGGCGGAGGGCTGATGTTGACCATGTTGTAGTGGATTTTGTAAAACATTGATGCTTGTTGAATGAGGCGGCGTGTGTGGAGCGAGTCCCAGTTGAGTTTGTTTATGAGTGGTTTAATATGTGTTTCCTTTCGGTAGTCGGAGAAGATGAATCTTGCAGCATTTCTTTGGATTTGTTCTATACGGTTAATTTATGTTGCTGTGTTGGGATTCCAGACTTCACTGGCATATTCAACTTGTGGTCGGACAAGGGTTTGGTAAGCTGTTTCTTTGACATTTTGTGAGCAAGGTGACAGTGTTCTTCTTAAGAGTTCAAGTGTGCGGCTGGCTTTGGTGGTTATTTTGGTGCAGTGGTCATTCCATCTTAGGTCATGTGATATTGTGACTCCAAGGTAGTCGTGCTTTTGAACATGGTTTAGTGATTTTCCCAGTAATGTATATTGATATAGTTTGGGGTTTCGTTTGCGTGTGATGGTGAGGACTGCACATTTCTTAACATTGAAATTCATTGACCACTTCTTAGTCCACGTTGTGAGGGTTTCTAAATCGTTTTGTAATATATGTTGATCGTTTGTGTTAATTATTTCTCTGTATAGGATGCTGTCGTCTGCAAAGAGTTTGATTGTTGAATTTATTTGTTCCTTGATGTCGTTTATGTATAGAAGGAATAGGACCGGCCCTAGGACAGATCCCTGAGGAACTCCGGAAGTGACATTAGCCCAGGAAGAATGTGTGCCATTGACTGAAACAGATTGTATACGGTGGGATAAGTAGCTATTGATCCAGCCAAGAGTGTTGTTTCGGATGCCGTAGTAGTTTAATTTATCTGATAGGTGGTGATGAGCAACTTTATCAAACGCTTTCCTGAAGTCTAGTAAGATTACATCAGTCTGACTTTTTTTATTTAGTGTTTCTGACCAGTCATTAGTTGAGTTTATGAGTTGTGTTGTAGTTGAGAGGCAGTTCCTGAATCCATGTTGTTCATTAATAAGGATGTTATGAGTGTTAAGATGTTTGGCGACATGACTTAGGATTATGTGTTTCATGATTTTACAGCACAAGCAGGTCAAGGATATGGGTCGGTAGTTGGAGACGTCTGATTTTGGACCGCTCTTATGAATTGCTGTAACTAGTGCTTTGCGCCACTGTTTTGGGACTGTTGCTTGGTTATAGGATTGCTGGAATAGACATCTAAGAGCTGGAGCTAGTTCATTTGCAACAATTTTAAGGAAACGGTTTGACATTTCATCAGGACCGCATGCTTTTGATGGGCTTAGGCTAGATAATTGTTTGGCTATGCCTGTAGTTGTGATATGTAAGTGAGGAATGGAGGTATATGGAGATGGACCTTTACTGTGCATTTGTGTATGTGTCTGCTTATTAAAAACGCTTTGGAAATGCCTGTTCAATGCCTCCGCCTTATCATGATCTGTGCTACACATTTTATCAGAAGTTTTAAGTGTTGGGATTCCTAGGTTTTCTGTGCGAGTGAGTTTTACGTATGACCAGAAAGATTTTGGGTTTGCAGTCATATTCTTGCCAATTATGTTGTTGACATAATCGTGGTGTGCTGAGCGGATACATTTGGTAACATAGTTGCGATATTCACGATAGGCTTTCCAATCTGATGGGTTTGAGGCTAAGAAGTTGTTGACGAAATCATGTACTTTGGTTTGCAATATGTTGGGGTCAATTCTGTCATAGAGGTATATCTTTCTTTGTGGTTTCTTTTGTAACTTAGGTTTCATGTTGATATCAAACAGTACAATGCAATGGTCAGACATGCCTGGAAGTATCTGTATGTTGTCTATGAGATTAGGGTTTGGTGTAACCAGAAGGTCCAGGATGCTATTTGAGACAGGTCTTGTGGTGCTGGTAACTAGTTGAGAAAGCGAGTTATCAAGTAAGAAGTCGATGAATTTCTCGTGCATTGCTTTAGTGTTAGTGTTTGTTGTCAACCAGTCGATCCAGTTCATATCTGGTAGATTGAAGTCCCCTCCAATTATTAAGTTTGGGTGCTGGCGTGGGTTTTTATTGATAGCCTTGGCTACTGACTGAGTTTTGTTGCCTGGTGGTCTATAATAACTGGCCAGATATAGCGGTTTAGAGTCTCTGAATTGCACGCTTGCCCAGATAATTTCGCAGTTTTCGCCTAATTCAGGTTCATCAGAGGTAATGAGGCAGTCTTTGGTGGCAATAAAGACTCCTCCTCCATTTGCATTGCGATCTTTGCGGTAGACGGTGTAATTTTCTGGGAATAGTTCATATGTAGCCATATTGCTATCTAATTTGGATTCACAACCCAATATGAGTTCTGGTTGGTGTTGATCGATTGTTGCACCGAAGGCTGCTTGTTTAGTCGCGCTTTTGATACTGTTACAGTTTATGATCATTGCCCAGAGGCCATGTTTTTTGTTTTTGATGGTAGGCGTGTTGCGAGTACCAGACGAACCTTTGGATGGAGTTGAGGTTTTTTTGGTGCATATTATCTTCATCATTTATACAATCATTGTCATTAGTGTCATCAAGTTCAGAGAGCAGTGAAAAGGGGTTTGTAGTGGCGATTGATTGGGTTTGAGATATTGACGAATCAAAATTTGGAAAACCACATTGGCAGCAGATCCATGAGAAGTTTGATATGTTTTTCATGATGCTGTAGTCAATTTTGGTGGTGTCTATGCATTTGGTATGGTACCAGAGTTCACATTTGTCGCACAGGAGTGCTCTGTCATCTTCCTTTACTTCATATCTGCATACTCCACAAGGATATAAAGATTCAGAGCTATGGAGACTAACTGGTCCAGGGTTTGTTTCGATTTGGCCAGCGAGCAGTATGATCAATAACAGATGATAATGGTTGGCTTTGAATTTCAGGATTTGGGGACAGAAACGGGATTTCTGTTTAGAGATTATATAGAGAGCTATACTCCACTTGCCAACACTTTCGCTGAAATTTAAGGTGTTGCTGACGTTAGTAGTATCGTTGGGCGCTTCCTCAATATGGGAATTACCAATCATATGAGGCTTATGGCGAAAGGAAGCCAGATTTGTGTCAACTTGCAGGCTGGGATATTCTGATTTGGACATCCTGTCACCTGTATTGGAGCTGTAACTCTTGTTTGGGGCTGTGAATACAGCAAAAATCTCGAGTAGCAGTAACAGAGTTGTCATGTTGAGAGTTGGGAGAATTTTATAATGTTTATGCTCACTAAGCAAATGGAGCGTTCTAACCGTAGATTTTTAATAAGTATAAAATTGTTTTATTGTAGTGCTGTAATTTAATGCACTTTGAAATATTTGCTTGTAAAAATTTGCCTTTATATGAGTTAAAGATACAGTAAATATAAACTAAAAAATATAAACCATGAATTCTAAAGAAATAATGTGCATGTGCAGGGCTTGTACAAACAACACAAATAGTCAGATAGTAATGTTATTTTCGGTTCTGGGCCGACTCAGAACTTCTGGGTATTTGAAAAACACAGGGGTGTCAGTGACAGTGTGCCGACAATGTCAATGACACACCCGAAGATTGGCCTGTTAGTTCAGAGGGTGGAAGCTAGATGGGTAGGGTGATAAACAAAATGGTGTTTTAATCTAAAAACTGTGTATGTTTTAAGCTAGGTTGTATATAATTGGAGGTAGTTTAATATAATAAATATCTGTTTAGTTCATATTATACTAAGTTTTGAAGAAATGCGCTGTTATCTGAGTTGTGTTTGGGGGGATTTTAGTTACGCGCGTTTTTAGTGCTTATTATTTACATCCGCGCCATCTTGATCTATATTCGGAACCGGTTGCTAGGCAAGCTAATTTGGCAAAACGTAGTTTAGGGGGGTTTGATCGGAAGTGTAATTACAAGATTATATTCTAATAGTGATACTATTAAACATCTGTAAGTTTGAATTTATAAAAGCTTTTAAAATTCGTGATGTTAACAATAAACACAAGAACCAGTAAAAGATACGACTGCACCTGACGCATGTGCACGACACTCTTATGCCACTACCAACGTTCACAATTTGTTTTCCAATCACTTTCCTGCGAGTGATCGTGAATGTCACTTCATAAGTTAAGTTTCTCACGTGCTCTATGGTTTCTCCCTGATCTACGAAGATTTGCACTGGTTGTACAGTTCTGTTCAGATGTGTGGGGAGATTCCATCTCTGGCTGAGTTATGTCATGCGGTACATCACGTGGTACGTCACGTGGTACGTCAGGCGGTACGTCACGTGGTACATCATGAGGTATGTCAGGCGGTGCGTCACGTGGTACGACAAGCGGTACGTCAGGCAGTTCTGCATGAACAGGTTCCTCCAGAGGCTGTTTGTGAGACAATTAAAGAGGCAGTTCAGAAGATGGTGTCTTCTCCGGCACCGAGCTATCACCATTCACACAACGACTCCTCACATGGACAAAGTGTCTACGCACTACTCTCCCATCCTCGAGGCGAACGTGGACTGAATGACACGGGGCTAGTCCGTTCCACGATAACGTCACTGAGCCATTTTGTTTTGCCACTGAAGTGTATAACTTGTTCTACAACAACACTGGGTGCAACCTGCTGGAGATCGGAAGCGAGACTCTGTGTAATCGACTTCCAGCGAGGCCGGACCGCAATGTCTTGTGGGCCAACACCACGTTGAAGATTCCTTCACGGTGTCACACCTGCCTAACCTACAATTGCATTGGCTTGTTCTTCGTTCAGGCCGAGGGTTTCAAAGGTTCGCCCAAACAGAAACGGCTCTATAACACGCCTCTTGTACGATGCACTGCAATGGAATGAATAACATATCTAAAGAGAAATCATGTAGAGCCTGTTACAGAAGATACATATACAATTAACATATAAAAACACTATTTCTCATTTGCATTATTTAAATCGATCCAGTAGTCTCCAACTTGTCCAAGGAATCAGTGTTAGAATAACACCTCCCTTACAAATGTGTTGCTTAATGAATGTTTTACTTGAAATTAGTGATGTGTCAATTAAATGCAGATTTTTGCATCCGCTCGTGCACCTTCATTATTCCGACTATTAAATTCAAATAGGCTATTAAAATAGTACAGAGTTCGGCGCAAAAGAATGTTAGATTTTACGAGCCATTGTATAGAGACAGCACTTTTTGTAGATTGTAGCGATATGACATCTATAGTAAGCATATATCGTTAGATTATACCTACTTTCACCTTAAAAGCTTCACAATCCAGGTGCTAGTAAGACGTAATGTACTGAGTTAAACAAAGTAACGACTGCCATAACTTGGACATACATAATACATATATCCATGTATAATTAGATCAATTATCCTTATAATTTATAAAGATGAAAATTTTCTGAAATTGTCTGGCACCAGATATCGCGTTTCGGTGGAATATATCGCTGTTTGTGTTGTGGTCTCGCATGCCTGCTTTGCCTGCATAAGCAGTGTTGCCGCAACCTAAAACATGTGAAATGTGTCAGCAATAAATTCATAAATAACACTAGCATTTAGCACATCTAATCACGTTAACCAATAATTATTATTATTGTATTGACAGTTTCACGCGCTTGACTATGGCCACCAGATGGCAGGAAAATCAAACAGGAAATCTCTAAACTCACAAATAGACAGCTTTTATCAAAAAGTTTAAACTGCAGTGATTAAGAAGAAATAAAATAGTTTATTGTAATCAATGATTTTAATAAAAAATCATTTGATTTCAATCGTGATTTAAATCAGCTTGCCCTACACATGGGTATGCCAGCTCAATAGTTATGTGTACAGTAGAGTAACTTATAGCATTTTAGTTTTTGGACCAATTATTCACACTGTCACGGTCAATGTTACATTGGCGGATTAACTAACCATCATTGGTCACCAAAAAAACATGAAGCATAACTGTTCTGTATGCCAGGGGGAAAGTGTAGGGTTAGGTTTAGCCTTTCTAAAGGTTATTTGGAAATAATTAAGGTAGCAGTATGTTTGTATTTACACTTGCATTGTATATAAATCTATCTGTTCGTGCTGATCATCGGGTGTAAATAGGCTAGACTGCCTATGGGTATGCCTATAGAATAACCATGTCCATGCCTATGCACATGGCCAAGGCAATGGCTATGCCTTGGGCTTGGCTATGGCAGCTATGACTATGTCTAAGTAGGGTGCAGTGGCTCAGGGGTAGAGTCCTTGGCTGCCGTGTCGATCAGTTCACTCAGATGTATGAATGAGTACCTGGCTATAGACAGTGGTGGATATTTGTGTACGATTAGTCTTCGCGCATCAATTGCAGCGTGGCTGGATGCTTCCCACAGAAGTTGAGATGGTGTTCGATTGAACAGGTCTGCCAGGGGAGTAAAGTGTAAAGTGCCTTGAGCAGTTCTGAGGACTAGTCCGGACGCTATATGAGAACTTACCTTTACTTTTATGTCGTGTATGCTAAACTTTATAGACTTAGACCTTAATTGCATAATTTAGGTATAACCATTGCCACCAGCATGTACCCTACACAGCCATGGTCATGATATAAGGTAATAAATTATAGGTCGAGGCTTGAGAAAAACAACAATATTGTTGTTGATAACGTAACCTTAACTTAACACACAACCCTGAAACTAACCCACGTATATTTCCATAGGCCCATGTCATAGCCATAGGGACATAGCCATGGACATGGCATAGCCATAGGCCATAGCTGTAGCCATGACATAGCCATAACCTATGGCATAGGTTATAGGCATTGCGGGCATAACAGGCAGTCTTAGTATCAGATTAAGACTAGTCACAAACTCAGCCTAAGCCTAAACAAAGGGGAAGAAGTGTTGCAGCCGGGGGGGGGGGGGGCATGGATGTCATGCAAGTGTCAGTCAGTGACAGTGTCAGTGAACACGCTAGAGCCTAGCCCTATTGAGTGTGTGGGCCACAGAATGACAGATCAGATGGGTACAGCGACCACGTCCAACCATAGCTCTAACCCTGCAGGTGTACATGTAAAAAATACATTAGTCCGATGCAAATGGTAATTCCAATGTCATTCAGAACTTACACTTACAGTCACCCGGGCACGCTGCAACATCCAACGACATAATATTTCAGTAAGCTGGCCGGGAATTTGCACGTGACTCAATATGACCCATATAGGGCACCGTGCATGCGCACAATTAAAAATCGACCTTATATTTCAAGACGAAATATTTCAGTACACCGTGTCAAATTTACGCTGCGGCGCCTGCCCATTTGTCACTTGCTTGTGACGGAAGTGGTCTTTATATCGCGGGGGACCTCATTGCAATGGTTGGTGGGTCTAATTGACACAATTTAAAAAAATTGGATTAGTACATAAATCCTATGTAGTGAACATGTTTGGAAAATTGTTGACATCAATTATGACCCACCATGCAAAAACGAGATGCTTCGGGAAAATAAATATGTTGTTTTTATTGTATATTCATATAGAGCACATTCAGAGAGAAAAACAATACTCCAGTGCTTCCTATGTTCACAATATTTCCAGAGATACTTCACGTCGCGACTGCATCACCCCTGAGAACAGCACAAATACCCGCCCCAATTGGAAGACGGATAAATGACTTCTGGGAATCCCAATATATAATGACCCGTTCGCCCATAAAACGAGCAGCTGAGCGGTATTGTATATTCGAATAATTGCTTCTACTTCCTAAACATTGCATGTAACACGAGCCACGGTTGGTTGAAATTAGTTTTATTATGACCACCTGACCTACCGAGATCCACTAATCTAGTGAGCGATTTCATAGGCTGAGCTTAAATTCAGAGTTTCGCAAAGCAATCAGCCAGGCGGTACTGCTGGCTGGTACTGACGTAATCAGCAGCAACGACCCCTGGCGCGCGAGGATGATCTATACCGGATGATTTCACGATGGAAACTCCTTTAAAAAAATCAGTGCTGTAGTGTTTTGGCTCATAGCTTGTGATGACCGTCAACGAGAAGCGTCTCATCTTGGAATGGCGGGTCACAACTGTTCACAGCTTTCAGTGTGTATTGAAACTATTGTATACTTCCGTAAACGTCAACTGATCCTACATGCGGGACCTTGACTTAGCTAGCCAATTTTCCTAGTGAATATTTCCATGCCGAATTGCGAAACCTCAAGATATTGGGATTTATTGCGAATAAACAGGTGTAGCAGCGGTGAAATATAGTTTGTAACATTCGTAATTTCTATAAGAACTTATCTTACTGCAGAAATAGGATGTTTACTTATGCACAGAATAGACAACAGACACATGTGGTGGAATAAAGCCAACATTAATTTATTGTTCAAATACACATCCTCAATGACATGTGGAAAAATGACAACAACATGACACTCGTATAGGTAATATAATTATTCTACCCAATGAACAACACATTTCTGGGTATCATTCAGTTTGTAGGACATAGTATGTGATTTATTTTATAATTACTGACATATAATATAGTTGTATCCCAGTAGTCGTAGTTATACGTATTCAGCTACAAATTAGACATGACTATTCAGGTTAACTTGACACTCTGTGGTTGCTATGTTATCATAGCTGGGACATGGGTTGGTGAAAAGGCAGAGCATATCCACACGCCGGTGGGTCATGCACATTTCACCACTGGGGCCCCATGCTGCCCCGAGATCCCCCGTTTAATCAGCCTGGTGCCCTACAGTGACCAGTATCCACTGGTTACCTCGTGGAGGTTACAACAAGAGTTTTGTTTTATGAGAGGCTATATACTGGCAGGCATGAACGAAATGTGCTTGCCATTTCGTCTACACCGCCAGTAGTGGAATCAGAATGTAGATTTGAAAGCTTATCTACACATAAACTACCACCAGACGCATCAATAAAACCTGTGCCAGCATATTAAACAGCACGAACCAGTAAAAATGTTATGCCTCTGAAAAGACCCATTTGTTTTCTTGGTGTGGAAGTATGCAGCATCGGCCTCTCCGTCGTCTCTGCCCTGTAACATCTGGAAAACTACAAATACATTAGGCATGATCATACACATTATGTTGACAACTTAGACAAGGTAATTACAAGTAGAGATGTTCCAACAGACTACAAGAAAAAAACACATATGCAATAGGAAAATACTGTGACAATATTAATAATAGCTGACTGCTGATTACATGCTGTCTTTATATCCCATGCTTTATCATGCTGTATTACTAGATACTTGAACCATTTTGCAAAGTGTCTGACATAAAAAAATCCACTGTTGTCGTCACAAATATACAACTGTTGTTGATGCGCACAGTTTCTGTCAGAACAAGGCATGTTGGCCATAGTAATTTCTAGACGCACCCTATGTACATCTGAAATCTCACAGTTACTATTAGCTGCCATATCTATCCTACCCATATTTGCTGAATCACAGTAAGTTAAAATACTAGTTTTGAAATGTGCTGCACTCAGGTCATGTTTGATATTATATCCACAAATCACACCAAATTTTCTTAAGCAATTTAGATTTCCATCACCTCCCAAAATAATATGATAATTTCTGTTTTGTCTTGCATCACCGCGCTGATACATGAGAACCGAGTCTTGCATCACCCCGCTGATACATGAGAACCGAGTCTTGCATCACCCCGCTGATACATGAGAACCGAGTCTTGCATCACCCCGCTGATACATGAGAACCGAGTCTTGCATCACCGCGCTGATACATGAGAACCGAGTCTTGCATCACCGCGCTGATACATGAGAACCGAGTCTTGCATCACCCCGCTGATACATGAGAACCGAGTCTTGCATCACCGCACTGATACATGAGAACCGAGTCTTGCATCACCGCGCTGATACATGAGAACCGAGTCTTGCATCACCCCGCTGATACATGAGAACCGAGTCTTGCATCACCCCGCTGATACATGAGAACCGAGTCTTGCATCACCGCGCTGATACATGAGAACCGAGTCTTGCATCACCGCGCTGATACATGAGAACCGAGTCTTGCATCACCCCGCTGATACATGAGAACCGAGTCTTGCATCACCGCACTGATACATGAGAACCGAGTCTTGCATCACCGCGCTGATACATGAGAACCGAGTCTTGCATCACCCCGCTGATACATGAGAACCGAGTCTTGCATCACCACGCTGATACATGAGAACCGAGTCTTGCATCACCCCGCTGATACATGAGAACCGAGTCTTGCATCATCGTGCTGATACATGAGGACCGAGTCTTGCATCACCCTGCTGATACATGAGAACCGAGTCTTGCATCACCCCGCTGATACATGAGAACCGAGTCTTGCATCACCCCGCTGATACATGAGAACCGAGTCTTGCATCACCCCGCTGATTCACGAGAACCGAGTCTTGCATCACCCCGCTGATACATGAGAACCGAGTCTTGCATCACCCCGCTGATACATAAGAATTGAGTCTAAATTGTGTTCCAAAATTATCTTGACATTCCTCCAATCAGAATTTGTCAGTGTATCTTTAGAACGGCAAATACCCTTTCCTAAATAATTATGTTCAACTAAATAACACCTGTTAGAAATTTGGCGTAGATTCGCAGATAATGTTGGTTTATCAGTGGCTCCATGTGTTAGTATACTTGTTGGATTTTCTGCAATGTAAATCTGACTTGGTGCTGATTTTACTGCCATTCTAGCCCAATCTGTGATCTTTCATAGTCTGTAATCGTAGTTGGTTAGGTTCTGAAGGGTGACACATTGAGTTTTGTCTAAGTTGAAAAAATTTCAAGTTTTCCAAGTTATCCGCTTTTAAAACAAGTTTTATTTTCCACCCACACATCATTATACAAATTGGATATGAAGACTATCTCATTTTCAGAATGGTCCAGAACAATGCATAAAAATTAAATTGGTGTAAATGATTTTGATCAATCTGTAAAACAGCATCTATTGTCAAGTAATGTTCTTGTTCTGCCCAGTCAATTTCATTTCTTACTTGATCTTGAATGACCTTGCCAGCATGACATTTTTTTTTTTAATTTAATAGTTTCCACTGAATAAGATCCATGGTCGAGCACAATTTCTGCTCCACCTTTGTTTACTTTCTGTAATATTTCATCTATCTGACATAAAGGTGGCATGCAATTATGCAATTATAGTAAGTGGGGTTATTAGAAGTGAGTTTAACGCTGGGTCCATACTTGATGTCAACTCTAGTAAATCTAACTACTGCTCAAAATGTGGACTGAAATGATGCCTTCCTAGTTACTGCACAGGGTGACACAGGCTTACCTTGCTTACTCACCTTTCGAGGATTTGGACCTCCGCATGTCACACTGGCATCCATCATGCCAGTCACTGGAGTCTCCAAAACTGGGTTCGGTGACTGCAATGACGAAGACGAGTGATCACCATCGTCACCAGTCGTCTCTCCACCTCTGCACTTGTTTTGATGTTGCGTCAGAAAATGGTCCAAGAAGACATCCTCCGACTTGCTGACACTGGTGCAAAACAAGCACGGGAAGCTAATTAATTAAATTTCATTAAACTAAATTTCAATTAACTTAGTAATATCACAATTTTATTAATCTCACACAAATTAACAAGTACATTCAGTGTTGGTTATTACTGATAACAACCATAGGTATTATATTAATTTGTACACGTCTCTAATATAACCATCAAGCGAAACTCCTTTGAATACAAATTGCAAAGTCACTGATATAGTAAATAAATAAGTTAACAAACATCATTACCACATTTCAGAAAGTAGTAAGACAAGCCATTTAACACTGATAATGTTTCTTAATTTGTTTAAATGTAAACAAGCATCTATATATAACATATTTAAGTGTTTGGTGCCTTTTGTGAATTAACTCTGTACTATTTTCATTAATACTAGTTTGTGAATTTCTAAATTTGTTAACGTAAATGTTACCAAAGTGCATCTGTTAAATAAAATTACTGGTGTAGAAATATTACATGTTGGCCATAATGAATGAGCACTTCAGTTTTTGATTGTAAGAAAAAGAGGTATCTTTCGGTGGCCATTTCCCAGTTGTCAAAAGGCAGATATAAGCTGACAGCAAAGACTTTCCCTGCTGAGGTTGGTATTGAGCAATAATGTTGTAAATTTTTTGTGGAGCAAAGTGTTTTGTTAAAATACTCTTTGTGCACTCTAGGCAAATCCTGCACTGGTATATAGCCGATAGGCTGAGATACACCAGGCATATGTACTTTGATAAGAATAGCATTCTTGTCCTTTACATTTTTTGGCTCTGGTTCCAGAAAGACCGTAAGGTCTCCCATTTTCTCGCCAAACATAGACTTTCTGGAGCAGCAGCTGAAAGTGATTAAAAACTGCGAGCACAACGAACGACTATATTGTGGACATCAACCTCCTCACACTCCACATTGAACTCATCGTCTCTGTCCAAATGATCATGGGACAAGTTGCTAGGACCTGGTTCGACGACCCAACAGAAAAGTCAAGAAATATAGTTGTGCATATCTCAAAACAGTTGCATCGAGTCTTAAAGTCAGGAAAAGGAGCTCCGTGAATTGGATGTGAATCCGATGGAAGACTTGTTGAAGCAGCTACCCATGGTCCTGCTGCAGACGGGATCACCTCCATTGCTGCAACCAGTTGCGCTTCCATCATCTGGCCATCTTCTTTCCACTGCAATAAAAAAATAATTTGCTATACCAAAAAGGACACCATTGTTGATTTTTGTGTTAATGGTCATTGACAGTGATAATATACTGACATACGTCTACTGCAATGTGTTGTCACCAATTGACAATGGTAATTTATTGTCATTCACCTACTACAATGTTTTGTCACCAACTGACAGGGATAATTTAATGTGAAATGCGTACTGCAATGTGCTTCCACCAATGTTTACTCCGGATAGGAATGAATCAGGATTTTGTGGTATTATGCATTAGGCAAACAATGAAAGCCTTACATACCAGTCAGCAGCATATAACAACATATGGAACAGTATAATAACACACATTTCAGCTTCAAGATAGTATCCTTTGCAATAGAAATGTCAGTTTTTCAACACTTCTCCAAAACATGGTTGATCATGCCTTAGGAAGTTAGGCAAAACGTACAATCAGCAGATCCCCAATTACACAATGACAATACCATCAGAAGAGATCCCTGAAATTGCCAAACGACCCCCAGGCCCAGAGGGCTGTGACCCCCAGTTTGAGAACCACTGGCCTAGGCTATATGATAATTGTTATAGGATAATAATGTCAATATTATAGAAATCCCTTATTAGCCCGGTTTCCCAAGCCTAGGCATGGCCACGGGCCTACAACTTTATCTGTAAGATTTTTCTTAATTTTCCTACAACTTTTATGTTTTTTTGTTTATATTAAAACACCTTCACGTGCCATAACCATTATTATACACAGTACATACTGGCTTACCTGTATCAAAGACGAACTGCGATCAAGATCGGTGATGACAACTTGGCTAAGCCTAAGCTGAGTCCAGTAAACTGTGTAGATCATTCGTCTAGCCTTAAATTCAAATCATCCAGGAATGAAACGTGCGCTAAACACGCTTTCGCGTATAAACATGGACACGACCGAAGAGAAAGATTATCACAGTTGTTGTGAACACAATTTAAGTAAAGGAAATCCGGTAAATCGTCGTTGCCATTGTGTACAAAGATGGAGATTGTCATCGTATAGAGACGATAAAAAGCGCCAATGATAGCCTGTTCGCATGCGTTGATTGAATGACGCCGGTTTCTGGTCGATCACTAATAGCTTTTTGGAACGCACCGACAGAAGTTCGGCCGCATCATTATCTGTTTTTGTCTGCGCGGCTAGTATACTTCCGCCTGAGTATACACAATTTTGAAGTATAAGAGTTTTGGGTCTGGAAGGAGGTTCCGGTCTGAGAGTAAGTTCCGGTTCCGTTTTGCGTATTGCGCAAGCGGTGAGCAACGCGACCTCAGGTGACCGACCACCTTTGACCCATGTAGCCACAGATGGAAGCGGGCCGTTGTAATATTTACCTAGGTGGCTTGGCGTAGCTGGAGAGACTGCCTAGGTAAATATTACAGTGTAGCTCAAATTGTATTGATAAGAGAAACTACATGTTTCAAATGGATTTGTACATCGATCGATTTGTGCATCCAAATGCACATCATCCCGTCATTATGTTGCAAAGTAGGAGTACATAATAAATGTATGCTTTCTTATGCTCACCATGTTTGGATTGTGTTCTACAGCATCTACAGTAGTGTATAAAAAGGTGTCGACAAAGTTGCTTTTATAATAATTTTGAACATTCAAAATGTTTTAGGGATCTTCTTGAGCTAAATACACCAATGATGACTGAAAACAGTGTTTTAAAATATGCGTTACTTTAAAAGTTTCATAATTTGATAACTTAATTTCCATCATACAATTGCCATTTTATTTGTTATCGAAACGAGAGTTCGACAGAAACAAATTCAATATCTTATACTCTAAATGATGGGCAGAACAAATAATGATTGCACTCCCAGTACACAATAAAAACATGTTTTTACACCGATGCAATATATTTTAATATTTTGTCGACAATAATGTTATGCTCTTTATAGATGTACATTTTTAAAAACTAAAATAACCTATTCTATTTTAATACCGTTAATTAATTTAGTGATATCTAATGTATCCATATAGCAGCTGCATAGTCTCGTCTCATGTCTCGTCCGTACTCTCGTGTGATGTGTCATCCGTAGTCTCGTGTGATGTGACATCCGTAGTCTCGTGACCTATATAGATCATAGTCTCGTCTCTTGTCTCGTCGGTACTCTCGTGTGATGTGTCATCTGTAGTCTCGTGACATATCTCGGTCATAGTCTCGTGACATATCTCGGCCATAGTCTCGTGACATATCTCGGTCATAGTCTCGTCTCTTGTCTCGTCGGTACTCTCGTGTGATGTATCATCCGTAGTCTCGTGCGCTAAGTTTGGTAGAGATGTCACGCGATAACTCGTCGAATTGCCTGAAAGTAGTGAGATATCACGTGATAACACGTCGAATTGCTTGAAAGGGGAGGGATTTGACGCGATAACACGTCGAATTGCCTGAATTTGCCTGAAACTACCTGTGTATCTTGGTCGATTGCCTGAATTTGCCTGAAACTGTCTGAAACTGCCTATGTATGTATCTTGATCGATTGTCTGAATTTGTCTGAATTTGCCTGAAACTGTCTGTGTATCTATGTATATGTATGTCTCTATACCTGTCCCTGTGATCACTGTCCTTGGTATCTTTGATGTTGATAATACGGATAGTCTCTTTAGTTGTGAAGTGTAAGGCTATTAGTAAGGTTCCCAACATATGGTTTACATTACACTATGAAAAAGACACAAGATGAGGTTTGCACAGTTTATTTGTGAACAACACAAACGTATTTACATGTCACGCTTCATGACGACAAGAACCTGCGAAAGCTCAAAACAATGGCTAACCAAAGCACTACCTGTTTAAAATTATCAAAGAATCGTCTAGAATGACATTTTACAGGGGAATTTTTACTCGCTGTAACACCATGTCACTGACCATAACGCCCATGATGTGAATTATATTCAAGTGCAAAAGCACAAAACAATGGCTAACCAAAGCGCTACCTGTTTAAAATTATCAAAGAAACGTCTAGAATGATATTTTAAAGGGGAATTTTTACACGCTGTAACACCACGTCACTGACCATAACGCCCATGATGTGGGTTATATTCAAGCACAAAAGCACAAAACAATGGCTAACCAAATCACTATCTGCTTGATCAACTCACATCACACACACAATTACTATACGTAGCAATATATAGTTTAACGATGTCATACAGAGTACGCGAACTCACGCCCGCAGCAAACAAACATGTCCAGACAGGTCTCGAGTACGGGTTTATAAGAGACACGAATTTGATCGCTATCTAATATAATAATAACAACACTAGTCTAGTGTTCTTCGAACATGCAGAGCATTCGTTATCAGTTTTGTTTGAATTATATTGATTTATACGGGTGTTCAATATAGTTCTTACAAACAATAGCTAATACACTAGTCTATTGTTCTATCATGACGCTTCACTTTCCTCGAACAATGTAGATAGTGAGCACTGCGCCGTCTTGTATTGATATATGATCTTTGATGTCAAGGCGATCGAGTCAACATTGCGCATCGCACATAGCGTGTTTATTTATTTAATAATGATGTTGAACGCAATTATACACATACGTACATACGTACACACGTATAGGTTAAGAACACCAGCATGATAAAATGCTGAAACAGTATTGTCGGTCTCTAGGCACAGATGAAATACAGATGAGACTTGAACAAGGAATACCTCTTCAAAACAGTTTGACACCAGTTTGTATGCAGGCTTTCAACTGTGACCGTTGGTAATTACAAATCTCGTATGACAAATGTTACATGACAAACAGTTTGACCAAAATATTACACAGATAGCTGGTAGTTTGAATGTTTTAGCAGATAAGTTCGTATAATTCCCTATGACTTAACACGGAACAAATACACGGATGTTTTTTTCAACACAGAGCCTTGATTTACACCAGTTCATACCAGTTAACAGGGAAATTTTTCACTCACTATAGTATGTCACTGCCCATAACATAAAATGATGAGTTTATATTCAAGCACGAAAGCTCAAAACAATGACTAACCAAAGCACTACCTGTTTAAAAATATCAAAGAAACGTCTAAAATGAAATTTTACAGGGGAATTTTTACACGCTGTAACACCACGTCACTGACCATAACGCTACCTGATGTGGATTATATTCAAGTGCAAAAGCACAAAACAATGCCTAATCAAATCACTACCTGCTTGACCAACTCACATCACGTATATAATTACTGCGCGTACCATGACGTCATACAGGGTGCGCGTGCTTGCACAAGCCTTTTCTTTGCCCTGTTGCAGTGTCGAGTACGGGTTTTATAAGAGACACCAAAGGTCTAATTCCAAAATGGTCGCTCTGCTCGAGAAAAAAAAACGAGGTTATAGGCTCTGATATAACATAGTCCTATATGTAGTCTACATTTCGTATACATTACTTCAGACAAAACGGTCTCCGCTGAATTTATAACCCTTTTATTATACATTACCCCTTATTACAACACCACATTTTCGACATGTCATAGTCAACCAAATAAGGGTTCGATCCCTTGGCGAAGCCTCGGCGTCCGGGCCAAGCAATCTCGTGTGTCACGTATTCAAATGCTGTTGGGTATATTTTATTTTATTCAAAAAGTGGTTGCATACCTTTACGATAATAGCTGCTATCCTTTAACATGGGGTGACAATTCCCTATGCTTTAACATGGAGAAAATTCGAAAAGTGGTCGGATACGTTTGCGATAAAATGGCCTATGCTTTAACATGGGATCGGAACTACTTTTCCAAGCTCATTTGCATAACTAGCCACGCACACAAGGCCCATCTCGCTCGTGATTGGTCATTTGCACTTCCGTCAGGGCGCGCATAAAAGCTCATTTGCATAAATCATAAGCGTAAGAAAATGCTCAGTCCGGTGCAAATCCCTATCTCTTAACATGGAATTTGTGCAAATCCCTATCTCTTAACATGAGATTTGCACTTGAGTGAGAGAGCGTCAACGCACATCGTTAGAGCTATGTGTCATTACCTCTATCTTTCGTTGTTGTAATTGTCGTGTCGATAACTTATCAACTAATGCCTGCAGTAATGTACCAAATGATTCATAATCCTCTTCTCCGTGTATTCCCCTATCTCTTAACATGAGATTTGCACCGGACTGCGCAAACATAAATCGTAAGGGACCTATATTACTACTTTCGTGCATGGAGAAGTGGCGTTTTTTCTTTTAAATCACTCCGTCTGTCATGAACTGTCGCTATGTTTATTCTCCGTTTATTCCATATGTTTTCCTTCTTTTCTTTGCTGAATCTGTGACATAAACAGCAGCTGGTCCACGTTTTATTTTGAAAATGTTATCAACAGTTACACGTTTAAAAGAATAATATATACACATAACATACTTCTATATAATAACCAAATTCTAAGTTGTTTTCCATAGTTTGCTTCACATTTGCTTGTTGCATCTTTGAAATACTACTGTGTTAAACTGCACTACATTAGTCACTGTCTTCACCACCATGCTGGGTTTTAGCTCATAAGGCAAACACACAGATGTGTTATGGTCTTCCATCCTGATGCAATAACCAACTCAGTCAGCTGTGCAGCATTCCCCATAGCCACTGTATGGCTACATTTTAGTACATCTTATATTCGATTTTCAAAAAGTATGGCTTCATTGCTTCAGTAGAATTGGTATAGTGTGTATAATTTTTATTTGGAAAACATTGTTTTACTACAGGATAAAACCATTTTATTAGAAAGATCTAAACGATGTATTGTTTGTTAGCTCATCCAACTAGTTAAATTTTGGTAAATATGATCATATTCATTTTATAAATGTACACTTTGACAAGAGTAGTGACCGGGTGACCACACCAATGACAGTATAATCCCATATACATTTAAGTTGTCAAATTATCGAGGATGTCTGCAGAATGTTGTGTATCGTATACCTCTGTGTTGAAGTCTTATTTCTGCTCTTGGATTGCAAAATCATAGGCATTACAAATTTGTAATATCATTCATTATTAGTATGCTATTCATATATATCAAAAATATATGTTTTATATCTTATCTCGGAAGCGACTCGGACGCTGGTATCGAGTTGCGTTTCTTCTCGAAAACATCGAACTTGGACTTCGACTAATTTCTACGTGAGCTGTCACCTTTGTGTAATGTTTAGTGATCGATCGCCACGCGGCGTCGTGGTCACATGAACATTAAGCATTGAACATTTAAGTTTGACATTAACAATATTCTGTTTATATGTCATCACGTTATATTCTACTATAACATTGTCCTATTTGTGTTTTGTACGTTAGATACAGATTGTATCACTGAACAGATAATTTCCTTCGTTATAATTATGCATGTATTAATGTACCACGATTTAGACAGGCTCATAAGACATAGCATACAAGGCCTGGCCCTATGCACTGAAAATGCAGTTGTACAATTGCGATCTCGGATTAAAGTCGGGGCTTGGCTTCTACCATGAGGCTTACACCGCGTGCAAACGTATCGTCTCGTTTCGTGACGTGTTCATTCAGCTCTTACGCTACCTGCCCGCGTGGTATTCGTGGCGTAAGGTGAGGGTTGACCAGGTTCATCCTGGCTGCCTTCTTTGCTCTGCACTAGTGAAGGCAGTAGTTCAAGGAACGTAACACTTTGTTTGTTTGAGTACGGCGTTGAGCAAAAGGTCTATAGCGTTAGAATTTAGACGTTTCATGGTCAAGTCTGAGAACGATTTCGTGCTCAGAAAGTTTTATAACCTCCGTGAGTATGAGCATGGTGTGAAAGCGAGGCTTGAGCATGACATTCTGAGCACGGTGTACGGCTTTATAACCTCGGGCGCTGCAGGTCTGCAGCAGTTAAGAATCCCTCTGATACATTTCCAGCACTAGAACTTTATATTTGCTCCGAACATAGGCATAAATACTCTTGCTGTCATGTTTTATATTACAAGCAATTGTTTGCTCATAGCTTCTCTTTGAATTTCTAATTTCAGCTGTAGCTTGGTTAAGTGCTTCTTTATAAATGTTGTAGTCTTCATCATTTCCAGTACATCTATATGACTTCCACATCATTTCTTTGTACTAAATTTTTCTAATAGCTTCTTTCGATAAGTGTTTCTTTCTGGACCGTTTCCCTTGTTTTTTCATGGGAACAAATATATCGACCATGCAC
The DNA here is from genome assembly GCA_963995525.1 of Escarpia spicata. Lineage (NCBI taxonomy): Eukaryota > Metazoa > Annelida > Polychaeta > Sabellida > Siboglinidae > Escarpia > Escarpia spicata. The sequence continues at coordinate 16,121,717 of OZ023213.1, forward strand.
TCAATTTCACTCTAAGATAGTCCAGCATTCTGTTGCTGTCTTATTCTTCAGTGTGTTATTCCAGTTTATCAGTGCTAAATATTTCCTCATGTCCTTATATCTTCCTTTGTGAAAATTTCTCCTGCACTGCTTTTTACTATTCCTTTCTGATCATACTTTGATGGTAAATTGTATCTAGTTGTGATCATTACTCCCCAGTGGCTCACATATCTTGACATTGTTAACTAATTCATTCTGTGAGGACACACATTATCACCCTTGGTTGGTTGTAGCACATGTTGAGAAAGGAAACTATGTTGTACTAACATTTAAAACGTGTGGTCCTCACTCCCTGTACTCTGTAGAGATTTTCATTGTGTATGACCATGGTTAAAAACTCCCATAATAATACGCTCCCGTTTGCTCACTTCCCTTATAGCATTTTGTACTTTTTCATTCGCTTCTATATTTATATATATATATATATAATTATGTTTGATTTTAATAAACTAACCCAACCATTAATGTTGACTTTCCTGTAACTATGTTACACCAAACACCTTCTTCGCAATCTGCTTCTCTTTTTAATTTTATTTCATAAGCCTGGGTAGATTCTTTAATATATAAAATAAGTCCACCTCCCCTTCTTCCTATTCTAGCTTTCCTAAATATTACATAGCCTGTCAGTCCCAATTTGGCATCTGATATATATATATCGGTGGTGGCCCATGATTTGGTTATACCTATTATGTGAGGGTCAATATCTTTTACCATAATGTTTAGTTCGCTTCTTTTGTTTACTCTGCTCCTTGCATTTAAACAAACACTTTTATATCCAGCTTCAGAACAATTGTCCAAACTGTTCTTTGCTGGTTCATTTGTGCTGTCTTTATCTAAGCCTCCAGTTTCAGGTTTTCTGTGAATCTCCCCTGCGCATATATTTGTAATAAATGCAACCCGTCCAACTGTCAACAGATCGCAGTAGGTTCTCTGATAAAACTGCTGCCCCCTTTCCACTTAAATGGAGGCCATCTCTCATGTACATCTTCCGCCTCAACAAAGTATGCCCATAAATATTATGAATCATCTGCTCAACTAGTGCGTTGATCTTGTCGGTTCTATGTGTTGGTCCCCTTCCTCCCATTACTGACTTTCTGTCATATGTTCTATATTACCCCCCCCCCCCCCCAATAAACAAACAACGACGTCCTCCCCCTCATTTAGTGTCTTATCTGTCTTTTCTCATAATAGAGTCGCCCATGAACACCCTCTCTCTTCTCATTCTCCCCAATCACTGCCTCAGAGTAGCTCCTTCTCCGGTTTGCATCTGTCTGGTTGTTGTCGTTGCCCCTTGCCTTCGTCTCTCCTGTCACATTCTCTTCCATTCCATTCTTTCCTGTCGCTTTTTCTCTTGTCACATTTCTTCCTACCATCGTCCTTTTATCGACTTCTCTTCTGCCACATTTACAATCACTTCCTTTCCTCCCATCGCATTTCCTTCTCTCCTCTCCCGCCCCATTTCCCCTCTTATCTCCTTCTCTACGGTCCTGTAACATTCACGCTTGTCACGTTTCCTGCCGTCGATTCTCCAATTTCTTCCCCTCCATTCACCTTCCCTCCTCTCAGTCTCCTTTCCTCAGTCTTCTTCCCACTACTCTGCCCCTTCAGTCTCCCAGTATTCCCAACTCTCTCCCTGTCGTCTCTCCCATTCCACCTGTCTCCTTGCTAATTCTCATCTCCATCCCCTTCACAATATCTGTCAACCTAACTACCTTCAGCAGACATTCCACCTTCCAACACCCCAAGCACTGAAAGGTGAATCCTCTTCCTTAGTATGTGCCCATGACTTCACACAGCAGGACAAGACAAAATCCACCCAGCTGTGGCAGTCATCGCACACCAAGTGTCACTTTGCCTTGACTTGCCGCTTGCAAGGTGCCACATCAGAATTTAGTTAATAATAATGATATTAATCTAATTAGCTATTCAAAATAGTGTATGCCTTTCTACGTAGTCTTTAGAAAGACTGTTAGTGTTTCCTCCGTATAATGTGTACCAGAATGACTAAATTAAGTGGCCTTCTACTACAACATAACTTTATATTTACATGTGTGTATGAGTCAAATTGAAACTAAATTATTACGATATTTGACAGATACTTCTTTGTGTGTAGTCTATATATTCCAAATCACTTATTCTCATATATTCAATAATGTAAACAATACTCTGAATTAGACTGACCTATCACCTAGCGCCCAACTATCCTATGCTAGACAGACGCTATGTGCACCCTAGCGAATGGGCGTAACACTACGATTGATCTAATATCGTTCACGAAAGCTAAGGTAGTCTAAGATACTTTATCTGACTAACTTTTAGCTATAATAGTTTCTTAATATGTCTACAGGTAGTTTATGAATAATACTGACGCAAAATAGTCCACTTCTTACGTTATAAGAAGGGGACTAATATTACACTATGTGTATGCGCAGGCCCGTAGGATGGGAACTGCGATGGGTGCGTACGCAGCCCCCCCTCCCACCGCTGAAGCAAGAGCTCCGCTTGAGAGAAAAGAGCACTGCGTGAATGAAAATAGTTCCGCAGGATTTGCCCAACGTAAAATTACGGGCAACGCTTGTTTATATGTCATGTCCAGCAGCATCCAAGGGTTGAGTGCGACTCAACAAAATTCTAGAACGTCAACGGAAAAAACCTCCCACCATCTTCTGCGGAAGTTATGTCCTACAGGAGTGGAGGCTTCGGCTAAAACATTGAAACATGACACAAACTCACAAAATGTTCAGCAATTCCTTAAAAAAGTGCCTCCTCACTAAATCAGCTACGCTACGGACCATGCAGTTGCCAGTTTCATAAAGCGGCTAAGAACGTTGTTAACGCTAAGATGATTGTCTTAGTAATTGACATGATTTAAAAAAAATATAAGCGGACATATGAGTTTACACAAACACGTGATGCTAAGTAATTAACTGCGTAACTTTAAGTACGCTTCATGAAACCGGCCGCAGCTGGTACCGGCTTCATGAAGCGTACTTTAAAATAGTCACGTCATTTACTAAGACAACCATCTTATAGGGAGGTCAGACCAATTTACCTCCCCTTCTGACAACATGGGAGACAGGGGTCCCAGTTTAGTGGCCATAGTTTTTTATCATGCATTCTACCTGTTGGTTTGTGAATTTTTTTATGTTGTAATAATGTCAATGTGTGTATCTGCGCTGAAAAAATATTTTTTGGCGGTGTTTATTAGCGGTAATGATTTTTTTACTCTCAGTGTCGTATTTTGGTTTTCTTGATTTACGCGTGCGGCCATCTTGGATCACGTTGACAGGCCCCACCTATCAAACTGATTTGCGAGATTATGTTAATGAGTACATCCATATTGAAATATGATGAAGAAAGAGGAAATTCAGAGGAAAATGAATCTGAAAATATTATTGTAATCCGTCGATAAAAAATTATAGTAATTATGGATTTTAAATGGCCTATGTTTGACGATGTTTTGTGAGTATTTAGTTAGTTGGTTTCAGCGGAAAGCATATGCCGAAGGGTAAAGAATTGTGTCAACGATAACGTGATTACAGTGATGGCTTACCAATTGATAGCACAAACATGCACAACGTCCGTTTATGGAACCCCCGTCTAAAATGATATCGCCATTTTGCCTTCTTCCCTGTATGCGCGCAGTGCGTCATGGTATACAATGCACTCGTGACTCGGATAGCGATGTGATCGACAGCGGGTGACTTTGATTAATACTGCCAAGTACATATGCCTACACCTGAGTAATTCATTGCTGCCATGTTTAATGTAACTGATTGATGTTTATATTAATATATTATTAGTTTATTTATTGGTATTACTTTAGTTTAATTATACAACTGTTGAGCTATTTAGCATATACATAATATTGTGTGTTGGTTACATTATTACAATTTATGATAATTTATGTTTCAATTCATTTATTGTATTATTATTTGTTTATACAATTTTGTATCGTTATAAATTATTTTGATGTAGGGCCTACTGTTTTTGTATTTGATATGTATGTACCAGTTTTTTATATATATATTAAGATTACAGAATAAGATTATATCTTTGTATTTGTCACTATATAGTATACATAAAATAATGTACATTAAGTAAACATTATGATTTATTGTATCTATTAATTATTATATAATCATAGACAAATAAGTATAATAGTACGCCCTATTGTTGATGATAACAATGGGTTTAACCACAGTATATTACAAGTTAATTGGTTTGGCAATTATAGTAGTTATGGGATTTGCCCAATGTAACAAGTGTTGTGTATTGGGGGACTATTATTGGCATTTTGTGCCACAGTGTATTACGAGTTAATTGGCTTGTCAATCATAGCAGTCATTGGCTTTGCCCAATAAAACAAGTGTTGTGTAATGGGATACTAGTATTGTCAGTTTGTGGTTCTAATTCACAATCAACAAATCCTTTCATGTGGTTGTAAGTTCATACAGTTGTTTTAATGTTACGAAGATAGAACCACATTGATCATCTTTGCTCAGTTGCTGTCATGTTCATGATTTAATGCTATTGTAATACATGATGTGTGTGCGTGCGTGTGTGTTTACTTTTTTATGTGTGTATTTATTGTTACATGTAATTTTGTATTGGCCTTCTTTATAGATGGCAAAAGACTCAAGATGATAAAAAGTAATTTTCTTGTGATTTAAGTACACAATCAGATCCGTCAGAAAACGTTTGGAAAAATTCATGAAATTTAGAACTTTGCAAAACTGTAGTTTTCTGTTGTACTTAGCTACATTAAATAAATAGCATTGTACTTCTTATAGTGACCACTATGTGGGAAAATATTTTTAACAAATTGTCCTTGTGATTTATATGCAAAATCAAATCTAACGGAAAATTGTCGGAAAAAACATGAAATTAGGAACTTTACAAAACTGCAGTTTCTTTAATATTTCATTGATGTACATGAAACAAGCACCATTGCACTTCTATTAGTGACTGTTATCAGGAAAAAATTATTAAAAAACAATTCTTGTGATTTATAAGCAAAATTAGATCTGTCAGAAAACCGTCAGAAAATGTCATGAAATTTGAAACTTTACCAAGCTGTAGTTTTTTTAATATTTCACTTAGATACATGAAACAACTACCGTTGTACTTCTTAAAGTGACTACTATCAGGGGAAAATGAGAAAACATTTTTTTTTACGAAACAAAATTTTGGTCCGACCACCCTACATCTTAGCGTTAAGAACGTTTTTAGCCGCTTCATGAAACCGGCCCTGCGTGCATGTGTCTCCGTGCATATCTGAGAATGTAAGTGTGTATGTGTGTCAGAGGTGTCAAGTCTCACGGTTTATCCGTGAGTCTCATGGATTTTTTAGATTTACCCAGGCTCACGGCCGTGAGAGACTATGCTCACGGATTTCTGTAATTATTATTTTTTCATTTGTTTTCAATCCTCGTTATAACGCGCCTCGTTAACTTATAGCGCGTATTCGGATATAGCGCGGTCGGCCGTGGATCCCGAATTTCTGCCAAGTTGTCGCTGCGCTATCCATCACCAACATTTCTATTACGCTAAATGCGACTAAGAGATCGCACCGTGCTTCACATGCCATTCCCCGCAGCGTTCTTGGCGCCGCGGTGCGGGCTTGACGATTACTAGTTTAGGTGGCGGCGCCCCTGGTGGCATATTTTGAAACACCGTAAGGCGCCTCGCTTACGTCTCATTTCTTGGAACCTGATCACATACATTCCACTGCGCTTGTAAATTACCGATGCTCCACAAGCAAAGAAGTGGACAAATTATGCAACTGTATTCCTGCCAGAATGGGTCCAACTATTCAACGGCATAATAACCAAGTCGAAGGCGAAGCCTGTCAAGCATCACGCCTGGTGCGCAGACGCCGCAGTGTGTTTGCATGACGTAAAGGTCGCGGCGTCTGGCGTACATGATGTTCGCGAGCATATCAAGTAAACATTGCATGACAGGCAACTGAAGTCAGCTCGACAAGACGCACCGATGACTAACTTTTCAAGGCGAGGGCGGTCACTCCTGATTCGACCACAAAATCTGTGGTGATGTTCGCATATTTTGTGGCGGTGCACAACCTCCCAGCAGCCGTCGCCGACCATTTCACCGAAATGTTGCCCGGACAATGGGATCGCGACGTCCTTTATTCTTTAAGACGAAGACCACGCACGTTATCAAGCGACGCTTGGCAACTGAGATGAAGCGGCTCGTCATCCTGGTCCGATTCTTCAGCGACGGGGCGGCACGCACACGCCTGCTGGACATGCCAGTGTGCAACGGCGGCACAAGCGAGGAAATCTTTGGAGTTTTGGATGGAGTTTTGAAAAAACTGTTTACATTTATCATATATGCTGTTTTATTGACTGCTCAAAAACCATTTTAAAATTGACAAAAATCATATCGACGGAGAGACCCTTAAAAACGAATTCGAAGACCTCCAGCTGATGTAGGTTGGAGGTCGGGGGTCATGCACGTCGTCTCGACTCCATCTGGGCTGATGTGATGGCATTGAAGACGGCTGTACAGCATCGGCTCGTTCCCTGCCTGGCTCGCCTGTTGCAGGCCCTACTCAGTCTGCCACACAGCAACGCAGACTCCGAAAGAGCGTTCTCGGTGGTTCGCAAGATCCACACTGAGGGACGCAAGAGCTTGCACGCGGACACCATTATTGCTTTCATGCAATGCAAGATGAACTGTGACAGTACTTGCTTTGACGTGACGCCACAGATGCTGCGCGAGGCCAAGTGGCCATCCCACCAGTACAACCTGGAGCACCCCTGGAGCACCCATGGAGCACCCATGGAGCACTCCACACTGCCCCCAGGCGCCCAGTAAATTGGTCAATGTAGTGCACCCTCACTTTACTTGTTTTGTACTGTTTTTGCGCTAAATTTGTAAGGATTTTCTGCTTATCTCAAGGATATCTGATTCAGATCTCACTGGTAACATATACTCAGGGTTGACACCTCTGATGTGTGTGTGTGTGTGTGTGTGTGTGCGTGTGCGTGTGCGTGTGCGTGTGCGTGTGCGTGTGCGTGAGCGTGTGTGCACGTGTATTTGTGTGCATCCGTGCGTGCGGGCGGGCGAACGAGCGTACGTGCGTCGTGATTGCTTACGTACATGCTGCCACCTTGTATTATTTTGGGGAAACTTGGTACTCCCCCTTTTTCTGGGTCTGGATCCGCTGTCACATGACCCTCCAATTTATACGATGACACGTCTTGTAACAGTTCTGATACAATACGCCTGCCTACGTGTAGTTGGTGCGTTTCGGTCACCCCCTGTGGCGCCACTGTGTAGCTGCAGCGTCTGCTTGAATCGGAACGGACATGTGTTCATGATGACAACTGTCAACAGACGTGGTGTGCTTTTGAGTTGCAATCAGAAACTTCACAAAGGCGATCCACGAGTGATATTAATTTGATTGACAATTGTTTACGTTTGGTTGGTGGATTCGGTAAATAAATAAACATTACGTAATAATGTTAAACAATTCACGTTTGTGGATAGCATTACAGGGATACAAATAAACCTGCTAGTGTGTTTGGACAACTGCCAATCACTATCGATTGTTAAATTTACCATCGATAATATTGCATCGCGACATCAACTATCGTGATGCATCGTTAGTTCGATATACTGGAACACCCCTACAACTTAGTCCACTAGCTTCGTTGGACACAAACGAAAATAGCATCATCAACTTGAACAAACTGTTTATTACGTTCAAAAAAACAAACCTTAAAATAAAGATGGCCGTTATGCGTGATGGACTTTTATAGAGCTGCCAGCCCGATATTAGCAACAAGAGCGATGCCCCAGTTGCCAAAGAAACCCGCCTGTAGGTTCTACTTCAATGCAGTAAACAAGCTGCTTGCCTTACAAAAACAACCGCCGAACCTAAACCCAATAAATCAACTACACTGCACGTTCTAATTATCAATGAATGCAACTTTATAACCGCAATATAACAAATATATTGCCTACTGCGATGTGTGCTATGCGCTAGTAGTCTCGATTGAAATGTTTATGACATGACCAGTGTAAAAACAAGTGCCACAAACGATAGAGTATTGTGCATCGACCGTCTCAGCTGTGCGTATGTGTCAGTTACTTTCTCAGCGTGAAGGAGGCATCTGACATCGGGAGAAGAATTGGGCGTAATCCCAACCATTTCGTCTGGCTGCACATTTCGTGTAGAATGTGGTTATGAGGGTGTTTGGGCATTTTAAAGGCGTTTCAGCTTCTAAAGGTATTGAAAAGGAAAAGTATTGAGACTAAACAGGCAGCAGGACACATATATTTTATAGCTATTATAAACACTGATGATGACATTTAAGTTTCGCATGCAACCCTTGGATAATGGAGTGGGGGGCGGGGGGTTCAACTATTTTTTAATCGAGTTGAACTATTTTTCCCCAAGGAGAACTCTTGCCTCAAACGGAATTGTTTTCCTCAGCCGGGGGTGCGTACGGACGTGTGTGTTTATACAATGCCTATAGTGAGAAGAAAGTACCATACGGTATATATATATATATATATATATATATATATACTATATATATATATATATATATACATATATATACATATGTATGTATACATATATTATTTAAATATATATATATATATAATTATATTATATATTACACGAAACTAAACAGACAAAAGGATTGGCTACGCCTAGCAAACGCGTTTGTACGTAACTACTGCTATAAAGTCACAGCTTAAACGATGAGTAACGCGAAACATTATACCTATTTACACACTACTTTTGCATAGTAGCAGTAACAACAGTTTACAACGTAATATACACAAAGGCTGGGAAGAAATCCATCACCACGACGTCATAGCGAAGTACTTAAAACGTCTATTCCATGGCTACTTCTATGATATGGCTATATCATATGGATATAGCACTTTACAAACAAACATGACTAAATCCGTAGCAATATCAAGTAATGTACGTATCAAGTAATCATTTATTTATTTGAAAATACAAAACGTGTATATTGCATTAATAAGGCATATGGCATATAGCATATCGTCTAGTTCGTGCTAAAGTGTGTCTAATACGGGCCAGGCAGACTCCTATTAAGATCAACTTTGATCGCTATCATAGGAGCCACCCGGGTGATGATAACATTTTACCTCGTGCGTTTGATATGATAGCGAGAGATGGATGATTTTGTTTAAAATTTAACGGTGGTATAAAGTTTAATTTGTGAATTTGTGATGATAAATGTTTTGATCCTTCAGCAATACCTCGGACACTAGAATTTTTGTTTGGTTACCTTTGCGATGAGAAGGCATGCCACGAGGGTTATATTCACTGTGATTAACACGTGAAAACTATTTTATTTATTTTTTATTATTATGACATGTTACCTTTTCTAACAGCTGCATAAATAATAAAATAATGTTAATTGTAAAATCAATCTCATTGCCTTGCCTTCGTCGGACGCTCACTTTGTCAATAACCTACCTGGAAACATACGTTTCGTCTCATTCTCTGGGGTGTGGTTGGCATAGCGTGCCGATACATTAGGCATAAATTCTGGTTTTTTATCTTACGCTTGTTCCCTCCTGGTCATATACAATCTTCTTCGATTAACATATCGGGTTCATGACGCCATTGCCCAAATATTTTCGTGAAATCGATCAAGTTCTTCGGCCATTCTACTCGCTGCTATCATCGGTCCGAGGGTATACGCAGTGGTTTCAGGTGGCACATAATCTCTGACACTGTGGTTCTCTTGTTAGCTAGTTTGCACAGTATCCCTTGCTTCACAGCCACCGTTAAAAAGCGTAGCAGAACCGTTATTCAACACGTCTAAATACGTGCGATAATGCACTTTGAGTATGTGCTGGCATTGGCGGATCCAGGTGGCGGGGACCTTTGGAATTTGGCCGCATTATTCCGGCGCTAGAGTGGCATGCCCCTAGATGTTTTGAATGAGTTCCCATTAGTGCCCCCTGGACGTTCTGAAGTGATGAAAGTTGCCACGAAAAATTTCCAACAACACCCCTTCCCTCCGCACCTGTCGTCAGATGTGAAGATCCGAAACAGCGAAGTCGTGTCCACCCGATATTAATTTGGATCGGCCGCTCGTAGTTTTTTGCGAGTCCCCGGGAGTGCAGTTCGGGGTTTGGGCCCCCTAGACTACTTTCCCTCCGCCCCTGCCACGTCGCGAAATGATATTAACTTAAACATTGATAATGGTAAAGTGACTGTCCAAACCTTACTTGATCTATCTGCCGTCTTTGGTATAATCAATAATAACATTCTAATTAAGCTTTTATCAAATTGGTCCGGCATAGCTGGCACAGCTCTGTGTTGAGTTTTGTCTTATCTAATACACAGGCATCACATAGTGAAGATTGGGGGTTGTATTTCATCAGCACTCCCTATTTCATGTGGTTTTCCTCAGGATCCTGTCCTCGGACCATTACTTTTCACTCTCTACACAACACCACTGAGCTCAGTTATTAACAGTCATAATCTAAGTCATCATCTTTATGCAGATGATGCCCAGATTTACATTTCTTTATCTACGCCTAATACTAACTGCTCCATTGATCAGCTCAGAAATGATCTTTATGGCATTTTCGTTTGGATGACTGAAAGTAGATTAAAGTTAAATGCAGATAGAACAGAGTTTCGTATAATTGATACACAGAGGCAGCGTGATAAAATTAAAAGCTTTTCTCCCCCACCTATGCTTAGCCAGTATGTTACGCCTGCACCTTCAGCACGAAATCTTTGAGTAATCTTTGATGATAATTTCAATTTTAGACGGCATATTTCTCAAACTTGTCGCTGCTGTTATTACCGTATTCGTGATTTAATTTCGTATTCGCCGTTATTTGCCTCTTTCTGTTGCAAAAAACTGTCGCAACTGCCCTTACTGCTTGACTATTGTAATTCCCCTTTTCACAATATTTCCACAATAGTACACCACTGGGTTACACAACGTGTGCAGAATTTCTCAGCTAGGGTTGTGATTCGGTCTCCGCGGTTTTCTCACTCAGTGCCTCTTCTGAAGTCCTTGCAGTGGCTTCCTGTACGGTATTTTTAAAATCTGTACTATTACCTATCAGGCACTTTTATATAAGCAACCAGCATATTTATATTCATTGCTTACTCCTATAAAAGAAGCCTATCCAGCTTCGGTCATCTAGTTCTGATTTACTTTCTGTTCCTAGAGTCAATACTAATATTGAAACTAGGGCATTTTCTGTTGCTGCACCAACTCTCTAGAATATTCTCCCTCTTAGTGTTAGATCAGTTGAAAATATTATACAATTTCGCCATCATTTAAAAACGTATCTTTATAACCTTGCGTATCCACCTTAACTCCCTCCATATGTTGATGACTTTAATGTGGCTTATCGATTCTGATATTGACTAACCCTTTTGTATTGATGCGTCTCTGAGCTTGGTTTCCGAGGATTTAGGCGCAACAGGTGTTACCTATTATTATTATTATTATTATTATTATTATAAAACAAACTTTTATTGCTAGGCCCACGCGCAAGTAGACACAAGGAGGACGTTAAATTGATGTAACTCAGCCGCTGACGTCACAGTGCCAATTCTGACAAATGAGCGTAACGAAACTACAGGATCTAGCAAAAACTGGATGTAATTGGACCAAAAGTACGAAAACATCCGGAAACTGACGAACATTGTTTTTTCTCGTTAAGTATCACCATCAACCTGGCGAAGATTTAATAAAGTTACAATTAATGAGTTATCGACAGGTCACACATATTTTCCGTGCATGAGAGCGTACTCTTCCTCTATCAAGCTGACGCCATCTTGACGTGTCGCTTCTGAAAGATAGGCATGATGTGGTGAATAAAATTGCCAACATTTCCAAATGACGGCAGGTATCGCATAATAATTTATAAACATTAAGACCCTTGCTGTGCCAACAAATGCGACTACATTTGAGAAGTTGTCAAGCTGCTAGAGCACCATGACAGTAACAGTCAAGCAAAACATTTAATAATGGAATTAAATTAAATGTCCACGTCTTAATTAGACATACATGTGACTTAAAGTCTGTTCTTGTTTTTACTACTTATCATTTATAACTTAATTTTTAGCAATCCGAAGTTTGTTCGCGATACGTGTTTCTCTGGCATGCAGTGAATTAATGTATTGGGGTTGGCTCACATCTCTAATAATGGTTTCTACTAAGACAACCAACACATTTATGTGAGCTGACGAAATAGAAAGCTCAAATTATTGTACGGAAAACGGTAGTACCACAAATTATGTCTCATAAAAAAACCAGTGTTAAGTTGCTGAGTTTCTTTTCTCGAAAACAAGTTGGCCTGCTTGTTGGAATATGGTGATTTGGCGATGTAGGGGAAGGTTCGGTAACATGAGCCACCAGAAAATATGTGCCATTTCCATAACTCAGAAATGGTACGCCAAATGTTGCTATCTAGCGATTATTTACTAAGTTAAGGAAGGTTGCGGAGCACGTTAGCAAAATTTGCAATGGTAAGAGAACAGGTTTCCGAAATATTTACGTGAATAATGTAGACATATTTACGTGAATAACAGTTAACAACTTTTTTTTACGATTTCCGCATGTCGAATGAATGCATCGGATCATACGTATGCAATCTACATCAACATGAATGGCGTTTTTTGATGAGTTTATTATCGGGTCAGTCTGTGTCATGGGCAGTCATGTCAGCATATAGAGGACATTTCCCGGCTGTAGGGGAAAAGGGAACTTGATTACCTTCTGGACAATATGAGCCATACGCAGTTCATTTAATATGAGCATATGTTATATTTTAATGCAGTGGAGATTGATCTCATTCTCATAACAGTTGGCGGTGATAGTCGATGTGTATGCAGATGTGAGTGGCACGGTGGCATAGATTGTATAGTTGGTTATTTAGATGACAGCCCTTAGTAAGATATGTAAGTAACCAACATTTAAGTGTCCTAGCTCCAGTAGTTTTCAATATATTGCAGTTTAAGATGTAGGACTTTGCCGTTTTGTGATGACATGTTGAAAAGTAAACATAATTATCCATATTGCACAAATTATTATATCTTGAACTAATCAGCCTATATCAATATTGCTTGAACGAATTATTCTGTGCAATGTGTAGATTACATAACCATAGTTAGAACATGCATGCAGTTGGTGGTTAATTTGCATTAAGCTAATAAAAAATCTTGATTTGTTCAATGAATCACTTGTGAGAGGGTTTTCCGACATTGATTGTGAGCTAAATATCTTAGTTAAAATTGTACACGTTTTGCATTTATGTATCGCAGCGTTCATATTATAGCAACATGACATGTCTAGTTGTCGTAATGACTATTCTATTCAGAAACAAAGATACTACGTTGAAAACATTTGCTAAACAAATTTCGATTTCAGACCCACAAAAAATAATGTGTTGTAGAAAATATTGTTACGTAGCTTTACTACGCATAAGACACTCATATAGCACACGTAATATGCTCAACATCCTTGTTTCCTTCACCCACAAAACACCGTCTGTACCAGTAGGTAGATTATTCAACTGTTGTGGAAGCGAAAACAACGTTTAATACACGCATGCACGCATGCACGCATGCACGCATGCACGCATGCACACATGCACACGCGCGCGCGCGCGCACACACACACACGCACGTATTGTTTCAGTTAAGATGTGGCGCTATTAGGTACCTCAAATTTAACATTTAAAATATATAAATTAATTCTGTATAGATTAATAATTATGACCTATAGTCAAGTTATGGTTCACTTGATATGCCCATTGTGATGCAAGCATACAATTAACATACTTTATTTAATTAAGTAAAATGATTATATTTAGCTCACAATTTATGCCTAATGTCCCTCTCGCTAGTAATTTATTGAATGAAGCTTGATTTGTATCTCTTAACACATTAAACCAACTGCGTGCAAGTGTATGCTAATTATGGTTGTTTGATCTACTCATTGCAGAGAATAATTCCACCAAATATTATTGATGTAGATTGATTAGTTCATGAGTTATTAACTTGTGAAACCATGCATAATTATATTTATGTTAAAGTTATTAGTATTTCACAAATCAATACCAGAGCAGTTTGCTCCACATGTATGTTGCGTGCCGCTACATATTGGGGTTATATGAATACAACAAAATACACAAACATTTAGTGTATAAATTATCCCATCAATTACTGTTGTTGGTTAAACATGTGCTAGATAAGTGTTCTTGCCAACACTTCAGTAATGAGATGTGGAATGTGCCTATAGATAGTTAGATCTATGTGATTGTTTCAAAAAGTGCAACGTCTTTGTGTTGCACTTACGGTACCAATGTGGACATGCCTTCATGATCCTCATTTTAATTGTCTGCTTTTGGAAACATAAACATACAGTTTCGCGAAATATTAACGACATATTTAAATAAGTATTCTTAGTCGGTTTTCCGTAATTAAGGTATTATTATTAGGGATATAAATTTGAAGAACTGTAAAGAAGGTGAGGTTCCTGGAGTATCATATCATGGTTTTGACACAGTTAGGTTAAGGGTTTGTTGTGACTGAGATTTAGAATCAAGTAGGGCTACTAGTACTTTTCCACAGGTTAAAGCTTAGTGACAAGTTAATACTGCCATTACAGGTAGGTTAATGCTGCCATTACAGGTAGGTTAATGCTGCCATTACAGGTAGGTTCATGCTGCCATTACAGGTAGGTTCATGCTGCCATTACAGGTAGGTTAATGCTGCCATTACAGGTAGGTTCATGCTGCCATTACAGGTAGGTTAATGCTTCCATTACAGGTAGGTTCATGCTGCCATTACAGGTAGGTTAATGCTGCCATTACAGGTAGGTTAATGTTGCCATTACAGGTAGGTTCATGCTGCCATTACATGTAGGTTAATGCTGCCATTACAGGTAGGTTAATGCTGCCATTACAGGTAGATTAATGCTGCCATTACAGGTAGGTTAATGCTGCCATTACAGGTAGGTTAATGCTGCCATTACAGGTAGGTTAATGCTGCCATTACAGGTAGGTTAATGCTGCCATTACAGGTAGGTTAATGCTGCCATTACAGGTAGGTTCATGCTGCCATTACAGGTAGGTTCATGCTGCCATTACAGGTAGGTTAATGCTGTCATTACAGGTAGGTTAATGCTGCCATTACAGGTAGGTTCATGCTGCCATTACAGGTAGGTTAATGCTGCCATTACAGGTAGGTTCATGCTGCCATTACAGGTAGGTTAATACTGCCATTACAGGTAGGTTAATGCTGTCATTACAGGTAGGTTAATGCTGTCATTACAGGTAGGTTAATGCTGCCATTACAGGTAGGTTAATGCTGCCATTACAGGTAGGTTAATGCTGTCATTACAGGTAGGTTAATGCTGCCATTACAGGTAGGTTCATGCTGCCATTACAGGTAGGTTAATGCTGCCATTACAGGTAGGTTCATGCTGCCATTACAGCTAGGTTAATGCTGTCGCTATACGCATTAAGTCGTCAATGTAGTGTCAAGTGTCATGACAGCATACTTTCTGTATTTGTATTGTCAACGAACAGTGAAGTTTTTCACTTTTTAATTGACCATTAAGTTTATGTATAACACAGTTATCATAATTCTTCATGTTTATGTTTGTATGACGTAACTCCAGTTTTAAATGAATATGTTAAGGTTGTTTATAAGTTCGGTTGGGTAGTGTGTTTGTGTGTGTGTGTGTGTGTGTGTGTGTGTGTGTGTGTGTGTGTGTGTGTGCGCGCGTGCGTGCGTGCGTACGTGCGTGCGTGCGTGCGTGCATGGTTCTTGCATTGGTTGAGGCTATGACCCTGGTGTGTTTGGGACCATCTTGGGTAATATGACCACGTAAGCCCATATTATCCATGGGTCATGCTCATGTTTCCAACGCTTGATTTAATATGAGCCATTTAGGGAACATGTTCTCATCGTCCTCATTAAAAAAGTAAACAACCTACGCATGCAATAGTGCACACAGCAATAGTATACCACGATCATTTTTATGTCAACTTTACACACAGCAAATATCTAGTCATACGGCTCCAGAATATCAGTGTGAAAAAGTGGCTCATATTACCGAACCTTCCCCTATAATAGTTTATGCTTGTTTTGATCCTTTACACAGCAACTACGTCTAAAAGCACTGGATTGAAACGACTGACAATGACTTGCTGATACGCAACTTAGTCACGAGCAAGCCGGCATCACGTGATCGCGATGAAATTTCGGATTGGCTACAAACAAATGATTCCCAAAATGGCGTCGATCTGCCTCTGCTGCAGTCTTGTCCGGGTCTTGTCAAGAAAGCGTGGGTTGATTACAAAGACACACTATCTTAAAATAGCGGCCATTGCTAATCATTCGGGAACCTTTGGAAACATTGGCTTCGAGGGCTGCATAGGCAGTGATAAAAACACTACCGAGACACAGTATTTATATTATCGCCATTTTGTTTACACGTTTCACGAGTGATTTGTTCGCCCGTCAGTTGTCTAGTTGCACGCGCTATTTATACCTTAAATCACCAGCTCCCTGAACTCTGTTTAATTAGTTCAATTGGCTAAACAACTGCAACTCAAGATCCATTTTCATTTGACCGTGTATATAATTACAGATGACCTTGATGTGGTATTTCGTCTAGATGATCCCAACAGCACATGAAAATAAGTGCACGCAATTAAGGCAATCAAATATAAAGTTGTTTAATCTACATGTAATCGAGCTAGCGTATCTATGCGGGTAAGTTAACACGTTCCCCTTAGGCGACTTGCACTTCGAGGTTAAAACTTTCAGTGATTTATCTACGACCCCAAGAATAGGACGTAAGACCACTATCTTTTCGAAATACCCCAACATAGGTCCAGATTCCTTTTACTAGGTAATTACTTGTTCGGAACGTAAAACGTAATGTCCACGTAATACGTAAAACGTAACCTAACAATCGCAAGAACCACGCGCGCGCAACAAATACTTCGAGAAAACGGCTCCTGCGTCAATTACTTGGCATCATGGAGTAGAAGCAGACACATAATATAATACTAAATTGTACCCCCATGCCAATAGTGTAGTAATACGAACGTTATTTTACAAATCTACATGATCACGTCTAGTGCCTATCGATGGACGTGAATTACACATTCGCTCCGACCTCCGTCATTATGAACAAACAACGAGTATCTGCGAGCGCGTTATGGTGTTCGTGTAACGATGCTGCGTATTTTCGCAACCTGCTAGACGAATACTGCTAGACGTATGATTCAGATTGAAAGAAGGCAGAATAACTAGACATGAATCGTTGCAGAATAACAATGAAAATAAGTACACCAACTTAATGTTTTACCTATGATAATAAATTAATGGAACAAAGGATTTACTAACTGTGTACAGAATGCTATTATTATAACTATGTTTACATGATTTTGACAGATATGTAATGGGTTATACATAATTGAACATTTTTGAACTCTCGCCAGCCAGACGACTCATAGTCCACTTTCTCGGGGGATTTGCAACGTAACGCAATCTTGTTTAATGCTATATTAAACAAGGATTAGTTTTGATCGAAATACATCACAGATTCGCCGACATTTCAAGACATCTATTTTCTATCTTAGCCTCATTATTGCGTATTTATTTTGATAACATTACCATTCTGACTGATTTCGAGTTTAAGAAATCATTTTGTTTTCGTGCTCAACCGAGCTGGTGTTTTAATGATTTAAGAGCAAAGTAATTGTTTTTCTTCTCCCTCTAATTCTCCTCTTCTTCTTTTTATATTAATATTATTATGCTAAACTAAATCTGCCAAACCAGCATTTTTCAGGGTATATTGTGAGCAATAGGCCATAATGTCTAGAAAAGGTGTTGGCAGTAAGCACGAGTCTTATCGATGAGTCTTGCATTGAAGCACAACAAACGAACGACGGTGTGACAAGATTAATGCTTATACCATCAACCGCTTAATTCTTACGTCGTTGCCATGTAAATATATAACCTTTCCAGAATGCACACTGCTTGTGGTATCTGTCAGCCCATGAAAACAGCGACTGCTAAGTAAAACGTTGTATTCGTTTCAGGATACGGCTGTTTATGGCACTTCAGATAAACGAAACCTGGATTCCTAACGTCAAATAACAAGCCTCTTAGTAATAGGTTTGGTGATTTACCAAGGCGATCGACTCTCGAGATTTCACTGTGACTCGGCTAGTCCTAGCAGTTATTATATATTCTGGCAGGTTCAGTATGATCAACCGGAAGTATCACACAGCTTCTGCTAAAACCCCTTAAATATTCAGTTATCTTTGAAAGATTCAACGTGGATAGGTTTAAGTCAATCAAGGACTTCATTTTGAAAGATTATCTGTCTTTCGACATATTCTTTCACCGAGTTTATTTTAAATAATAAACTGATTATAATTTCGTACACACTACAGAGTTATTTCAATATTATTATATTCAATATTATAAATCTTAGTTTTCAATCGGCACATTCAACCTCCTTTACTACAAACTTACTAATTACTAAGATGTTGCAAAACAAACAAGGTTTAGCAGACAGCTAATTAAAAAAGCCTACATGATGCAGGGGTCCATCGTAATTTATAACGCACCGCTTTTATTTATATTTAATTTTTTATTTAAATGGTGCATTTGCGAATTGCATCCCACTGTCATTGTAGGACAAGATGGCGGAGTAGTGCAAATAATCTGACAAAGGCGGCAGCATATTATTTGAGTTACTCCGCCAGCTAATTATTTAAGAAAATTTCATTAAAAAAATTAGGGCTATGGTCTCGATTGTCGCAATAGGTTGTTGTTCGGTTTATAAAACGTTCGTCTGATAGTTTATAAACGATGACGTAAATAGTAATGTCGACGTCATCGCATATGTCATGACGTAACTGTGGGCGCGGTGACGTAGTAGTTAGAGCGCCGGAGTATTACACAAATCGTTCCGTTGTACTCGGACACGTTGGATAGGTAAGTGTATGTCAGCTACATTGATATAGTAAGTGTCGGCTGGTTAGGCTCATTTCCACAACTGTCTCCTTCAATCAACCTTCATAAAAGGCTTGGCACGTCAGTTGCTACCTTTTTAAAGATATGTTTTGGCGTGCAACATCTCAGAAAGTGTTTGATAAAGTTGCGGTTGGCGGAACATGCCGATGGTGTTGGAAGACGGGTCAAGGGTGTGCTCAGAAACTGCGGAGAGTACCACCACGGTTGCGACTGTGTAGGCCTCAATTCTGACAATTCGGGCGCGGTAGCATTGTATAGAAAATGTCTGAATTTCAATCTTGAATCTGGTTCCGATCCTCTTGCCGGAAATTGTGTTCATTAAACATTGCTCAGCTGTATAAATGAGTACATGGCTATAGATGATGGTAGATAGCTGTAATTGTACCGTGGCTGAAATATTCCCAGGGATGTCGAGATGGTGTTCGAACGAACAGGTCTGAAGTTTAGAGTTTAGAACTTCTTAGAATAGTTATGAGTCTTGGATACTGCACTTTACACGAACTTATCTTTATCTGTTTATCTTTAATATGGTTATCAGTTGTTTTTATTCATATTTATGCTACGTAGTCAGTACATGCGAATAGGACGTAACTACATAAAATAAGGTTTTTGTCGTGTGACCAATGTTTTATAACTAACAACCTCTAATGTGTATCACAGGCAATATTTGCACATAAAAAAGCCAGCCTGAATAGTCATTCGTTCTACCGAAAGGGTAGGTGATATTTAATATGTTTATCAAGTGTCTAGAAAAGATTTCGCCAATATGCACGAGTTGTTTAGTGTTAAGAACTGTTTATAAGTTCAACGGCATATAATATTAGTATATATAAGAATGATAGTTCGTGCATGTTAGGTTAAGACAAATTACAAATAAAATACATCACTCTTTAGACCAACAGCGACAACTAGACTGTCGCGAATGTACGTAAGGGAATCGTAGCAAACCCGTTCAATAGTACGTTGCTATGGGAACAAGAACAAAGTTACATTCCACGTTTGTGTGGACGAATCCAATACTTCTTAAACACCCATCGGGGTTCACAAAGACATAGAGCATCAAACCAAACAGCACTACGATTATATGTCAAAACGTATATTTTCAAAGGTTTATCCATGATGAATTTGCTTCTGGTTGCATCAAACGAACAGTACACCAATATCAGATTATTCGGAGAGACTGCATATTTGGAGATTGCGATTTTTTGCGAGTGCAGATATATTATCTTCCTCAACAAATTAACGTTCGGGGAACCGTGCCAGTGCGGTGCATGATAGCCCCGCGTGTATGCACGGGGAACGTTGGCGCGGAGACGAACGGAACGGGGTCACGACGCCTCGGCACAGCGCAACGCTTTATCGCCGTATCCGATTGCAAGCGATCCCGGGGCAGCGTTCGCGGAGTTTCCGGGAAGCACGTGACCGGCTCCATGAACAAATTTGGTTGTAACGACCTCGCTTATGTGCCGTGTCGCCCGCGTCGCGGCTTCTCCCTGACCGAGCCACACTGCTCGCTCAGTTGTCGTCGCCACTTCGTACTTCTGTGCCGCACGCGGGTATCCAGGGTCGGCATTGCATGCGCGCTTGGATCGGGTTTATAGACAGCCGGGAAAACTTGCAGTCGGGTATCGTCTACAGCCGTGAAGGTAAACGTGTTACATTTGTTTACTTTTCCGCCTTCTCTTGTCCCTAGGGTGGCGTACGCCTCTCTGTTCGTTGTCGCAGGTTTATTACAAAGATGTTGGTGTTTTCTTTTAAACGCAAACGGTTCGTCGGCTAATTTGTAGGTGAATGGCCACGAGTCATTTTCGTAGAGATGTAGAACTTTGCCTGTATTCTATCGATCGTCGAATCTCCCTCCTGCTGGCTCTCATTAGATCGGAGGTAATTTAGATCGGTCACTGCTTGCGAACAGGCGCGGAGAGAGTCAGACAGACAGCCGGACAGCGTTCTGAAGTGCGTCTGCTAATTGGCGTTTCACCTGCAATCACTCGCATTTCCAACCTGAAAGGGCGACATGTGTTGCATGTTGCTTATTATTCGGCAGGTTCGGTTACAGTTCATCCGGTTTAATGGTACCAACATCCTCGCGCGCTAGGAGTCGCTGCTGCTGATTACGTCAGTGTCAGCCAGCAGTACCTCCTGGCTGGTCGCTTTGCGAAACTATGAATTTAAGCTCAGCCTAAGAAATCGCTCACTATATCAGTGGTTGGCGGCAGGTCAGGTGGTCATAATAAAACTCATTTCAACCAACCGCGGCTCGTGTTACATGCAATGTTTAGGAAGTAGAAGCAATTATTCGAATACACAATATTGGGATTCCCAAAAGACGTTTACCCGTCTTCAAATTAGGGCGGGTATTTGCGATGTTCTCACGGGTGACGCAGTCGCGACTGGCGAAGTCAATTACTAGTTTGACTCGGCTAACTTCCGTACTTCGCGTAGGAGATCTGCCAGGGCTAGTTTTGCATGAAGGTAAGTTACCCATCCTCGCAAGGAGCGAGGATGGGTAACTACGCTTAGTGGTAGCCAGCTATGGAAGCGTGTTGCATATTATTACGCAGGCTTGGTTAGGGTCCCAACGGTTTCGTGATTGCATACGATATCCATATAACAAGTTTGCTGCCATGTCCTCTTCATAAATCGCAAAAGAGATATGTATCTTGCAAACGCGTCCGTTGCCGTAGCAAGGTTTCATAAACTTGCGTTTTCTGTTCTGAAAACTGTCTTAATTAAACAGACAGACATTCGAAACGTAATACGGTTAAGTCATTTATTGTTTGTATTTTGTTTGAAGATAGCGTTTTCGATCGTTTCAGTTTGTCTTTTCTTTTGTTGGTAAACCTGCTGGTCTATGTTGCTGCTAGTTGGCAAGTGAGTCTAACCTTTTAAAGATTGTTATCTGCACAGTCTTTTGTTTTAGGGTTATTGTAAATTCTATATTCGCAATATGCTCTGTCCAATGGGACGCTTAGAACATGTTCTGGCTTTGTGAACGCGTAACAAAAACAAGGATATTCATAGTAAATAGCAAGATCACATGACAATTGTAGTTCCTGAGTTAAGGTAAAGCATGTAATATTTCTAAACATTCTCTGCCAGACATATGGAATCCTGATAGACATACGAATTGCAGCCAGTTACATACACATGAACATACAGATTGAACACGATGTAGTAAGATTGGACGTAAGACACGCACGCACGCACGCACGCACGCACGCATATAACGACGGATAGAGTGTGACAGGCAGACACAGACAGACACAGGCAGACACGCAGACAGACAGGCAGACAGGCTAACACTCAACCAGATAGACAAACAGACAGACTGTCAGACAGATAAACAGAGACATATAGAGTGGTGGTAGATATAAAGACGGCATACAGACTGGCATAAACGCATACCAAGGCAGAGACAATGCTGAGAGACATGCATACAGAAAGACAGACTAAGCCACAGACTGACACACAGAGAAGGGTAGATAGACATGCAGACAATGTATAAGATAAATACACACGATAGAGATCTGATAAACATACAAGATAGACAAGAGAGACAAGCAGGTGGAGAGTTATACAGCTGTGCTTATGTCATCGCTGTCTGCGCCCGCGCTTCTTGCAAGTCTCGTCTAACGGCGAAATGCGAGACTTCTTCAGTGCTGGGTAACTACAAACACATTCCGCACACAGCTGCCGACAGTGAGCATGCCAACTGCTTTGTAGGGCGCTGTTGCTGGGCTTACGTGAAGATTTAAGTAATAGGTGTGGTTCCTAGAAAACGCCAACGACACAGACACTAACTGAGTCACCTTTACTCCTAAAACCCCGCCCCCTCAATGTAGTACTTAAACAGATACGCAGTGTGTGTGCTTGTGTGTGTGTGTGTGTGTGTGTGTGTGTGTGTGTGTGTGTGTGTGTGTGTGTGTGTGTGTGTGTGTGTGTGTGTGTGTGTGTGTGTGTGTGTGTGCGTGTCTTATTTCTCTCTCCCTGTCTTCTTCTTTTACCCTTTCTGACTCTTTCTCTCTCTCTCTCTCTCTCTCTCTCTCTCTCTCTCTCTCTCTCTCTCTCTCTCTCTCTCTCTCTCTCTCTCTCTCTCTCTCTATATATATATATATATATTTCTATCTATCTCTCTTTCTCTCTCACCCTGTCTGTCTGTCTGTCTGTCTGTCTCTCTCTCTCTCTCTCTCTCTCTCTCTCTCTCTCTCTCTCTCTCGCTCTTTCTCTCTCGCGCTCTCTCTCTCCCTCCCTCCCTCCCTCCCTCCCTCCCTCCCTCCCTCCCTTCCTCCCTCCCCCCTCTCTCTCTCTCTCTCTCTCTCTCTCTCTCTCTTCTCTCTCTCTCTCTCTCTCTCTCTCTCTCTCTCTCTCTCTCTCTCTCTCTCTCTCTCTCTCTCTCTTTCTCTAACAATGGTAAGGATGACGTTGTTTACAACTTCGGTGATACATCATAATGTGAAACAGTACTAACAACAGCCATGGTGATTGAATTAATAACTAGAGTGTACCATTGGTTTTTATTTTCGTTGTACCGCAACAATATTAGGGAGTCTGTACATTGTGACCTGTAGCCAGCATACATAATGCTGTGGTCTGTGACATGTAGCAACATCATCATCATCATCATCGTTATCACTATCATCATCATCACCATCATCATCACCACTACCATCAACATCACTGTCATCATCATCACCATCATCATCGCCATCACCATCATAATCATCATCATCACCACCGTCATCACCATCTTCTTCTGGCCTCATTGTCCATACAGTTGTAATGCATCTTCTCCAATGTGCCCTGTGTCTGGCGGCCCGTTTGGCTTCTTTGCACTTTTCCATCCTACATTTTTGGCTTTTTTTCTTAAAGGTTCTTCGCCAGGTTGTCTTGGGCGACCCACTGTCTGTTCACCTTCTGGCACCGATGTCAGGGCTGTTACACAGTGTCTGGATATTTCTGAGCACATGCTCAATTCATTTGCATAGACTTCTTCACTGGGCTTCTCGTCCCTTGTTTTTGTTTTGATGTCTTTGTTTTCTACCACATCTGCCATCTAATTTTCAGTATCCTCTTCAGACACTTGAAATGGAATATGCCCATCCTCCGGTTGTCACTTGTAATTATGGTCCATGTTACATGTCTCTTCAATTACACACTGCACTAATTTATTGTATAAATAGGGCCTAATCAGTTTAGTTATTATTGTACACACATTGAAGCTCCACAACTCCCTCCGTACTGTGGGATACATAAACTGGACCAAGGCGTACATCTGTGGCAAACATATGTCGGTACGTCGGAGCTTTCTTCCCTCGCCCACAGAAACAGTTTCTGCTGTGTATATGTGACTCGGGTCTGCGTCTGCCTGTCTTTGTCAAGTTAGCACCACGCTTTTCCTTTTAATCATCCATCAAACAATTAATGCACTTTATCCGTGTCAGGGAGCCGATACGCTAAAACGAAGCTTTCGGGTTTTTTAATATAATGTTCCTAACACTACACTATATGTGTCGATGGTACATCGCCAGCCAAGTTGCATTTCATAAACCCGAAATTTTTTTGCAATTTGAAATATAACGGACGCCATTGGTTTTTTCCACGATATCCTTTTATGTTCGGCGCATTCGCAATGTCCCCACGTTCAACACAACTGATTCAACGAACTGCATGCCTATAATGACCACACCTATTGAAAGCGGGTGACGGAACAAACAACTTTTCAAATGCAACCTTTCAAATGCAATCAGTTCCTATTAGACTCTCTCTTTCTTCTTATTTTTCTTCCTCTCGGTCCCTTGCTGGCTAGCCACATCACTTAATTTGTTCCACCCTCCCGACGAGCCGTTTTTACTCTTTATCTATCGCGATCTGCTACCAATCAATGCCTCCCAATCTCGGCTGTGTATCCCTGCCCTTTCAAGATCTTTCTAACACTGTCCATCTTAATGTTGATCTTCCTCATCTCCTTCTGCTACCATCTTATGTTTTCCATACTCTCTTCGCCATACCCTCCTCAGCCATACTCTATATTATTATTAGAAAACACACATGAAACCCGGCGTAAACGGAAGCAGAACATGAAATTGTGGTCACGTTCCTATAACACAAGTAGTAATGGCCGCGATCAAAAGACTCTGAGTTAAGAATGCAAGACTTTTTGTATCTTCTTTATCTTGATTAATAATCTGCAGATTCCCAACACAGACAACACGCAGGTGCAGAGAGATACAACGCTTGTGTTGACTGAATCCTGAAGTGGATTTAGCACTATTGGTTGGTTTGAGTTTAGAAGATTACAATATATATATATATATATATTTATATATATAATTTAGTTTTATGATCACGGTGCAGTATCTTCAACCGCTTTCACTATATTTTATTATTAACGATTTAGTCGCACAAACAACACGTTTTTATCTACATAATGAACCTGCCTATTCCATAATGCAAACAACCCCGGCTGCAAATATCTTTGATTGTTGATGGGTCAAAATTTGTTCTTTCTGCTGGCGACATTTGTGCTACTGTGTCAATAACGTTCACTCGCCGTTGTAGATAAATGCATGTGAACGCTAGCTATATGAAGTTGTCCGCCCTTTCCGAACGTATTTGCGCCCGTATCCAGGAAGAGGAATCGTGGCCCGTCATCTTCTTGCCAGCGACCCGAGCTGACGTCTTGCAATGATCCATGGATCTACCGGGCGAATGACGCACGCGTCGGCACCGCATGTGCTTACTTATTCCGGAAAAGGGTTCTGTTTTTGTGCGAGCCCCGCCGCCCGCAAACTATTCACCTTGCTTCTTGTTGATGACGTTACAGTATATTAACAAACTACCAGCAGTCGAAACTCGCCCTGTGCGCTTGTCGGTTTCGGTACTTGCAAGACAGATGCACAACTGAGTGAAAGGAGCAGCCGCTATTGCGCTGGTTCGGTTGTGGAGAGCCTTCTTCTAAGAGCTCGAAAGAGGACGCAAATAACCAAGAAGTACTTTTTTTATACCGCTCAGTCCTCGGAACTATTTTTTTTTTTTGATATAAATAATTTTTTGTTACATGTGTGCGGAAGAGTCAAGATTGTGCGAGGAATGCTCTGACGTTAGACTTTTTGAAACCTCACAGTACTACAGTCCCTATATCGGCTATGCAATGCCTTTGCACGAAGTATGTTTTCGATAAATGTGCATATTAAAAGTGGAAGTGACGTTTGTGCACTTTTGTAGGCCTGTTATATTATACTTTAGTATCTTGCTTGATTCATATGGCGAAATGCAACGTGATTTGGAATTCAGAGAGATGACTCGAAACTTAACTTGGACATGGAAATCATTAACTCGAGACTTGAGTTAGCCTTGGAGATCTTTGACTCGAGACTTGACCTAGCCTTGGAAATAATTGACTCGATACTTTTCTTGTATAGAGGTAGATCGGTGGCTTAAGAATTAATTTGTCTTTTGTGGCTTGCAAACAAGTCTGAAAGCTCGAAGAGTAAGCAAAACGAAACTATGTAGATGTAGGACGTATCATCGAATACATAATTATAAATACTATCATTAATACGTTGGTCGTTTAACACTGCTATTTCACAAAACATGAAACACAATTGTGACGTGTTTGAGTATTATTTGACGAGTGGTTCGAACAATCAACCCTATATAGTGACGTGAGATTGGGACTTGACTTGGAAAGCAGAAGGTTTTTTGGTCATACCAATTTGATAATTTCACTGTGAATTATTTCAGTTCGCACATATAACGACCTACATTGTCTATATTTTCATGTAGTGCGGTAATATTTCTGAACTCTTGTGTTCGATTAGTATTGGAACCTCGTTAGGATTCTGCTTAGAATGTAGCAACAGATGGATCCGTTAGTTCACGAGAATTGACAGCGTTCTCTTAAATATTGCACAGATGTACGCTATTTTCTAAACCATTAGTCAAACTAATAACCACTTAATTGTGTAAATTAGCCATCCAGAAGTCCTCAAGGCATAAATGTGTAGTTTGTCGAGAGTGGCAGCCACTGTACAGTTCGTCTCAAGGTCAGCCCTGGAATCCTGGTGCCTCTCCCGATTCCTTGCCTTGGCATACCTGTTGGCAGTGTGGCCTGTTGGCATGCCCACAAGCATCTAAACACAGCATTTGATATGCCTGGAAGCGCAAGGGAATGCAACATATAATCCCATGACGCAATGCTGCCATGCTGTCAGTGTGTGTGTGTGTGTGTATGTGTGTGCGTGCGTGGGCGCGAGCATGCGCGCCTGTATATGTGTATGTATGTGTTTGAGTGTGCGTGCGTGTGCATGCGCGTGCATGCGTGCATATGCCATATTTCTGGTTGCCCTGCCGCCTGCCATCATTTGATTATGATATAAATGATTAAATTTGTATCTTGTAGTCATGTTTTACTTTAAAATTAGTTAATATATAGTTAATAATTAGTAGTCAACCTGTTATATTTATGTATTGTAAGTAATGTGTATGTATGTGTATGTGTATACATTAACTGCATCTATGAGACGACTTATTCACTTTGTTCCAGAAGAACTTACTCTCCTACTTTTATGCTTTAATGTTATGGAACAAGGAAACTATTTTAAAATAATTATGCTCTGGTGGTCCTCGCTATAAACCCTCAGGGGTTTCTAGAGGATCTCCGCGGTTGCAATATTTTTTTCTGTTTTTATATTCCATTGCACATGTGTTCACTAATTTGTACTTGTAACCGAAATAAAGTTCATTCATTCATTCATATCAACGTCTCATTTTAAACCGTATATTCTACTTTTACATCAATACTATAAATCACCATACGACAGGGAGACATTCATGAGCGTTGCACACACGTGTCAGTCTACTATTTGTCATCGGCTAACGATCCACGGAGCTGCTGTATGCGATGTTACTCCACAAATATCCATACCCTAAAACAGCTCTGTCATCTGCGACTAACCTCATCCTGTTCCACCGTTCACCTGGGCCCTAGCTCCTGGAAACCTATTCCCTATCAGGATATGCCCAGCGGCGTCTAAGGCCAGGATGGATCCGTGTCTTCCCGTGATTGCCCCGTAGTCCGAGTTGTACGGTTGCCCTGTTGCCTGCCATAAGGAATGCCTCTCGTGCGGGTAATTAGCAGACGTAATGCCCCGACCTAATCCGCCTAACCGATGGAGCCGGCCAATCTCTATCGTAAATATCCCCTCGCGACAGTAACAACGACTGAACGCAGGCTGTGAGGGGCGTGGTGCCTGATACAGCGATACCATACGGAAGGTTGGAGATTTTGCAGCCCGGAGTTAGTTGTAGATCCGAGGTGGCCAAAGAAGTCCAATCGCACACCCACCCTTGCAGTCCCGCCTGCCGTTATATTATTCGCAGGATCTTGTCTAATCAACTATAAATACCGCTACAGCAAAACAAACATGTTTTGCTCGGTTTATCTGTGTTTGATTACTATAAACACTATCAAGTCAAACCGGTTGTAATGCATATAAAACAGAACTATCTAAGGTTTTCAATAATGCATTTTTCCCACCAGGTTTGTAGAGATGTTCATGTGAGTGCATGATTTTGTTATATCATAAATTGAGTAGAATCGTCAGATCGGGTAACTTGCAAATGACCATCATTATGTGATGTCATAGCATAAAGTCGGGGAACACCAACGTCTTTTAGGCCGACTTTCTACTGGGTTATTAAGTAGGATTTCATATGTATGGATGTGAGATTATGGGAGAATACCGAGAAAGTCATAATTTTATTACTGCGGTGGTCTAGTATTGTGATAGTTTGATAACTGTCAATATTGACATTATACCATGGGTTAGGCAGACGAGTAGCTCGTAAACCACAAGTGACGTCCCACGCCATACCAAGTCCTTGGACGCGGTAAATTCATCATGACATTACCAAATGAAGTTGAAACAACATACAGATCTACGAACAGTATTAATACAACACAAATAGTCCTGCTATTTGCAACCTAAAGGTGTCAACATCAGCTCACGAAAAAGTTAGAAAGTGCGCGAACACCAATTCTAAAGGAAACAACATTTGCGCAATAAAAATAGCACTAGTAAACACACAATAAATGTTTCAATGTGAAATCGTTCCCGCCATGCAAAAACAAACAAATAAGAAAGACAAGGATTCATTGTTACCAATTCTTGGCCTTATCTTGCGATACACCAACTATCAAACAGCTACCACAGGTGCAGTCACTTGCTGCAGTGTCCCTGGTTGTATCCGTGGGTCGCCGACTTGGCTCAGCGTAGAAGCTTCGCAGTGCACTGGAAGTCGGCTGCGCAGTCATCACTGTTCCACTTTACACTTTCTTCCGCACCTGAGACATACTCTCTCACTGATCGCGTTGCCTGAGGGCACAACAAGCATGGGACAGATGCGGAAAAAAGCGGGACATTTTCACAGAAAAGCGGGAAAGCGGGACCGACAATAAAAAGCGGGATTTCCCGCCCGAAAGCGATACTGTTGGCACATATGGCAACCATGCACCGGTACTGTTGGTACATATGGCAACCACGCACCGGTACTGTTGATACATATGGCAACCACGCACCGGTACTGTTGGCACATAAGGCAACCACGCACCGGTACTGTTGGCACATATGGCAACCACGCACCGGTACTGTTGGTACATATGGCAACCACGCACCGGTACTGTTGGCACATATGGCAACCACGCACCGGTACTGTTGGTACATATGGCAACCACGCACCGGTACTGTTGGCACATATGGCAACCATGCACCGGTACTGTTGGTACATATGGCAACCACGCACCGGTATTGTTGGCACATATGGCAACCACGCACCGGTACTGTTGGCACATATGGCAACCACGCACCGGTACTGTTGGTACATATGGCAACCACGCACCGGTACTGTTGATACACATGGCAACCAAGCACCGGTACTGTTGGCACATATGGCAACCACGCACCGGTACTGTTGGCACATATGGCAACCACGCACCGGTATTGTTGGTACATATGGCAACCACGCACCGGTACTGTTGATACATATGGCAACCACGCACCGGTACTGTTGGCACATATGGCAACCACGCACCGGTACTGTTGGTACAAATGGCAACCACGCACCGGTACTGTTGGTACATATGGCAACCACGCACCGGTACTGTTGGCACATATGGCAACCACGCACCGGTACTGTTGGTACATATGGCAACCACGCACCGGTACTGTTGGCACATATGGCAACCACGCACCGGTACTGTTGGTACATATGGCAACCACGCACCGGTACTGTTGGTACATATGGCAACCACGCACCGGTACTGTTGGCACATATGGCAACCACGCACCGGTACTGTTGGTACGTATGGCAACCACGCACCGGTACTGTTGGTACATATGGCAACCACGCACCGGTACTGTTGGTACATATGGCAACCACGCACCGGTACTGTTGGCACATATGGCAACCATGCACCGGTACTGTTGGTACATATGGCAACCACGCACCGGTACTGTTGGTACATATGGCAACCACGCACCGGTACTGTTGGTACATATGGCAACCACGCACCGGTACTGTTGGCACATATGGCAACCACGCACCGGTACTGTTGGTACATATGGCAACCACGCACCGGTACTGTTGGTACATATGGCAACCACGCACCGGTACTGTTGGCACATATGGCAACCACGCACCGGTACTGTTGGTACATATGCCAACCACGCACCGGTACTGTTGGTAGTTCAGTGTACATAACCAACTTTATTATCGATATAATTTCATCATCACAATGCAGAACACATCAACTACTGCAATGCATCGATACGTTGAAGCATTGTCACACACTGTTCATTGAATGTAAGTTGTCCTTACGATACTTTGTGCCATCAATGCTGTTCTTCCCAGAAGGCACTGCGCCCGGGGCTATAATTGACCGGGCGTTGATCACCCGAGAAACGTGCATAATTCGTACATCATCTGGAGGCGCTCCCTCACCACGCGTTACCATGTCAACAGCGTCTTAAGTTAAACAGAAACACAAACATAACTTCCGGTCTTTGCCATTTTTGGCCGCAACCTCGTACAGTTTCGCAACCTAATGTCTACACCAATTTTGGTCTTAGTATTAAAAATAACGCACACAAAATCAACCGGAACCGGAAGTAGCACCATTAAGAGAACCGCAGAGAATAAAAAATAAACCGGATTAAGATAAATTATACTTGTAATGCTACGCCCGGGTTCAATTCACCGCGGCTCGAGCAGCAATCTCACTGCTGTTGGAAGGGCCTTTCCCGACCCCAAGATACCGCCCTGCCACCAACATGTGCTTCCTATCACGGAGGAGGGAAGCTAGCCGGCATCTACGTTTGAAGTTTCCCGGCAGTGACCCATGACCCACGCAATGGCCGACCTAGTCTCCTCGGCGCACTACGCACAGCTACAGGAAATGCAGGGTGTTTATTCGTAACTGTTGTGCAACTGCACTTATTGTCCGCGAGTTATTGGTAGGATTGTTGTGCGTGGCTTTGCGCTCAAACGTCAGAAATCGAGCTTGTTTGTATAATGTGCTTATCAGTATTACGAAGAACTACTTGTGTTTATAATGATCCTGTTCCGACTGCGCATTCGCACGTATTGAATCACAACTCGCCAAAATACTCATTATGTAGCCAGGGAAGAATATTCTACATCATTTCCAAATCGATTGAGACAGGCAGGCAGGCTGGCAGGCTGGCTGGCTGGCTGGCGGCAGGCTAGCAGGCGGGCAGACTGGCAGGCGGGCTGGTGGGCAGGCGGGCTGGAAAAAGGAAACACCCTCCCACACTCGCACACACGCACACACAATTCTATCTCGCTATTATCACACCAAAATACCAGACAGCAACACGCGACAAATTAATCATTATTGTGTTTACCGAATACGCTCATTTATTGCAATATTGCCCAAGGACAACATAATTACTCTACATTCCAAAACAGTGACACTGTTTTAGCTTATCAAAAGCCAGCATAATAGCAGCAATCGCTGTCGGACGGCACTCCTGGCTATGAGGACACCGCAAATTCATTTCATGAAACAATTAACTTAATTCCACATACGATTAACTCAAATCATTTCAGCATTTTTTCGATGTGTTTTACTAACAGTAGCCAGTATGCGAAGCGTCTGGGTGTGCAACAACGCGCATATCGTCCAGCAGATCGTAGTGATTAGTTGACGCGCCGATAGCGTACCGATTGCTATATGTCGCTTGCCCTAATAAAACTCGGGTCTGATATACCAGACAGATGTCTACGCGCCGACAGATTCGATATCCGTGCGCGGTTTCTGATTTGGCAAAAACCCCAAACATATGCGTTCGGCTTACTGCGTCTGTTTAGATTTGGGCGACGTTTATACTATGTTCGGCAGATAAAAGCGGAGATATGTCGTCGCGATTATTAAGTAAATGGACCGCGTAACTGTCTATCCTCACGTATTGGATGGGACGCTCCTCAAGGTTATGACACCAGAGGTTGATTACCGACAATAAAAGAGCTATTAATTGACATATACAGACATCTGCGTTATATATATCTATATGAGGTTACGTACTCGGTTCTAGGATCAAGTCCTTCTATGGGAATTGCGATCTGATGCGATGTTCTGCATCGACACGTTAAGCCACATATTCGTGCATTCTGAACCCGCGCATTATGTCATGACAATTTAACGTGGGTTCTGGTAACATGCGATGTGCTTTGTTCTCTGAAGCAATACAATAGTTATTCTGAAGTCATGTCATGTTTGTGTTTTTAACAAGAACGGTTTGGAACAAAGTTCAATACAGATAGAGGCTATGCACTGTCCTTCTTCTTCGTTTGTGCAAAATTTATTTCGTTACGGTGAAATCATTGGACAAACCAATACCGTATTTTTGAGCAACGGTAATTATTCAGATGATGTTAACAAAACTACCTAATCTTTTATTAAACCGACTGTGCATATTAAGTAAACTAGACAACGAACCCAATTTGCAATGGGCCAAATGCGTGTGAATTGCTTACCAGAGCTTTCCTGCAATGTTCGGAGCCTAAACAAACGCAACCTATTTTCTGTAACGACCAACACATTTCGCCATCTTTCGGCATCAGTAGGTTGAGTTTATTTGGACCCGCCGTGATTACGGCAACGGCTGATAAATTATACCATCGTCCATCGTCAAGAAGGTAAAGCGTCTAGGCCAGGAATACCTCTGACTAACTCTGCCGATTGATAAATGGTTACGTCCTTAAACCAGAGCCCCCGTTGGTGTCAGATCTTCTCTCCTCAACCAGAGCGCGGAATGACGATGTGCATTAAAAAAAATATGAAACCAGTACGACATGTCAAGTGTTGTGTTCCGTTTACGAAACTGCGGTGCTTTTTTCACTGGACACCGTAACAGTTTTAGCAAAGGAAATACAGCGATACCGTTTAACAACCACAGGAAGACTGCGATTAATGATTTATTAAATTTATGTAGCATTTCTGGACGCTTATGGTCCAGTAATAATGACATGATTGTATTCAAGCGCGCATCATTTTAATTAAACGCACATCACGCGCGGGCACGCACGCATACGCACACGCACAGGCACACACACATATACACACAACATGCACCATACGCACCATGCTGCAAGCATACACACACGCACGCATGCACGCACGCACACACGCACACACGCACGCACACACACACACACACACGATAGATATGCGAATCTAGTTACGGATACCACGTGATTACGATGGCTACAGCCAAGGCATTTAAATTACCAAGCAGAGTCACTCATCGATCCGCCATTTTAAATTTGAACTGGTAGCGTATACAATATTATTACGTTCACACATGAATAACAGAGGGCGCTGCGTGAGTGACTATGCTTGTTTATTTAAATGCTTTGCTACAGCTGTGTGTCTTTCTATAAGTTGAGTGATAAAACAGCTAACAATGACAGTACACACCGTGGCATGACAATTATTATTATTATGCAGCTGAATAGCAACAATCCTAGAGCAAACGGTGAATCATCCGATGTCACAACCCCCTTAAACACAGTCACCGTATCTTTGTTACTATCCTACACATACCAATATTCTGCTGGAATGTTTTTGGCGGAATACCACCCTCCTCACATTCCGGTATAATTGCCAGCCTACCGATCGACAGCCAGTAAATCTCCTGTCCGGCTCGCCACGGTCAGACGTCACCGGTCCAGCATGACCGCCGGCCTTTTGACGGATTTACCGGTGTTTATCTGGCGGAAAGGGATCCAGTCGAGCAATTTGGTAGACTACACAACCTGTGGGTTATGTCCCTGATCGTAGTTATTCTCTCACCGTTGGTTTATATAACCCCGTGTTGGTTTTAGTTGAATGCACACGTTTGCACTTTTGACATTCATAGATTTATTTTCACGTTAAATATAGAGTATGTAGTAAAGTCGTCTTGTTCTTCTCTTTCCGCTAGCAGCAGTTTTCTTTCTAAATCTGTCAGTTTTTTTCATCTTTCTAAACACCATGTTTACGCAGTTTTACAATCGGACATCATGTTGACATTGCATGCTAAACAGTAATGGGAATGTGAGTGCGTGCGTGCGTGGGTATTTGTACGTGCTTGTGCGTGTATGCGAGCGTGTGTGTGTGTTTGTGCGTGCGTGCGTGCGTGCGTGTGAGCGTGCGTGTGCATGTACGTTGGTTTTGTGCGGGTGCCTGCATGTTCTCATCCAGGCCGTCCAACGTCCCCACCACGTAAAAAACAGTCAACTGCCTGGCAGTCTGCCAATCCGAGAAGGCAAGCAGTTATTTTCAGCGAATGTGGGTCACCGGGGGAGCGCGGTACCCCCCCCCCCCCCAGGAGGGCCAGGTGTCAATTGCTTCGTTTCCCGTGAGGGTAAGTCCTTAAAAAGTCCTGAAGCTATCGGTGGTGGG
>OZ023213.1:16156979-16177207 GCA_963995525.1 Escarpia spicata
AGAGGAGAGAGAGAGAGAGAGAACGAGAGAGAGAGGAGAGAGAGAGTGAGAGAGAGGAGAGAGAGAGAGAGATAGAGAGAGAGAGAGAGAGAGAGAAAAAGAGAGAGAGGTGGGGAGAGAAGAGAGAGAGAGAGAGAGAAGAGAGAGAGGAGAGAGAGAGAGAGAGAGAGAGAGAGAGAGGGAGAGAGAGAGAGAGGGGAGAGAGAGAGAGAGAGAGAGAGAGAGAGAGGAGAGAGAGAGAGAGAGAGAGAGAGAGAGAGAGAGAGAGAGAGAGAGAGAGAGAGAGAGAGAGAGAGAGAGAGAGAGAGAGAGAGAGAGAGAGAGAGAGAGCTGCTCGGTATTAATTTGTCTGACAATTCAGTTCTGGAAGAACGTGATCGAAACTTGTCGTGACAGAGAACAACTGTAATTATTTCACTCAAGAAGGCATTGATCATCACTGTGAATATATTTAGAAATGTTGAATGAACAAAATGCCGGATCATTTGGTGGTGTATATTTGATTTCCGACGTGATTAAAATGTCAAAGGATCGGCCATCTTGTAATTCTGTGCCATGTCACCGTTGGAAAGAAAACGGTCTTGACGTTCTTCGAAATCATATTGTCCTACGCAGATCATTACGAATTTACACACAATTTCACTAGATTAACATGTAACAAAACAAAGCACAATCATACTTTACTCAAGTCTTATTACGCAGTACAACCGTACGAACGCCACGGGGGGAATATTCAGCCAAATGCAGCTCAATCTAAACATCCTGACACATAAATTACACCAAGCCAATTAGCGAGTAGCTGCGAGCATTCTCTACTTGCGTTTAGGCGGATACAACAATAATTCGAGATACATACCGGCCTTGCTGATGTCAATGGGAATTTCATTCGACTCGTTTGCCATGCCCTGCTTCATGCAGCTGCCGGACAGCTGGACGTGGACGGCGTTGGAAATCTGATTCTCTCCCACGTTGATCTTGAAAGGACTGCCATTGATCGGATGGCCATCCCTGGTCACTTCAATCGTGTACTGTCCTCGGGACTTCGGTGAGAATGCCACCAGTCCTACAAGAGTAGGACGGAAAATTGGTTTCAACGGCAACTAATGTGTTTGAACAGTACAGTGTCCACATGTATAGAAACTGCATGGATAACGGGGAATACTTCTGTGGTGACATCATGTGCGGTATTTTCCTATCCAGTTCCCGTGTGGATACGATTCGAATCACTACATGGCGCGATTCGATTTTATGCATCCGCATATAAAAGCATAACCGCATCTGGACGTATGAGATCATTCTTAATAATTCCACTTGGCACTATATGAATTCTTTTTCGCATACCGCAGCTGCGTGCCGTTTTCGTTTATATGGGATCCTAGCCTAACTTTAAAAGTTACTTAATTTACAATTGGCTGAGAAATGTTCCAATTGAATTG
The DNA here is from genome assembly GCA_963995525.1 of Escarpia spicata. Taxonomy (NCBI): domain Eukaryota; kingdom Metazoa; phylum Annelida; class Polychaeta; order Sabellida; family Siboglinidae; genus Escarpia; species Escarpia spicata. The sequence continues at coordinate 16,158,416 of OZ023213.1, forward strand.
AAATAACGAATTTCACAGATCATAAATTAGATCCAATTTATGTCGCTTTTTAAAACATAACTTTACTTAAACTAAACAGCAATACATATTGTTGTTGGCTGCATTATTTAGAAGTTAGAATATTAGCCATTTTTGACAGAATATGATTTTTTCTCTCATCTAACGTTATGTCACTCACCAAGTTGCCCGTCCGGCATCTTCTTCAAGAGGCAATGCTCATTGGAGCCATCTGGTGTCATCATGATGCCCACAATGTTCGCCAGGTCGATTAAACCGCCGCCAAGCGTCACTTCGCTGCTGGCAGGAACTAACAGCTGACATCTTTTGCGGTTGTCTCCTGCATAACGTCCAGTTGCCACAATGAAACGTACTACGCTATTGAATGCAGCGTGATTACTTCACACTTGTAAAGAATACGGGGCCACCGCATTTACATTATTATGACGATATAATATGTATTGCACTCATACACGATGTCAATGGTCATTGCGTAGTTACGTGTGGAATGGGTACATTTTTTTACATTTTTGTGTATAAAAACATCTTGTTACCTGTTCAGATTTTCAGATGTTCGAATGTGCAGATTAGACTTAATAACGCCTAGCGCCATTTTCAATTTGTCTATATGGAATGAGTATGTATGTGCAAAAACGTCGAAGTCAATTTTGACGCCAGATAAAAACGAAGAGTATAATGTGCATTTTGGGGGTGTTGTCATGCATTTGTTGTAAAATCAACACTCGAAACAGTAAACCAATTAATGTGTACTTATTTAATATCTTTCACGAATTACCATCGTTGACGCATAATCATCTGCACATTGGAGCATTGGAAAATGCAATTAAATGTGCTTTTTATACACATACTGTTTTAAAATTTACTCTCAAAATACAAAATACATAGTCCAAAATATATATGCATTGAGCATGGTGCATGTACACACTGTAACTTTACAATGGCGTAATAGTGTTAAGTTAACTTACTTAACCACTTTTCTTATGAATAACGTAAATTGACATGCTTAATAATTACACAAACACGTCCCTATTTACTCCAGTATCGTCCACCATACGAAATTCATACTTCACAGGTAAAAATTGCACTCCTTGTGAACAGTTTTTGATTCTCTATTGTTCCATAGTTTTATCTGGGAAAAGCGGACGATTGGACTGGAGTAATTATGGTAAGTCGTTAATTACTTAATGCACTGTAGTTCAGTTGGGGTGTGGGGATCAAACATAGGTGGGATATATGTATATATATATATATATATGGGACAACAAATATATATGATATATATATATCATATATATATATATAAACAACTGTTTTAAATATGTAGGAAGACACAATCGGACATTAAGATAAAGAGAAGCATCACAGTTATGCGTTAGCCAGCTAATAAGGTGTATGTCACATGGAGGTCATTCAATAAACGAGAATGCAATATTGTCATAACTTTTAGCAATGCCAGAACTACCCACTTTAAATCAGGTAAAGCTCATTTTTTTCATAAAAAGCCATGTCATGTTTATTATAGAGTAGTGACGTATTCACACGTACATAAAAAAGTTATAGTAGTTGTTAGTAAAACAAGTTTACTGGTTGCATTTACCTGAATGCATACACTTATGTGTGGCTTTGATAATAACACTACATAATGGTTAACACTCATAACCTTGTGCACAACAACCCATGACTTCTTGCCATTGAAGTTTACGTCATCGTATCCACGTCATTCCATAACGCAATTTTTTGTTTAGCAACCAGCTCCGCCAAGCTTAATAAAATGGTCGCTGCAAATGCAAAATTGTCGAACATATCGCGAATTTAATTGAAATTTTAGTCCATAGAAATGTGCCTTTGCGAGAAAAATAACGAGAAGGGCACGTACGGGGAAGTTTGATCAGGCGTACGCCGCCTAGTAAAGAGAATGTATTTTATATAACAATAATGGTTCCTTAAGGCGAAGCGGTTGCTAATGTCACGCTCAGGGTTACGACGTAAGTCGTTCGATCTGTCAATTGTCAAACATTCCTACGGTGCAGCAGAATGGACGAGCATTTATTATAAATGGACAGGTGCAAGGAAAATGAACGAAGCGGTGGGCGTAACTGTGTTGGAAGCAGTGGTTGTGGCTGGGAGGTTGGGAGTAGGAAGGGATATTAGGAATCACGTCAACGGACATGGACGGGAAACGGAATGGGCAACCATTTGGTGAGAAAGGATCGTTAAAGTGAACGTCATTGGACAACCCGGCGACATCCAACATTTACAATTGACTCCACAATACAGTATAATTTTTTCTGATTCTGATTCTCTAAGGAGCCACTATTGGCTGTAATTAATGTTAATAACCTCGCCCCAAAACCAAACCAACCTAATATCCACTACAACACACAACCCCTTTTGGGCACATTGGTTTTTAGTTTTGTTGAATTTGGATATAACTATTCGTTTAGTATTTAATCTGTGTGGTTTCGTGTGTAATTAAATTGACAATTATATGTCATCAGAACCCATCTATATATAAATATAAATAACAACAACATTTATATGACATAAATCAGAATAGCATACGACTTGTTTTTACAGTTGATGAATACTCAATGTACCAACATACATACCTAATACAAGGACTGATTATAATGTACTCGTGTACACATTGATGTACATATGGATACTTAAGTATACATTTCAATACGTATTATGAATTACAAATAAAGCAATTCTGAATACGACAACTGGATTCATAATTTAAAATAAAAAAACCGGCAAGCGGCTGTGACTGCGGTTGTTATTTGTGAGTCGTCTATTTGACGTGGGGAGTGAACTTTAAATTTAAGAGAAACCACCCACAATAAATTCACTTGTGATTCTCGCCATATGTTAGGTTTAAACAGCTAAAATGTAAAGATTTGTACAGACTAGATATGATTGCTATAACGCAGGCGACAGTTAACTAAAATAACTCGATACATGTTGTATATGTTAGAGCTAGCTATCACAACTACACCGTAACACAAAGTAGGCCTACAGAATAACACAAGCCATAACAAAATTGCACATCTGCTTACAGTAGATGTCTTTACGTATGACGTGACATCCTTTTAACTTAATACATTATTCATGCCTTACTGTACACAGAAGATAACCGACGAAATACGTGTGTTAGCATATATTACCTGTACTACTGGTTTACACTTATTTAGGAAGAATACAATACCACTAATTGTCGAAAGAGAGAAGAGAAGAAGAGAAAATCCACATACCTCCAGCTGAAGTTCGGGAGAAGAGAGGAGAAAGAAGAGAGAAAGAGGAAGTTCGAATTAATAGATGCCTTGTGCGCTATTTTGACGCCAACACTAGTGACGTATGACTAGGTTATTAAACCGAAGAACTAATGGTTTCAACCGCACTAAATGTACACAAACCGAATCTACTCTCACGCGGAAACAGCCGTGCCTAATGATGGTGAACTTAATACGCTGAACAATACGCTTGCATTAGTGGCTAAAGCGCTAACCACACGAGAAACGGCTAGGGTAATACTAGCGAAGTGTGCATCAACCAACGAAACAAACGACTAATTGAAATATTAGTTACATTCGTCATATAATTATAACTGCGCATGTCCTTAGACACAACACGAGGGCATGTGGTAACAATGCACCAGTAGCAAAAACAAATAGCTGCAAAAAGTCAATAAACGCGTTTACACTTCCCAATGTTTTATGTAGTAAGCGCAGAACGTTAACGGCAAAACGTAACAAAGAAACGTTAGGTTAGAAAGCAGACAAATGCACCTTGTTTGTATTCTAGTTACGTCGTTTTAACACGACCTACAGTCTGTTCAACAAACGTCAACTCCTGTCTACTGTATGCTCTACTTTGCACCGCATGTGCGTGATGTTCCCTCCATTTCCAAAATGCAGTCCAGAGAATAGTCAAGATTCGTAAAACTAAAATGGCTTACTTTTATTACCGTAGCAATTGAGAACATCCGGGTGCTGTTCGTCAGCTTCAACCAGTGAAAAGAACAGTGAGCGATATTAATTCGTCTCCGCCTGTTTTACTAAGTATGACTATTGCCGTGGATTCATAAGAACTAACATTCGTCACCAATCACTCTGGACATTTCTATTACGTCGGAAAATAACAATATTGTCCTAATATAATAACATAAATGGCTTACACTTTAGAAGAACTGATTACGTCATTCGGGAATATTGTTACCAGTAAGAGAACATATGTCTTTCTCGTGGGTATAAAGCATCTGGCATTGGAAGACAAAAGAATCAGCAAGATTTGCAAGACAGAGTAGTACGAGGGTCTGAAATTATTTTATCGACTACCATTTCACTTGTCACTTGGTGATCGCTGTAAACCGACGATGGGATATTTGATATCACAGGCGGGCAACTTTGAAGACCCTGAAAAGCCATGCATGTGGTTTTACGTATGAATCATATCGATACCGATGTTTACGCTTTAAATGTTGCCTTCTTTCTTGGCCGCGGTTTATTCTGGTCTCCAGTTATGACTCCCTGTGATGTGCCTCTGGTAAGGAAATGACACGTTGTTACATTGTAGGGGTAGATGTGTGTCTTGACCTCAATATACGTGAAACAGCTGATGGTAGAGCGGAGAACGTGAAACACGGACATAAAGGACGTGGGGCGAACGAGAGAAAAGTGTAACGAACGCAAGAACATTCGAGTGGTCAGTGGAATGAGGTAAGCGGGTGAGAGAGAGAGTGTGAGGAGGGACACGAACATGCATCGAATCCGATACTCATGCGGGGAGCACAACACAGCAAGTGACCTGCGACACGCACGTCACAATAACGGTAGTCACGGCAACCGTAGCTATGGCAACAGCAGTTATACAGCAACAGTAGTCATAGCAACGGAAAATATGTAATTCGTTTTATGTGCGAAATGTTAATGATAACAAAGAGAAACATATTTTAATAGTTTACCAATAATATTTATTTTATTTTAGTAAGTTGTTGTTGATATTAACTAAAACTGAAGAGACACATATTCGACAATAATAGATCAGAACGACAACAACTTCAGTGTTACATTAAAGTGAATACGCACGATAGAAACAATTGAACTGTAATTGTAATACATCTCACATTATCATAATTGAGATTATATCCATGTCTGTGCGCAATGATGTTAGTTAATGTGTTTCTGCGTATCTGAATGTACGTTTGTCCGTTGTGCATGTTGTACACTGAGTGTACGCCTTTTTGACTCTCTGCGTGGTTGCTTGCGTATTTGCATGTATGTTTGTGTGACAGTTTGTTTGTTTTGTATTTGTGTATGTATAACTAAATGTATTTAGTGTGTATGTATGTATGTGTGTGAGTGTGTGTGTATGTATGTGTATGTGTGTGTATGCATGTATGTATGTACATATGTATATATGTATGTATGTATGTATGTATGTATGTATGTATGTATGTATGTATGTATGTATGTGTGTATGTGTGTATGTATGTACGTATGTATGTATGTATGTATGTATGTAGGTAGGTAGGTATGTATGTATGTATGTATGTGTAGACCCGTCTATGTCTCTCTGTGTGCGTCTGTCATGAGAACTCATACACCAGTCAGCCTGTCCTCTGTCCGCATACATAAGAGCCGTACCTGAGACTTTGACGGGGAATGGAGACCCGTGCAGCTTCTTGCCGTCGACCCGGATCGCGACGTCATACTCGCCCGGACACAGCGGCACATAGTCAACGTACATGTTGGCTCCTTGCATTTCCTTGCGACGGACGTCAACCTTGCCCGGCCCGGAGATGTCGACGTCGACCTTCTCTGGGCACACAGCGGACACATTTTAAATTAATTTGTATTAAATGTACAGGTGAACTTACATTTACGGTCACCTCAGTAGTACAGCCACCTCGCAATTAGTGTTTCCCTACGACAGTCCCAAATTATTTCCAATCAACGACATAACCGAACCAATTTCTAGCGGTAAAAATACCAGACATAATGTTTTTTCCATATATTGGTCTGAAGAAATAGTAGGTGAGCATTTATATATTAGTCTAACAATAAAAACGATTGGGCCTATTCAAACACGGCTAATCCAGCATTAACTGCCGTCATGAAGTTTGCTTGTAGGGGTAGCATTGTTGATGAATATGGTAATTTAATAAAATGTTGTCTTTTGTTTTCTGAACTTACTGCCACCAGCTGCAACTATGAAGCTAGCTTCCTTGCCGCTGGCTCCGCTGTATAGTCCGCAGCCATAGGCCGTGACATAAGCGGCGCCGATCTTGTCCACGTGACATCGGAGCGGCATTCCTGAATGGTACAAGATCGATTTGTCATGACTCTGGGGTACATATCCGGAACTAGCAATGATGTTATTTTCACCCATGGATTGGATTCACCCAATACAAATTTTAATTTACAATTCGCACGCACACACCCACATTCACACGCACCCAGAAATACAGGCACAGACACCCACAGAGACACACACAGACACGCACACCCATACAGACGCACCACACACACGCACTTGTTCAATCTAAGTGATTGACAACTCATACATTATACATACATGTCAACATGGTGTTCTGATCGCCAACACTTAAACGCTAAACATCCTTCATCTAGGCTTTCATTTGGAAACGTAGACAAGAGCCAAGGTGGTTCCATATCAGAAAATGATCTTTTTTACATAGGGGGTCTCACCATCGACAACCTTCTCGTTATAACTGAAGTTGAGTTCGTGAATTCCCCTCTCTTTCGGGTTGTAGTTGATGCTGATAGTTCCATCGTTGTTCTGGTTCACAGTCGTCATGATAGCTGCTTGCTTCTGAAACGTAGGACCAACGATTGACATAGAGGTTCAACTGGTATGCAATGTTTTATTTTCTAGTGTCACGACATTAAAACATACTATGCAAATATGTGGTCTTGTTGAGCGCATAATGCAGTTCTTAGGATCAATCAAAACAACGAGGAATGAATGCAATTAACATATCCATCACATGACCTGTTGCCTAGCAAAACCTCCGTCAAGCCATCAGAAAACACGTGGTAGATTCATAAACGTGTTTCTTTATAACAAAAACTTTAGGCAATGTGTTCAAAGTGACAATTGTATGCAGGAATGCTTGATTTATGAGATGTCATTCATCAAGGATAATGTAATTCACGTAAATAACCATTATCAACATTGTTGGAAAAGGCAAAGCTTGACGGAGGTCACGCGCAACAATTCGATTGTGACGTAGGCAAACCTGGACATACTGGATACATCGGTTGCACAAGCTTCAAAATACCGGCGAGAAGGTTCGAATTTATCTTGAATTATGCTTCGACTCAAATATTGTGCTCACATTGCAAACTTATTGTGAATATAATTATACAAATAACGAACAAAATACATTTACAAATTTGTGTTCTTTAAAACACATTTCGGAGTTTTTTATGTTATAAATATATGTTTTTTTTACTATACTGTAAGTAAACTATTGTATTTATTCACACGCTATACATATATGCAGCGATGCAGTATTACAGCGCCTGAGCTAATACATTGTTCCTTCACTGTTCACATATCATTGCACAGCTAGCAAAACGCGATGTCTGACAACTAGAAAATCCGCCGATCCATTGCAAAACTCCAGCGTATTTATAGGAGTTAACCGACACCATGTAGATAAAGGCACATAGTTACCCTTTCTGTGAAAAAACTTATAGAGCTCACTGCGCAAGTTATCATACGATAACCTAAGTTATCATATGATAACCTAAGAAGCCTATTTTTTTTCATAGAAACGGTTAAGTCGTGAAGTTCTGTTATGGTGTATCCTATGACGTGAAATGGTTAGTGTATCCTGCCAAATCGATACTCTCCCTCCCTCCCTCCCTCCCTCCCTCCCTCCCTCCCTCCCTCCCTCCCTCCCTCCCTCCCTCCCTCCCTCCCTCCCTCCCTCCCTCCCTCCCTCCCCCCTCTCTCTCTCTCTCCCCTCTCTCTCTCTCTCCCTCTCCTCCCTCTCTCTCTCTCCCCCCTCTCTATTTCTCCATTCCCCTCTCTCCCCCTCTCTTTCTCCCTGCCACCCCACTCTCTCTCTCCCTCCCACCCCACCCCACTCTCTCTCTCCCTACGCCTCTGTCTCGCTCGCTCGCCTCCTCTCTCCTTCTCACTCCTCCCTCTCTCTCTCCCTCCCTCTCTCCTCTCACTCTCTTTCTCCCTCCCTCATCTCTCTCTCCCTCTCTCTCTCCCTCCCTGTCTGTCTCGCTCTCTCTCGCTCTCCCCCCGCCTCTCTCTCTCCCTCCCTCTCTCTCCCCTCTCTCACTCCCCCTTCTCTCTCCCTCCTTCCCCACTCTCTCTCTCTCCATCCCTCCCTCTCTGTCTCGCTCGCCCTCTCTCTCTCTCTCTCTCTCTCTCTCTCTCTCTCTCTCTCTCTCTCTCTCTCTCTCTCTCTCTCTCTCTCTCTCTCTCTCTCTCTCTCTCTCTCTCTCTCTCTCTCTCACTTATTTACTTACTTACTTTACTTACTTAATTACTTGCTTAATTACTTATTCAATCACTCACTCACGCACACATTCAACAAAATAAGCTAAGTCAACATCGCCCATGCCCTCTTACTCCGGTGTCTTTCCCAGGAGATGAGTTTGACATTTGCTATGCCATGAAAAATAAACAAACAGAAGAACAAAAAATTGATTGCCCTTAACAGAAATAGACGAAAGGTGATTGATTGGGCGGGGAGATACAAAGGAAGAACAACGTTACGTAGATTGGCTAGATGTACATTTGATGTGACCATGTATAAACCTGTTCGGTACGGCTTCGATAACACAATACGTTTTTCTGCTTGTTGAGTGCTTTACCAGAAAGTGCGTTGATAGTTTGGTCGTAGTAACAATCGCGATCGTTACGTAGATGCGCAACGTTGAAGGACGTGTATGTGCTTGGTGCTGAGGACCCAGCAAATCGTTGTCTACTAAACAGTGTGAGTGTGAAATCAGGAAAAATTGTATTCAAGCGTAAGCGTTCATAAGCCATTGAAAACTGACGTGAACTAACGACAATTTTGCCGCCGAAGTCATCATGCTCGAGCACTTGTGTGCATCCAGGCGGAGAGGTGCGATTCTTGCGTAGACTCTCGAACAATGGAGAAGACAACGCGATCGGCATCGCACCTCGAGGACTTAGACGTTGAAGCCGTTGTCAACAACGCGCTGGCTAGGCAGCAAGACATTTTCGAAAAGATGATGGATACCCAGCATAAATCATTCCAAGCCTGCCTCCAGTCATTTATGGAGACGTCCAACAAGCGCGTCGATGAATTGGTGAGGAAAACAGCAAAAGAGGTCGCGGACCTGCGAGCAAGTCTGCAGTATATAGAAGGAAATCGACGAAATAAAGAGCACCATTCTACCTCAGTCCGACCATCTCAACAACACTACCAAATACATCGAAAGGGTCACCGCCGGACAGCGAGAGATAGAAGACGGCATCGACTACGTACAAAAATCGGATGCGACGGAACAACAAATATTATAGTGAATAACAATTTCGAGTGTGGGGTCAAATCAGAGAGTGACCTATCTTTTATTCATTTTTATGCTCGAAGTTTAAATAAGAATTTTCAAAAAATAAAGGATTTCACTGATTACATTAAACTATCATTTGATATAATAGCTATTTCGGAGAGCTGGGCTGATCCAAGCGCAACAGATGATTTTCCACTAAATGGATATGACGTGTTTCACATTGTAAGGAATAACAGAAAAGGAAGAGGTGTGGCATTATATGTTAACCAAAGACTCACTTCTACACTTCGAGCAGTAAAATGTAAGGTGATTGAGGACAAATTTGAATGTGTCACTGCTGAATTGGACATGAAAAAAATATAGAAACATAATTATGAGTTGTGTCTACAGAACACCGGGGTCAAATATAGACACATTTTTTGAAAATATAAACTTTTTTACTGGTGTTACGCCAAATAAATATATTTTTGTATGTGGTGATTTTAATATAGATATACTAAAACAAGAAACACGCAACGGAACAAAGTGTTTTTTGGATTGTATGTGTGGTTTAGGTTTGTTTCCGTTAATAGATAGACCGAGTCGAATTACCTCAAACTCGTGTACTCTGATTGACAACATATTTACTTATCAAATAAATTATTTAGTTAGAACTGGGTTGTTTATTAATGACACCAGTTATCATTTGCCGATATTTGCTTTATGTAATTATGAAATCGAGACACATAAATATGACACTTTTAAATATGTAAGAATTATAAAATATATTAATGTATGTTCGCTTATTAAAAATATGTGTGACGTTTGCAGACTTAATTAAATTTAAGACAGCGATTATAATGTACAAGGCTCATCAGAATGAACTACCAAATAGTTTGCAAACATGTTTAAACGGTATGTCTTAACACGTGGCACCAGACAGAAAGATACCTTTCAGAGCCATCGTGTGCGTACCACATAAAAATCCATGTGTATTTTTGTTTGCGGAGTAAGACTGTGGAATACCTTGCATGCAAGAATTACCAGCAGCAGAACCATACAGGCATTTAACAACAATATAAGTTCCATCTTCTATCTATGTACTAGAACTAAGAAAAACATCAAAATAATTCTAGCAAGACATTACATTGTGTAGGCACTGTATATTGCATTATTCTTTGGAATTATAATTGATATATTTTGTAATATATTGTATTTACAGCTATACTGGTTGGGGGTGAACCATATATAAATATTACACTTCTGTTCACCCCCTTTCCACCAACATTTATGATAATTGATTGCATGTTGAAAATGTAGTACTTTTAAAGTACTTTTACTTTTTATTTCATGCACAATTTAATGGCTTCTTTTGTTTTACAGGTTTACTGTCCGAAATAATTTCTGAATACCCATGTATTAATTATTAATAACAGGACACGTGTTTGTGGAGGTGTGGGGTGGTCAGCAATAGCGGCTCTGTGGACAGCACTACAACTTCGCAATCCCGTGTTTACTTTAATTTCAGCGCATACCTTCGTACGGCCACCGTATGTGTTTTTTTTAATATAGCATCGTCCCCCTCTGATTCAGATGAACACCATCGTGTCGCAAATACTTTTTCTATCTTGTAGCGAACCCTCTGTGATTGTGTATGTATATGTAGGTTTAAAAAAAAAAAAAAATTACAAGACAGATGAGGGTAACCCCCGGTTACTATACTCAGCCTTGTCCAATTGATCATTGTTTAATGTTCAGTGGCATGGGAATGTAACGGCTGAATGCATCCCTGTGCCATGACTGGATAATCACGCATTCTCGTCTCCGTTGTAGGCCGATAGTCGTTATTTAGATGTACCATTAATCATACATGTTTTTCTTTTTTAGGTTTAATTTACAAAAATAGTTTTGCAGAGAAGACCATGTACCCGAAAGGACTAAACTGATTTGATCAGATCAGGGTTCACATTCACCACCTATACTCCGTTGCCAGTGAATTAGGGTCTTCGTTCATGTTCCAAATCCTTAACGGAGGATACTTGAGCCCAGTGCTCCCATTTCCCTAAACTACTTACTTACTTACTAAACACAGCACCAATCTCAGCCACTGACTGGCGATCTACCGGCAGCTCCGTGAGAGCCTACTTATTCTGGGAACATCCTATTTATGTGAACGCACCGCCGCCATGCGATTATTTACCTTCATATTATAGATGATGCCATAGTTTATCAACCGACCATTGGCTGAGGGTATAAATAGAACTATGTGCCTACGACATCGACATCCTTTCGCACGGACATAGAACGGAAGCGACGCAACAGCTGAGTAACAGTTGTGTTGCAGATATCGAAGAGAACGACCGTGAGTGTCTGAAAATAGACTCCGGCCTGTCTTGTGGAAATGTTTATGTAGTCTACTGTTGTAGATTTGTCCGACTGTCTGTTAATCATGTTCGGAGATGGGCTGGACTGGTGCGTAACTCAACTGAGAACGCAATGACGTTTGATAAGTCAGAAAACGTTCGTCAACACATCTGGCGTATGGATACATCCAACATGTTGATCAAAACGAATCGATAATACTGCTGCATTGTTAAGCCAAACCATCTCCAAAAGGGATCCTTCAGGTTGACCGACCATCCTGTATTACGAAAAAAAATTGTATTATCAGTACAAATACTTTTACATTAATAGAAAATGCATTTACATCACAGTATAATGATTTAGATACAATACCTATGTTGTAAATGTTTGCATACTTACCGAAAGTATGTGATTTTTGTAATTCCGCTATTGTTGTATGATAAAGTGTCATATTTCCGTTATTTTTTATTTATTTGGTTCAATCTGCGTGCCTTTATATATGATGTGACGTTGGTATTGTCGAGCTGGGTGTATTTCCTTTGCACCATTGGTGGACTAGACATAGAAGCCCTGTCTACACAACGTTCTTAACCCGGTATACACGCCTATCCGCTGAAATAGATACTTCAAATGCCTTGTTAAACTGCGGTGCGAAACGTTAGGCCCAGTTGACACCACAATGGGAGACGAGCCAGCTTCCGCTTTTTACGTAAGTCGGTTTTTTGATTGGCCAACAGCGAATTACTATATCCATCAGAGATGCTTCGCGGATGCACTACAGGTTTAATGCGGACTAAAACAAGCCGTATTATCTTTAACCCAGGTTGAAACTCCGTCCATGTAGACGAGGATATTGACCGCCACTCCAAGTATGTCACTTCCTCTGGCATGGCCGCAGGGTACTAAAGCCTTACAGCCGTCCTTGTTTCATCCAACATACACAAGTTTCCTACATACTTTCCATTTGCTACGTATTCGGCGAGACGGCAATTGCTACAAAACGGCTGGATGGTAAGAGCGCAGTTTTTCTTCCTCTCGAGGCTCGTTCCGCTTATCTGGAAACGTTATCCCAAAGGAGCAACGACTATCCAGACTCATGGAACCATGCCCCTATGTGTCAAGAGGAGACCTGGAGACTGGAGTCTCCGGAACTTGGTAGGCTCATCAGTCAGAGCCGCTCGTCTGTACTTAAAACATACATCCTCATCAAAATAGCAAGGAAATGTACTTGAAGAACCTATAGATACGTCATTCTTTTGGCAACTAAACTGATGCCAGAATCCATATAACTGACATACGAAGCGGCTGCCTTGGCACTAACAAATTTCTAGCGACTAATTTGAAGACGCGTTTTAAGAGATGTCACGTAAGATGTTATTCTTAACATATATCGCCAGCATTCTTATTGGCATAGTGACTAGGAGATGCAGAATATGAATGTGTATATATGCGAAAGTGGTGTGCGTATATATAAAGTAAAGGTTGTACTTTATTTCTATATAAGTTCGTAACTATACGATCAACATAATTATTGACTACGCGTTTTCACAAATAAATTTATCTCATTGGCAGCCTTCTGGATTGTCAGTTGTAGACACTTGTCTAATGACTTCCCGGACGTTTAGACATTACTAACTGTATTCTGAATGTTCGTTCTGTATAATCGATACTGGTGGATACTTTATTTTATACATCTGCATTTACGTAACATTTAAACACAACTTAGTAAACATAGCGGTCTGCCGACATAACGGTAAACCTCTTATGGAACAATTCTTTGCAATCCCCATTGCTATAAGCAACGTCAGATGGAAGGAACACTTCATCATGTCCCGACATTACAGCGAGAGTCCCCTATAAATCTATGTCAGACGGTGCCACTTCATTTCCGTTTCGAAACGATTTTTTTCCATTTATTATGTAATACGGTTTCCTTGTAAATTATGGGATAAAACGTGAATCATTTCCAACAAGAATTCATAATTACCTTACATGTCCACTTGCTTAGCCTCGTGGTTTATGGATATAAATCAACTGAAAGTATGTTTTGTATCTTTTTTCAAAATTCTTGTTGGCATAGTTCGTTCAGTACGTAAATATTGTCAACGATTTTCGTTTGTTTTTGCATGTTACAACATTACCAGTAGACTCCGTGTTTAGGCTGTAGAAAAGGTTTAGTAGTTGTCTTCTCCAACTAATCTCATTATGGTTTACACAACAGCTACGAGTAATTAACATGGTGGAACCTTTTAAGCCCATTGAGTTCTTAAACATTCTAATTACTTCAATGTTGCTTGCTGTTATTTTGCACTGGATTCATTTCTGTATTGTAACATTTAACATACTTAGATCATTCATGGTACGGAACCGCAGAGTAATATTTACGTTCTTCCATGTAATCAGAACCTACGCTGAATACCCCCTATAAACCTTTTTCATTCCAATATATAATTATCATATGGCAATATTAAAACTCACAGATTCATGGTAACTTTTTTAATTAGTTATACAATGTCACCTCTATTCACCATTGTTTTAAACTCTGAACGTGACATTTTGATCCAAATTCGTCGCTGTTTGCTTTCTATCACACTTACACATACCTCGTTATAAAACGCTTGCATCTAACTACTTACATCTTCGGAAAATTCGACATCGTTCGAGGTCTTCGTCGTTCCATTCGTGACGTTCTGCGCTGGACCCATCGCTCGTGTAGTCCGTAACGAATGACTCGCACCGTATCCAGATCGTTGTGGCCGAGAACTTAGCTCTATATCCCACGATCTGCCTGGCACCATCTGTTTTTAATTACGACCTCCCCTGACCCAGTACGAGTTCCCTCACCGCTACGTCTATTTAGCCGTGATATACGCCGTGATTACTGGTTCATCGACCGAAATCGCTTGCGTAGCCGCCAAGGAATCTCACCTATCTGATTAAACGTTAGGACTATCCCGATTACGACCCGTCTACCTGGAGATTACATGAGTTCCTCACAAGGTCGTAACGCATGTGTCCGAATATTTGTACTGATGTGGGTGTTTCGATAGTATACGTATATAATTTATTTACTGTTCTATTTCGTTTGAATCTGTATTGGAATTGGTATTCATGTCCCAAGGATCAGTAGTAAAACCGGTTGTCAATTCTGCTCAGATGTAAGTGGGTTACTACTAGTATTTAATCACATTCATAGTGACCTCTTCTCATGGTACTGGATGGGAAGGTAGCGAGTAAATCGGTATACGTCGTTATATGACGTCACACTCCTTGGAACTGGTTGTCTGCATTTCCCTTGCCATAATTAACCTGAGTACAAATTCCGTTTTGACAGATTACAAGAAAATGAACATAGGAGGTATACTTAACACGACGACTCATATGTGGTCATCAATCGGATAGTCTACTTGGTTGAACGATTTATCATTGATCGCCAGCATGTAACTGTAACGGACATTCTATTCGATTCTTTGGTCAACTTGTGAACTGTTAAGTAGTCTAAGTTTAACTAAGAGCAGTCTCCGGAAAACACAAGCATGGACTGGCTGCAGCAGATTGGTGAAAGTCTGCGAAGCAGCTATTCGATGTGACGTCAAACTGGCCTTCTCCAAAGCAGATGTCGGGTACTAAAAGTCACCTGCACACGTTGAAGACTGTACCGGTGGATGCTATATGCAGCTTCTGCGGAGAGTTCGTGATGTCAAATGGCAGAATCGTATGACAGCCTGTGTGGCGACCTACCCCTAGTACCACCTTTGTTGACTCTGCTAAGATGGAGATGACTGCACATTGCTTGTCACAGTATAGATCAACCAAAGCCGATCGTTTGGAAACATGCTCCAGATATTGCTATGCATGTAAGAAAGTCATGACGTACTTTGACATACCCGTCAACGACGTTGGCCTCGATCCAGGTCAGATCTCCCAACTGAAGCCAACTAAGAAAGTGCAGAGGGGACACGTTGTTGCTTCCAGCCCGTCCAAGAACGATGGATGGTGTTATGTCTGGATGTGTTGCATGATTAACTACGTTGTGTGTTCTTCTTCAAACGATATGAAGAACGGCTCTATTTTCAGATGGCGTCAATACGCCTATGCTTTTTGCCACACCTGCAAGATTCACCTATTCTGACCAGCCACAGACGACATCCTTTCAACAACATGAAAATTATAAATAGCACCGGGAAAAGACATAGCGATACATTACAAGTCGGCATATTTGTGCCAGTTCTAGCGCCGATATCGCACACGACGAATTTAACCCAAACGGACTTGCCGTGTCAATAATGACTGAAGCGTTCTTGTACGATGGCAGAAATACTGTTGTGTCCCAAGTCAATAAGCGTCATCAGAGAGTAAAGTGTCACAATTAGACAACGCTCAGGATTCCACAAGGAAGGCAGCACCAATGTAGTGATATATTATTCCAAAGGCAGCAACCTTCCCTTACATGTAGTGTGCGAAACAACAGCTTACACACGCACGCACGCAATCACGCACGCATGCACTCACACACACACACACACACACACACACACACACACACACACACACACACACACACACACACACACACACACACACACACACACACACACACACACACACACACACACACACACACACACACACACACACACACACACACACACACACACACACACACACACACACACAACTTTATACACGTGCGACATCATGTTCACACACATGCGAGTAATATTCGTTGTATCTAATGCAGACTTATTTATTTTGGTGTACAATACGTGGGTGCATTTAGTATTGCGTTCGTGCGTGGGTGCGTGCATGTGTAGGTGCGTGCATGCGTGTGTGTGCGTGCAAGCGTGTCAGTATGTGCGTGCGTATTATGTAGAAACCAAACATCATAATGTGCAACTCTGTCAACTAGCGAAACGTTACAAGAAAAACTTACATTTTTGTTCCACATTTTCAGTATTGCCTTCGTGTCGGTAAGTCTACGATGACGTCTCCCAAATGCCTTGGCTTTGAAACCAACTTCTATTTATGCGAAATCCTAACCATATGCCCAGAACTAACCTAAAAGCATCCTGTTTACTGTCTATTATCTACAGATGTCTGGTAGTTCTCGGCATCAACAGCTTCTACGCCGCAAGTTGTGCCGAATGCATGGATGTGGTGAATTGTCTTGTTTATGCTAATTTTTTTGCCAGAAGTATGTTATCACACGCACAGCAAATCCTATCATTGTGTAGGCCCTACTGCACAAGCACAACGTGTAGTGTTGATTACAATTGCGACCAAGACCCAGTATGTTCTTATCAGACGGAAATAATCATAAACATGCATTAGATCTACGCAGTGTATATATACACAGACGCTCGGTAGAGCCGTGCTTCCCGTAACCATGTAAACTGTTGCTACGTTTAGTAATACAATACCCGTGTAAGTGTTAACACGTAAATGACAACACTGCACTGACCGATCTACACACATAGATAGGCGCACGGTGTAGGATGAAGAACGTGGTTTGTCCACGTCTTCGTCAACCTACAAAATCACACATCGTGTGAGAACCTATCGTTGCCTGCGACTTGCATATTCACCAGAGAGCGTGCCAGTTTCGTATCGTCTGTCACTCAGGTTAGTGTTAATTCTGGAAAGTGTTTACGTTACGAGCAGATAGTATCAAACTCAATCCACCACAATTAATACGATATAAAATCATGCGGTTATACCTTATCAACATAAACGCAGATGCATTTGGATGAGATTTGTGTACGGCGCCAGACGACTTCGGTATTGACCAAGTGAGCAGTTTTAACAAAGAACGTAAATATATTGTGCTTATCCTACTGGACGAATGTGTGGCCTTGCCAACTTAAAGGTGAGCAATATGTTTATGTACAATAGACACTAGCGTTGCATCCAATACTGAATACGTAAAGCTGGCTTGCATGCGAGAATTAATTCGAGCAAAGGAACGCAGCATTTCCACATTTGACACACAAGAAACAAGAAACGGGGACTCTACCTAATATGGGTGGATTTTGCGGCTTCAGGTATGGCCTTGCAGGTAGACTAAACTATATTCCACATCGTTGCCTAATTGGACATAACTCAAACGTGCTACTGTTTCAAAGATGTACGTCACACGAAGTCGAAGTGAGCATACACTCTGTATGTTGTTGACGAACGGAAATATTGCAAGGTGATGCGTTCGCGACTACCGACGCCATCTTCACGAAGTATCTGTTTATCTGTCAGTATAGCGTTGATAGATAAATATACACAGCTCTGATCACTTCCGCTTTCGCCATTACAACCTCCGGTTGTCGAACGGTCTTCGTAAAGCACGAGCAAGTCCACACACGCACACGAACGCACTGGCACTGAAATATGCAGTTTACGGGGCTTCATGTGCAGATTACGGGACACGTACTCGTAGTTTTCTTGTAGGAAACCTGAATAAACACGCTCTTGGCAGATATGTGTTGTCTCTCTGTTGATTGAATTTGGCTTCGCCCTATTTGCACGGCCAGGAATGCAGTCACATCGTTTCCGTAAACACTTCAGGAGGGGATTATTTTAGCCTCCTGCGCTATATCAAGTTGCAGAAATATCTAACATTAGCGACGCTGTTTTAGTAATGCTTATGACGGTTGAAGAAAATATCTGTCCAATTAGAAGCATTCTGTCAGTTGTTCGCTTTCTGAGGCCGTTTACTTTTAACCTGCGTTGACCTTTGTGGGAAGCGATCAGCGGCAGCCGCCTCCACACCTGTCGCGGCGACAGCTGCCACTAACCGCTCGTCTGGACCTGTCTCGTCGGAGTCACTACACTACAGCCTCCAGCTTCAGTTACACACAGACATAATCTCTCTCTCTCTCTCTCCCTCCCTCTCTCTCTCTATCTCTCTCTCTCT